>VYZM01011585.1:0-83279 GCA_013398915.1 Dromas ardeola | reverse complement strand
GGGGGGGAAGTTGCTGATCAACTCGGTGTTGTGAATAAACATGGGAAACCAAAGAAAAATAGGTGATATTCAAATTTTTTTTTTTCTGATAACAGTATCATTACCGTCATTTAAAAATAAGTCACTCAACTACTGCATTTGGCACTGAAGAATATCATACAGACATGAATGTTTTGCTTCTGTTTCTATGTCAATCAGCAAACAGTGGTATCAAGTAGTGTTAGTCAGCTCAAGGGCAGGTGCACCTCCTGGGAAGGAATGTCTACATAGCAATAGATGTACGTGTAAATCTCCAAATCATGAGTGAAAGATAGGGAGCAAAAAATGCAAGGATTTGTTCGAACAACAGATGCATCTTTGGAACAGAGTTTGAAGATGTTGCTGTACACCAGCACTAAATGACACCAGGCAATTCAGTTACTAATAAAAACCGTCCTGGAAATGGTGAAATAGGTTGCTCCTGCCTCCAGCCAGCCCTTGGGCTTAACACGCTATCTTGTCATTTGCCTTAGCATCCATCATTGCTTTATCACTTCTTTAAATACTGCTGTTTCTAGGCATGTATATAGTAACTCTGGGTGTGATTTAAGAGCATCAGACATATCTTCTGTCTGTTTACCATCATTTTAACCCAGTGCTGCAGTCCTGGTGTCTGCACTGTCAGCTCCAGGCACATGGTGTCAGGTATGGACGTATCAGTTTAGAGGTGGGGCTGGTATTTTCGGTAGCACTTTCTTGAATAACTCCGGATGTGTAAGCGGATGCTGAAATGGCCACCTCTGCACACCCCCGAACAGGTAACTCCAGCCCCCCCGGTGCTGGGCGTTGCCTGTTTCAGCAGTGGCACGAGCTTGCTGCTGGCCTCTCGGCTCTTGTTTATGGCCTCTTACTGTCATTACCTGGCAGCACAGAGCCTGCTGCTGCGCATGTGCCCGCATTGCGTGTTTAACGCAGTTACATCAACTGATCCTCGGGTTGTGGAAGTTTTCCTGGCTCAGGCTTGCCTTGGTACTGCGGCCGTCCAGCACTGCCCGTTGGGCTACGTAGCCTGAGCACGTTACTAATTAATTAAAGAGTTAATTTTGAACAAAGCACTTGTCAATCAGAACCCACTTCTAGGCACATAAATATAGGAGACGCCTGAAAGCATAATTCCCTGGGATACCTGGGAAGATTTTGCCCTTTGAGCTTCTTGTGAAAATAATCTTTAGTGCATAGATAATATGCTAAAGTGTTTAGTACTGGGTATGACCTGTATGTTTTAGATTACATAATAAATCGCTAACAGCCATGTCATAACAAACCCCAATTATTTTAATATATATTTTTATATAGATGGATACACGCACACACATATATGTATATATGAGTGTATATATGAGTTTATATATGCTCTCTATAAAGAGTATAAACCCTTTAGGAAAAGGGAAATGAAACTGTAAGAAAGAGAAACTGTTTCTCACAAAGATTTTTTTCTTTTCCCCCATTATGATCAACACTAAGGACCTGAAATGTTTCATCTCGTTAAGAGCAATTATTACTGTTTTGTCCTATGGACCTAGACGTGCACATCAGTTACATTCACTGATGTAAACAGAGGCGATTCCTCACATGGAAAACAGGCAACAGACCCCTTTCCCAGGTGAGCCCCTCAGGAGCAGTAGGTGACAGTGTGCAGAACCCTGGATGCTATTTTAAAAAAAGGCAACTTTTGTTTATTGGTGACTTTTCATGAAACTTAGCTTTGTTTCAATAGCTCAAGCTTGTGATTATGAGCATCATTTCATGTATGCTTATTTCACATTAACGTGACTCATCTCTTTAAAGTAATGTAAGTGCAAGGTCCCTCAAGTTTCCTTGGAGTTTTGGATTCCAAGCACTAGCTCGACTCACTTTGAGTCAAAAATTTGACACGCTATTTCATGTTATTTACAGACAAGATCAGTTTTATCACATCTAAATCTAGGCCATCAGTCATGCAGGTGGCATTAGTAGCAGTTATTTGCTACAAAAATGTATGTATTTCATTACTGTTTTGTTTTCATAGAGAAGTTCAAACCAGTTTCTCGATTTGGGCTGTGTCCTGCCTACTGCCTGTCTGTAAAGCCTGTATTAAACATCAGAAATACGAAGAAAGTGGAAACCTGAATGGCCCCAACTTGCCCCTGGAGATTAGAATATTCGTTTCTTCTACAACTCATAATGATTTTAGGTCATTTTTTTCCAAAACTGCCTTTGTGCAGTAAATCATAAGCACTTTATGTTAGACTGCTTTTCTGAAATGTGTGACTATCTTAATTGCTGTCTCATTCATGAGAAGAGGACTAGAAAGGAGCTTATAGAGCCAAAGCTGTATGTAAAATATCACATTTGTCAGGCTTACAGTACCTCTTCATAAAGTTCAATTTGGATTCTGAAATATTTGTAATATTCTCTCGGGGATATAGGTTTTGGGGTTTTTTTTAAACATTGTGCCACATCTACTTTGAAGATGGAGCATGAAAATTTATTTTTAGCATTTGCTGCTAAGTCATCAGACATGATAAAGGGCAAAGAACAACAAAATTTACAGTACCCTTCTCTTTGGCAATAGCAGGAAAAAAAACCCATCCTGCTTCCTGGCTGAGTAAGAAGCTTTCTTCGCCAAGCCCCTCTTGAGTTGGTTTGCTGGAGCTGACTAGGCTCAAGCAGGAGGAGATCCATTCCTCGCCCTGCCTGGGTTATAGACAACTGTTGGGGTTTTGTGTTCCATTAAAAAACAAATGAAGTGCAAATTGCATGTCAGCTGTTCTGTGCTTTGCGGATTTGCTGCTCACCTTGACCTCCTCAATGGAAGGTGCTGCCACGCAGGAGGAGACGGCAGAGTTCCCGTGGTGGCGTGCATCAGGGTGGGGGTTTGTCCAGATTCCTTTGAGATTTTGGCTCCCCATAGAGAGCTAGCCTATACTAACACATGCCAGAGAAAATGCTTGGCTTGCTTCATGCACAAGCCAAACTGTAACATCTCAGAAATGTTTTGCCTTATTGGGAAAATTCTTTTTCCCTTTAAGCCCCTCCCAGATAGAATAAAAACTTATCACTTGACACAAATGTCTTCTTGGAAGAAAATGTTTTAAAATAAGGTGCTTAAACTCTTGGCTTTAATTAAATGTAAGATTCTAAAAAATCAAATGTCATTCTAAAACATTTTAGTTTAATTTTTGACATCATCATTGCAATTTTTTTTATCTTAATATTTTAACTAAAATGATAAAGAAATAAATCTGTCATAAAAGTTCTTCAGTCAGCGAAGTTCATCACAGGAGCAGCATGCTTCAGATACTGCCTTTTGCCTGTAGTCCTTTGAGATCTTACTGTAAATATAATTTGCTGATCCGCAGCAGAGTTACTGCCCTTCTCTTAAAAAAAAAAAAAAAAAAAAAAAATAGAGAAAATGTGAGAATTGAAAGCCCAGGGCAGGGCTGCAGCTGCAGTCCGCTACGAGGCAGGTGGAAGACGGTCTGAAAGAAAGCAAAGCACATGAAGGGCACGGCTGCACGGGCAGCCCGGGCTCCATAGCAACTGCAGCGGCTCCCATCAGGAGGGATTCCAGTGCACTTCTGGGTTTGTGGGTTTTTGAAGCTGCTGCGTGGGTAAGTTGCTCCTGAGTATATATTTGTTTTCAAAATCTTGTTGGCTATAAGCCCATTTGCCAGCGAAGAAGGTCATCTTTTCTGTAAATCCAGTTAGCGAGAGTGATGATGAACCTACCAATGGATTGAGCGAGTCTTGCTCAGCCCTCACAGGTCGCGTCCGCTGGGCTGCGTCTGCCAAAGAATTCCACTGGGGTGGGGCACAGCGAGCGCGGTGGCTTCTCGTCCAGCGGGGATGGACGGGGTCTGTCTGCATCTTGGGCTCTGACGCGTGAGGTGGAGTAGAAATTCTCAACTGGCAGTAAGGCACAAATACTTGTGTTTTCAGAGGACCATGATAAAACTTGTTTTCTTTTCCTTTGCTATGACTGCATGCTAAAAAACTGTTGAAGTGTGGATCAAATCAAAATAATATTTTTTTCACCTTAACCTATGCTATAAAGAAAAGCAGGAAGAAAAGAAGGATGAGACAAGGTGGTCTTTGATCACAGAAAATGTCTATTGAGCTCAAAACAATATATTTTATTTCTGTTCTCAGGATATTCTAACAAAAACAAAGCAGTGGAAATCAGGAGCCAGACTGCATACAAAATCTATGGGCAAGAAATAGAGATGTTATGGCCTTTCTTCCCATCTTCCTCCCCCTCTTTCAGAACCATTACCATAGTTAGTGTATAATTAAGGTGAATCTGGTGGGGTTCTCTCCTCGTGGGAGGATTCAGACTGGTGCCTCCCACCACTTTGAAGGAAGGCCAGTGTATTGACTGTCTCTGAGCAAAAACTTTGGCAGCAGGAGGACAGCCAAGCCAGGCAGAGCAGGCTGCCCAGAGAGCTCGTGCAGGCTCCTTGTGGGTTTCCAGTCTTGCTATTTTAAATTGTGATTCTGTAGCACTTCAGACTAATATTGATTTTTTTTTTATTTTTTATTCAAGTATTCACCTTTATGGTCTCCTGCATGCAATGAAAATTTTATTCTTCTGTTTTCTTACTCATTCACCCATTTAATCCATTCTAAAACTCTCAACTATAGCTTTTATTTCTCATTTTACGCTGGTGACTGCATCAGCCCTGGGCCAGTGTTTCCATCTGCACAGTTGTTTAGATCTATAGATGCTGGCGACAGAAAGAGCAGATTTACTGTGGCGATAGGCAGATGTTACATTCACTGAAGACAGCGGGTGACAGTGCCCGCGCTGCAGCCTGCCCTGTGCGACACTGGGTGCGTGGCATAGGCTCTGCAGCACTGCGCTCCCAGCCAGCACTTCCCCTCCCAGTAAGGTCCTGTCATCACCAACAGGCACCTCTTGTTTTTCTCACTGCAAAATGACGCTCATAAGCATGAGACTGGTGGCAGTGCAGCTGTATGTGGGTTTTGGCGTTCTCCGTGATGGTGTGCTGGTGCGGACAGGTGCTCCTCAACCGCTTCCTGCTACTCCCCTTGTCCATCTTCCTTCCCTGTATCCTCTCTGAGTATTGGATGTGGGTCACAGGGAGAAAGCGCCAACTTTGGAAATACTCCCGGCAGCGGGCAGGGCCCAGCCCCAGGGCAGCAGCAGCAGCAGATTTTTGGAAATCCATGGGTCTTGGGGGAGCTTGCGAAGTTTTCCTTGTTGCTGCTTTTTACCCCACATCCCTCAACCATGGACTATCCCATGGTATGTATGGAGTCAAGACCCTTTATTAGAAGAAATATTTGAAGCTCTCACTGATAAACATCTGCCAGACTATAGCTGGTGATCTTTAATATTTTAATTATTTAAACAGATTTATGGCTGCGGATAGGTGTAAAAATTGTATAGTTATATTTTCTGCAGCAATTTTTGACTGCTGCTGGAGTACCCTGTATCTCAAAAGCCTGATGGTCAAAAGTTTTGTAACCCTGAGGACTTTATTAAATCCATGGAGATTTGCAGGGTCTGATTGGGATTCAGTTGTACTAGCAGTGGAAGAAAACCAAGAAAATCCTTGTATCTAAATGACATCCACATTCTTGTTTCTAATTAAAAAATTGAAGGGGAAGACTTTATGTAATTAAAGTAGGTGTTTGCTAATTTGTCACAGGCTGAGCTCTCAAGCAATCCTTGGTTAGATGCTTCTGGAAGTAAACTTTCAGCTTTCATTCTCCATAGTAACGGGCTAATCATTCATCTGAGCAATTGTACTTACTCATGGTTGTAAATTCCTGGGGCCTGGGCTCAGGGAGTGGGGAGGGTACCCTGGTACTGGTGGAAGCAGGGCTGGGGCTGTCGGCACTTCCCAGTCTCCCTGTGCTGAGCATCCTCCGTGAAACCGCCAACCTGCTGTGCCCAGAGCTGCACAGGGATGGACCTAAAGCCTTTGCTTTCTCTCTTGTGCTTGCTTTTGTGAATTATTAGCAAATAGAGATTACAGTGGCAGTGACATCTTTTTTTCTTTATTTTAAAGTGAGATAGTAAAATAAAAAATTGGAAAATAACCCTGGGGAAGAAAAAAAGTCAGTCAGTTCTCTATTATTTGGTGTGATAGGGAACTGTGAATTCTTGGATAAGGACAATAATCTTGTAGGAGTGATATAGTGGCGCTGGGAGCGGCCCAGATCCTGCCTGGGAGCTGCCATGGGTTCGTGGGGCTCAGGGGAGCACTGTGCATCCCATACAGCAGCATCCTCTTGGCAGGGACCATCGAGGGAGAGGAAAACAAATATCAGATGGATGGTAATCGGGTTTTTGTCTCAGACCCAATGAGCGGCTGGCCTGGAGCTGTGGGTGTTCAGCATTTCTGGAGACAGTTCATCGTACCTGAATGCGTGTTGCCATGGGTTGCCTAATGATGAGCTAGGCTGCTTAGGTTAGAGACTGGGGTTTACATTGGAATAGGCTTGGGATTTTAAAATGTTGATTAGCATTTTTGTTCCTGAGCTGTTGGAGTTCACAGCTTCTTAACCGTGAGATTTGCAGGTTGCACAGCTGGGGCAGTACAGCCTGTACCTGCAGCGCCGCTGGGGTGCTGCTGCCTTGCGGAGGCTCAGCCTAACTGAGGGCAATCTCAGGCTGCACAACTCGCCTGAAATCCCACGCAGAGATTTCCACGCACAGGTTCTCCGAGGTTTCAGCAGCGTGGAGCTGAGGGAGGCAGTGGGGTCTGGCCCGTGAGCAGGGGCTGCGGTTGGGGTAACAAGCTCTTTCCCCATTGCCCTGAAGTATGCCAGGGCTCCTGCCAAGCCCCGCTGTGGGGTACGAGGTGACCACCGACCCTCCAGCTGATGTGTGTCTGTGGAAGGGCCAGAGGGATGCTTTCAGTGGGCAGGAGCGGAGGCAGCTGCCTGGCTCCTGCGGCGATTCCCACCTCAGGCAGCCTGCCTGGGGGCTTCTCAGGCAGGAGGCTCTTCTTCTGACGAGCTTCAGCTGCACCGCAGATGCTTGCAGATCTAAGGATGTCTGAGTAGGAACAGCATAACTCCTAGGCTAATAATAAGACGCCACCTTTTCTTTTAAATACAGTGTAGATAGAGGTTGGGAATTTTTTCTTTCGTGCTTAGCCTGATTCCCATGTAAGCTTGCATTTGATTTTTCCCCAAAGAAACTGTTTCCTGTTTTCATAATGTGACCAGATGGGGAGGGTTCAGTGGAAATATCTCATGAGAGACTGGCAGAGAAGTGGATCCAGGAAGCAGATCCTCCCCGTAATATTGGCACGGTTTGGTAAGTTCCATCTGAAAAATAAAAAGCTGCTCCCTTTGCTGAGTCACAGCCCCCTCGGAGCTGGAGCTGTGACAAACCGGGAGACGCTGCGCTGCTGGAGTTGAAGCAAAGGTGAGGAAATGCTGTCCAGAATCCTTCTTGAGTGTATTTCTCGTCTGAAATGATTTTTAAATCTCATTAAAGGGTATTGTAAGTTTAATTCTGTCTGTAGAAGTGTACAGCTATATTCCTGTCTTGCAGGGCTTGGGGTTGCATGGCTCTTCTGAGGCAAATGCTGGGCAAGTCACGGTGGTGGCCCCTTCCCTGTGGGAAGGCAGAGCGCAGTCCCGCCTCGGGAAACGGGCTGTAGCTGGCACTGCTCTTGGAGGGACTTGTTCTGGATGCAGCACTGCATCTTCCTGTATCCCCTGGCGTGGGTGTCAGCACCACAGGTCAGGGAAGCCCGTACCTACCAGGGTGGGGAACAGGAGGGGCAGCGGCACACGGAGCGGGTCTGCGGGGAAGGAGGTGGCCAGCATGACTGGAAAGCTTTCTTCTTGCTGGAAAGGGAAGTTCTGTTTGTTTTCCTTTCGCGGATTGAAGATGAGGTGCTGGGAAGCCAGGAACATTGCTTCCTCCACTGCTCATATCTACCTTGCAGTAAAGCAGCTAATGATTTTCTGTTTGAGCAGCCTCTCATAGTGTCCCAGCTCTATTCTGCTTTCCTCGCATTTATAAATCTCTCCATAGCTAAGGCCCGGTACTTTTCCAGGCTTTGCACTGTTGTTTATTTGCTGGAGTTGTAACAGCTTTATTTATACTTGCTTCTATACCGTATTTTAGTGGTTCAGATGCACAAAGATTGTTTGCTTTCTGAAGCTTTTCATCTTCCTAAGTCTACAGAACTGGGTGTCAAAACCAGAGAACAAGTTAATATGGAGAGGAGGGAGTTACGGTTGTTGGAGGAAGCCAGCTGGGTTTCCTTCCAACAGAGAAGATGCAGGTAGTACAGGGACACAGGAGCATTTGCTGATCACCATTAAAATATAGCACTTGGCATTTGAAAGTAATTCTGTTTTTTTTGAAATGCTGCTAAGATATATATTATCTAGTCAGAAGAATAATCTTTGGCTATTATTTCAAATATATACGTGGACATTTAATTCATGGTCACCTTACTTAAAACACAAATCTGCAATTTACAAGAACAAGAGCATTTCAAAAGCAAATACTAAACTTAAGATGCTACAATTGAATTTGTGTTTTCCATGTACTTTTTAACAGTCGTTTTTAGAAGTAAACAAAACCTCAGCAATATCTTTAGGGGCTGCGATTTTACTGCCTCATGGGTAACCAGCTGGGCTGAAGCTCCCTGTCCCTGCGCAGGACAGTGCGTGAGCTGGCGTCCCTGAGGGCAGGAGCAGAAGTGGCCCGGTGCGTGCATCCGCACAGGAGGTGGCAGAGATGCGTTGGGCTCCTGCGTTTTTGCGGGCAGAAGAGCAGTGAGGCAGCAGGGCTGTAACCCGTCAGGCCCAGAGCAAGTGTTAGGAAAAGCAAACGCACTCTGCTGCGGCTGCTGCACCATGGAAACCTGCACCTCTACTCTTTCTCCCATATAGTCTGCAATTCTGTCCCACCAGCTCCACTCGTGTTCTCCAGCCAGGCCCATGAAGTCAGTCCCGGTGGGATGCAGTTCATGTCCTGCGCCTGCCCCTCAGCATTGCCTGGCGGCTCCTTGTGGCCAGTGCCTGGTTCCCTCTGCCAAGCTGGTGCTGCCCCACTGCTGGCCGCACTCCCTGGCCCCCTCTCCCTCAGTGCCGAGCCCCAGTGCTCCTTTTCCTCACCCTCACCCAGCCGTCTCCGCTCCCAGGCTGTCTCACCAGCGCAGCTGTCCTGTCCTGCTGGCTTTTACGCAAAGCAAGATGAAAGAAGAAACTGTGGGATTTCAGTATAGAAATTTTAAAGAAGTAAACCAAAAGGGCAAATATTCTCCTTAAATGGAAGCAGAATTCAGTCCTAATGCCCGGCCTCCCCCTGCCCGACGCAGTTTGCGCAACGGAAGTCCAAATCCGAGCAGGGAATACAGTGCTGCTCCATGGGGCGGAGGTCTCACGCCACTTTGTACTAGGAATCGCGACCTTCTCTGAAAGTTCGCTGAAGGCAGTTGTGGTATATATTGCTGCTAAAATTAATTTCCTAGCCTTTTTTTTTTTTTGAACAGCTGATCAATTTTTGCAAAAACAAAGGCGGAGCAGTGCGTAGGGACTGACATGAAGCTGCCCAGCACTGGAGCAGCTGGGAATGGTGTGGAAAGGGCGCATGGAACTCAAGGTAGTCAGGTCTGCACAGCCTGACAGCATCTGTGTCACAAGGGTGCCCTCTCCTTCCTTCCTTCTCTCGCTGTGGGCCTGTTATGTTCATAATACAACATTATTTATTTTATTGTGTCCACCAATGGGAGGGGTTTTGTCACTGACTTCAGTAGGAGCAGGACCGTAATTTAATTAAACGCAGTAGCAAACAGTTGTCAAGGAAAAAATATTGTCTGGGATGTAGTGTATGTATTCTTTATGGCCATGTAAGTATTTTAATTCTTTCCTAATTACAGCCTGATGCAGGGCAATGTTGAGGTATACTTCTGAGCCTGATTCTGTGTGCATGGTGCTCCTTTCTGTCAGCCTGTCAAAACAAAATGGGCTTAAATTATCTGTAAACTGTGTTCATATTCATGTTCTCTGTCACAGAGCTCCATGGCCCAAAAGTGAAATGTGCATCCAGCCTGTACTTGGGTCCAACAGCGGAGATTTTAGCGCAAACATTTTTAAATACTATGCTGAGTGTCGACACTTGTTTGAATCTT
Organism: Dromas ardeola; assembly: GCA_013398915.1. Lineage (NCBI taxonomy): Eukaryota > Metazoa > Chordata > Aves > Charadriiformes > Dromadidae > Dromas > Dromas ardeola. The sequence continues at coordinate 73,128 of VYZM01011585.1, read as the reverse complement.
GACGGGGAGCTGGGAGGTGGTGTCTGTGCTAGTTGGAGGCCAGAAAAGCAACCGATGCAGCCCGACTGCAGCCAGGATGCTCCTGTGCTGCTGGACAACACAGAGAAGATGCAATGTAATGGTTTTTCTGTTGGCTGATTTAACTGAGTACAAGTTTAAAAACAGATGTAGAGACATGTTAGCTCTATAACGCGCATTTGATATGAGCTGGGATTAAGGTGAGGCATTACCAGAAATGACGACAATCTCACCATGCTCCTCGTTGCGCCGTGGTTAGACCGTGAGGCTCCACAGTCCCATTTACAGGCTGTCATAAAGCAGAATATTACCCTGCATGGGCTCCACAGGCTCCGAGTCAGTTTGGGTCAGAGGGGCAATCGTCCATCCACGCACATCGGAGCTGAACAGCAGGTGGTCGTGCTTCATCTGCGGTGGGTGAGAAGCAGAATTAAGAGCAAAATTATAATCCTGATGGAAACAATGGGGGACACTGCAGGTGATGCACCTTGACGAGCTTTGCGTTCAGAGTTACTTTCTGGAGAGCTCTTGATTATGTAGGGAGAATGCTTTAAAGAAGTGAAGCAATGTGGAAGTTTAATCGTATGTCCAAAACTGTGTAGAAATGATAGCTAACTGTGAGAAATGAAGCTGGATTTTACTAATTATATGTGGCTGAAAATAAAATGAAACTGCAGTCATTTTTACTATAGACCTCTTAAAAAAAACACCAAAACCACCACCACCAACAAACCCTGTGCACTCCAGAGACAGTAATTTTAATGATATTTCTTTTATTTCTTTTAGCATCCTTCTGCAGTCAGAGTATGTAAAAGTCAGAACAGGTTGGAGCAGCAAGTATCTCCTAAAGCTGTGCCTTTTAGGGCTGATGTAGGTGCTATACCTGCAAATTGGAACACTTGTCTCTTCTATATTCTGCTTTACTGTTTCCAGCAGGTCATTTTGGAGAGTTTGTATTGCAGGATGTTTTCTGATCAGGGTAGCAGAGGCTCTGTTGCTAACCCCACATCAGCCCAGGGAATGCTCTGGTTCCTCATTTGTAAAGGATTTATGCAATGTATATTCAAAGCAAAGGTTTCAGAGCAGTATGTTTCTGCTCTTGACAATACTTGGGAAGCATTTGCAGCAAAACCTGTTGCGCTGCTACTTTAGTTACTGAAACTCAACCCAAGGAGACTAGTAGTAGAGTTGCCCTTGTACATTTTATAAATGCTGTTGCAGATCGCGTTGGGCTGGATGTTGCCAGTTCTGCCACTCTCACCCTGCACCTTGTGACTCCGAGCGGCAGCGTTTTTCTCCCATGTTAAATTTGGCTTGTGGTGGTTTGACCTCAGGAGCAGCAGAAGGATGGGGAACTGCTGCTGCCAGGGTTTGTGGTGGGTGATACAAATGGAAGATTCACTGGGAAAATCATGTAACTATCTCCTGCCAGTGCCCCGTAGGGTGACTTCTTGTTCCTACATTAGTGTGAAAAAGTAAATGAAACATCCTTTTCACCTACACAATATCAGTCGTTTTATAACTGCCTGTTTAATGTCTCTTCAAAAAAATCACAGATGTTGATTCTTTTATTACCTGGTTGTACCTATTGTGTTTCTTTTAGATGAATATGAGTGTAATAATGAGTACCTGCCACTTATCTTTCTGCAACATTATAATGCATTTCATCTTATTTCCCCATCTCCTGCTTTTACAATCTAATATCTTATTTACCTAGCTGCGTACACAACAGATGTCCTCAGTGATAACTTGATCTTTTCTTCTAAATCTCTGTGTGCAGGATATGCCAAATTGTATTTTTAATTATAGATTATCTTTTACTTTCCCATATTGAATTTCATGTTGCTTGGTTACCTAATTTTCTAGTTTGAGTTTATTGTTTTATTTTTTTCTTCCTTTTTCTTGTTTTATATTCTCCTCTCATTTTGATTGACCTAAATAATCCTCTATTATCAGCAGACTTTTATATCGTAGCCTTTACTGTTTTTACAGGTCGCTAGCAGAATATCAAACGCTGCCAGCCCTAGCTGGGCCTTGGAGCCCGCAGCTGTGAATCTCCCCATTTTAGTAGTAATTCCTCCTTTGTTTCTATCCCCCAGCCGTGACTAGACTTCCTTACACATCACGTTACTAAATCTTCTTAAGCAGTTAATTACATAAGTGTCCAACCCTTAAGTGTACACTGTGAAGCTGGGATACAGATTTACATTCTCACCTCCTTTGCACATTTACGTGTGAGGTTTCATCGAGGCCATGTCTGCTAGCCCAAATGCAGCTCACGTTTTAGGCTGTGAAACCCTTTTGACTGCTGGCGAGTAGCTTCTGTGCAGGTGCCACAGGAGCATCAGCACATCTGCTGGGGCAGGGACTTCTCTTAGGGCTTTAATGTTCTATGTGTATCAGCACAGTTCTTACATTTTTTTTGTCAAAACTTTAACAAACTCAGGTTACCCTGGAGCAGAGCAGCCCCAGCTATTGCTGCATGTTATGTTGCACATCTCCAGTCTCCCAGAGCTTTGCAGACGTGTAGTTGCAATGCCAGCGGTTGGGAGGGACACAGCTACCAGCAAGCAGCATTTCTTGTGCCCTCGGGCACCCCGGCTGGCTTCTTGCAGGGAGAATCCGGTGCCTCCGCTCCCGGTACCGGCTGCTCCCTGCTTTTAAGAGTAATGATCGGTAAGAAAGTCAGAAGGCAGATGGACACATCCTCTTAGCTAAAGATCAGTGTAGTGCAACCCAAGCAAGAAGCCACTTTCTCTGAAGGAGTAAGTGCAGAAGGCTAAAAGATTGGAAAATCTTGAATTTAAATCCCAGATTACCCAGATGCCACACTAAACAAATAGCTAGGAAAGAGCTCCTCTGTAGCTGTTTTGTGCCTGTAAATGGAGATGTTTGTGAGAATGTTTCCCCAGTTCTTTTATATAGCACTTTTCACAATGAAAAGCAAGGCTAGTGCTTTTCCTAATCATCTGAACAAGTATGAGAGGGAGATACCTGCACAGGAGGAAGTTCTCCTGAGATAAGACATCAGCAGGCACTGCTGCCAGAAGATGCCCCTTGGGAATGAGTGACTTGGCCGCAGAAGTGAACTCCAGCAAGTAAATTTTAGTGACACAATAGGGAGCATGAGCAGAAACAGCTGCTGAGGTTCCCCTTTTTCCCTTTCTTTTTCTATTCCCGCCCTTGCAATAGAGACATGAGAGACTTTTCCATACACTTACATGTGCTGAGATTGACCCAGTTTTGTCTCTTAGCAGAACCATCAAACTGACCCGAACTTCAGCTCTGCAGGTGCCAGCGTGCTGCCCAGGGGGGTCGTCTGCTTGATAATCTCCCAGCTGGGGAGCAGCACAGACCAGGAGAACTTCCAAAGGTGCTGTTCCATTTTAGCCAGTCCCATGAAAGCGGTTACGCAGTTGTGGTTGTGGTAGGGGGTGTGTGTGTGTTTTTTTTAAGAATAATTTTTGTATTGGTCCCTGGATCTGTAGGCAGGTGGAGACCACATGAGCCACATGGTGCTACTGGAGATTAAATCCTTGGTGTACATTTGTCATTCTCGGTGCCGGTAGCAGGGGGCTCTATAACATGGTATAACTTCTGTTAACTTTCTCATCCCATACTTACACATACCAGGTTTGCATGGTCCATCTTCTGAGTTGCTCATTCCAATTATTTTTATGGTTTGTTTTTTTTTTAAATCAAATTATATTTATATTCAGTGCAATGGTTATTGCATTTAGCGTAGCATTAGAGGGATCCATTAATGTTGTACTGGTTACTAACTGGAATTATATCTCGAGTATGATTATGTATACAAACTGTGGTGTTCTGTGAAAGCCAGCCTGTCTTCTGGTTGTTAGTCTTCATTAAAATAAATTATAGGCCTCTTGTGTTGAAAATAAGATTTTCCCAGAGGAATGGATCATTTGACTTGCAATGTTAAAGTTAGGTTGAAACAACCCTTACCCTTTTATCCCCCTTAAAAGCCTGAAATATTTAAGAACGGGTCTGGTTTTGCCATGCTGAAGGGAAGTCTTAAACCCCCTTACTGGACTGCTGTATGAAACTACAGAGAAATGGGTATCTGCATGCCAAGCAAATTGACTAGAAAGGTTGGTGCAGCATCTCAAATCAAATCAGCTTTAAAAAATCAGATTATAGCTTAAAAATTCTCAGCCATGTACATCTGGTTAATGCACAGCCACCTACTAACAGCAATCACCTTGAGAAGGTCAGCAGCAGTGAAACACCGCGGCGTCTGCATAGCCTCGGCGTGGCAAAGACTCGGTCATAAGCCTCACAGACAAGAGGGTTTGGTTCATGTCACACCAGCATTTCTTGCTTTTCACCGTGTGCTTTCCTGCATGCCTTCGGCATTGTCCTTCCTACTTGTTGCTTTGCCTCTTTATTGAGAAACATGAGCTTTGGTACTGCAAGGTTTTTTAGTATTCCTGGTTTGTTTCCTGGGAGGGCATTTTGCCCTTAGGATTTTATTCAGTTATCTTCCATGGGATAGATTGGGGTTTTTGTTTGTTTGTTTTGTTTTTAAAATCTTTTTAAAAGATTTTTATAGTTGGACATATGTATTTAATCAGATAAAATCGGCGTACTTCTCCCTTTCTGTGTAAATAACAAGTGCTTTCATACTTGGCATGGGTTATAGGATCTGTTGGTTCTTGCTTTAGAGCTTGCTTCATAGCACAAGTGTCAGTAGGGTCCTTCTGTATGCGCCTCGGTGCCTGGGTCAGACTGGGATTTACAGGAGTGTGTCTGAGTCCTGATCTCCAAGCTGACAGTTTATTTGCCAAAAAATGGTTAATCAAAATGGGCCCTGTATGTACCAATAGCAAATACAAAAAAAACATTACGAAAGGAAGGTTAACTTACTCATACTTGGTATAGACATAGTTAAATAGGAATTTGCTTTCACATGTAAAATTATCTCAAGGTGGCAATATTTTTCATGCTCATCTGGAAAAAACCCTCATCTTACTCGGTGTTATAAGGATTGAGTATTATGCTTAAAACTTTACTTCAAAGTTTGCTTCAAAGCTTTTCTTCAAACCACTCAACCGACTCTGCTGTCCTCATTCTCCTTGACTACTTTTCTGGTTTTTCCTAACATTCCAGCTGCACTTGCCCTGGAGAAGAGAGGGCAAGGGGAGGCCCCTCTGACTTGTGTCTGTGTGCGGTTCAGGGGTGTCATCCCTCTGCCCCTAGAAACTGGAAGAGATTCCTAGGAAAAGAGCAGAGACCTCGGGATGGCTGGCTCCGGTGAATCATCCTATTTCTAGCTCTGAGGATAAATAATAACTTGGTTTTTTCCAGCACTTATCCTGACCCAGCTGTCTCTCAGTCCTTTCCCTCTTCGAGGCACAAGGAGGGCACAGGTACGCACGAGGCCCAGCAAGCATTCCCAGGAACCGGCTGTGTGCTGTCAGCAGGACGGCACCTGCATCGCCTCCCCCGCTCCTGGGCCTCACCAGCACCTCCTCCTGCTCTCCAGCATTTTACACCAGTGAGGCGTTGGTCCATCTCTGAAGAGAGAATCTTTTGCTTTTAAATGGAAGCTCTGGAGAAGTGGCTTCTAGGCACTTATTTTTGACTTCCGAGTATATTAATGACTGGATCATTACAGTGGATGGAAAGTTTCCTACTGACTTAAGTGGAACTTGGCTCAAGTGCCCCATTTGTAACCCAGTGGAAAAGATGGAAAGAGCCTGGTTACAGCGGGCCATGGGAGAGGCTGCAAGGGGATACGGCTGTTCCCGACAGCATCGGTCTTCTCTAGCGTCCTTATTCCCTGCAGAAATGCATCCTTTCTAAAACTGGATTAGAGGTCTTGTATGAAGTTGGCTAACAATATTTTTTCCTTTTTTTTTTTTTTCCCAAATTCTTTTCTGCTTGCTAAATATTTCCATATTTTTTCTTAACATTATTCAGTGCATAACTTAAAATGTGCAGTATCAATGAGCTCGGTATTTTGACTTCTTGTTTCTTCATAACATTTGTTAGCTGTGAAAAGACACTGCTTGTGTGCTGATTATTGTGTGAATTGTGAAATATGTGAAAACTTACAAAATAATTAGATACGCAGCAGTTCATATTAAATAGTGATCTGGTGTCCCGAAAGGTACTAGTGGTAAATTCAGTAGCTTTTCTGATGTTTAAAAAACATCAACAACACGCTGCTATTTTGTAGCTAAGTGTATAAGCTAAATACTTCAGTTATGATCTCCTCAGCAAGATTTACAAATAAGTGAAGGTTTGGTTTGTTTCCTTTTCTTAGTGTCTCCGTTAGTGATTTCTAAGAGAGAATTTGCCCAGAACGCATGGCTGAGACACAGAGGTGCCGTGGAGGGAGGCTTGGCTGGCTGGGCTGCTGACCGGAGCATCCCTCCTGGGCTGCTCAGGAGGTGTTTCTAGCTGGCTTCAAACGTCTGCCTGACCTCAGGTGTGACACCTGGCCCGGCCCATGCCTAAGGTTATTTTCAGTGGGAGCCAAGCTATTCATGTAACTTTACACTCAGTAAATTCACCTGCTGTAGCTGCCACAGGGCAGTGGGAGGCCCCAGTTCTACAGGAGAACAGTGATGACTTGCTATTGCTAAGTTAGTGCTACTCCAGTTTAGAACTGCTCTTCTGACTTGGGAAAACCTTGTCTTTCTAACTAAAACTGACAGTAGTAACACTCTTGTTTTGTCTTTTGTATCTGTGCATAACTTAGACCTCTTATGTGTGTGTCTCTGCAGTGCTTTCCTTAAGAAGACAAAATCTTACGCTGTTGTCTTGTCTCCCAATTTGTTATGAGAGATTGTACAAATACATGGATGAAGACCAATAATTAAAAAGCACTGCTCTTGCTGAATCCTGCAGAGCTCTGATATGCTGAATTGCCAGCTTCCTTCAGGAAGGAATAGAAGGCTGAGTTAATAACCCCCAGAGCACATAATAATGGTCCAGAACTGTTTTTTGTTTCCCTTTCACATGCTATGATGCTATTGTGTGACAGAAATCCATGTACCTAAAATAATTCCAGCTAATTGTGTGACAATACGTATAAATGACTTCTGTTCATTACGGTGTTCTCACCCTAGTTCCAGTTCTCACACCGAATATTCCTTTAGTGCTGCCCACTTCAAATGTTAAGAAGCCCCATTGTGTGATACTGAGCACTAAATCTTAAGTGATGGTAATGTGATATTTGAACATCTTCTCTTTTTTGAACTCATTTGTCATCTCTAAATTGGATCTCTCTCTCGGCTGTATCGTCTCTAGCAGTCTTCTTGCCAGAAGCTTGCCCAGTGTGAAGAGCAGCATGTTGAATCTTTGGTTACTAAAATGCAAAAGATCTCACTTTCATCACAATTTACCAAAAGCTCTCTTGCTCTTTCCCAGGGACGATCTTCCTGTCTGAGATCATGCTGGAGGGCTCGCACTTGATTCCATGAGATTTTGGACATCCATCATCATCATTCCATGAGATTTTGGACATCCAGCCCCCACCAGGACTGCCCTCGTCAAGCAGATGTTTGTGGGAGAGGAATGGTGTTAATCCCCAGTGCTGTCGCCTTCGGTGGGTACTGCAGCCCATCCCCCTAAAGCATCATCACAGTGAATCTCTAAATCTGTTACGTTCATCATGTTTTTTCTTTCTTTCTAAATCAGTTTATGGGCCAAGGGACTTGCTTACTATTAAATAAATGGGCAGAGATGGGCTGAAATTAGGGAGGGGAGTCTCAGCCGCTGACAAGAAAAGGGTATTTAAACTGGATATTTAGGAATGAAAAATAAAATTTGAAATAATCTGATCCTCAGTTTTTTCATGCTGAAGCAGCAGCTTTTCATTAGGACTTGATGGGCATCTAGTAACTTATAACTGTTTTCATTTGGGAGATTAATTGACTTTCCATTCAAATTCTTGTCTGTTGCTGTTAAATGTAAATTTTTATCTTAGTTTAGAACTGGGGACACATCTACTGAGAAAAAAAGAAACTGTCAAATAGAAATACCTTTTTTGGATAACCATGGTCAGGCTAAAGAAGGGTTTCTAATCCCATCAGTATCCCTCCATGCTGCCCAGTTCCTCAGAGCTGAGTTTGATGAGCATGAGTCATTCTGGAAATTAGTCTTAATTCTGAAATCTAAAACGCAATGTTTTTGTTGCCACAGTATAGTCTGTTATTTTCAAATTCATTTATAAATTGAATAATTCCAAGAACTGAGTTGCAGTTAAATACTGCCTTTTCCACTCTCAAATCCAGCTGTGTTGTGTGTTCATGCAGAAGAGGGTTGGAGAGGTAGCGTTAAATAGTTATTTAGGGATGTTAATAACATGCTCAAAATGTTTCCATAAAGTGCTTTTGGATCATATGATGCCATCTGTGTTACAGTTGATTGTAGTTAATTATACAGGCATGAATTCCTTGGGAAAATGGATGGCATTACTCGAACGGTTTGTTTGTGATCAAGATAATGGAATGACACGATATTAAACTGACAGAATTAAGTCAGAAATGCATTCCTCGCTAATAGTCCTCCACAAATCAGTGGAATTATTCTGAGTTGCTCCAGTTTAACTGAGAATTAGGGCAGGGGTACTACTGTAATATTACTGCAATAACTCTAATGTATTTTTGTACCTTAAGTGTTGTGGAGTATCTGAGAAAAAGGAAAAATTAGCTTCCTACATAATAGCCACTGTTTCTAATTAATTATTTCACTTTCTGCAATTTGGCCATAAGAGATGTAAAAGTTTAACAGGTGGTTTAAAATATACATGTTGAGATTTAGCAGCAATTATGTCTTCCAGTACTGAAATTCTATTAATCTCTTCTATTTTATTATAAACCATTAACTATTCACATAATTCACCCCCAGCTATGTTTTGCAATTAAAAAAACCCAACAAACTGTGTAAAACTTACGTTGACTAACCAGTGGATGGAATTTAGACATGTGTGTGTGTGATGCAAAACAGCAAACACACCCAGTAAATCTGCATATAGGAATCTGTGTCAACTACCTCTGAATATTTGCTTGGGGTTTGTAAACATGGTCCGCCCATCCATGAGTTAAAGCTGACTACGGTTGAAGGATTAATCTTTGAGGAAAAATTCAGGTCAGTCAGGATTTGACATGTGTCTGTTAAAGCTGTTGTTGGAATTGATCTAATCCTAAGCAAAACTTTGGCTAGACTTCCATCTGCAGACGCTCATTACTGGATGATGGAGTTGTGGGGGGGGAAGTGTGTTTGTTATATTGAATTTAAATCAGATATTATTTCATCAAAGATAAGTTCAGGACGTATTTCACACAGGGAAACATTGGTGGGTTGTCTGGTTTTTTTTTTTCCCCTTGTGGAAGCTGAGATTTGCTGAAGCAGCCAACTGTTGATGAAGGGGCACGTTAACTTTGCAATAGGGGTAGCTCCCGAGGGGTTTGCTGGCGTGTGGTAGTGCGTGGTAGTGCTGTTCAGAGTGGGAATCTTCCAGACAAGACATTGTTTCCCAGTGAGCACGGCACTCGGTTAAAAGCAGGGCCCTGAACACAAGTCTCTCGCATCCTGAACGAGTGTCCCGTGTACCCGGGCTTTGCTTACGCTGGTGTCTTCTGCTGGTTTGGATGGGTTGTTTCTGCTTTGTTCTGAACCTGAAAGTTTCTCAGCAAAAGCATGGTCAAGAGAGGCATGCTCCTTTGATAGTTTGGGTTGAGTTACTCACATTTAGTAGTAGTAAAAAAAAGAGAAAGTGTTTTATCAAACCAGCTTCAATTTAATGATTATCTAAACAGCACAGAGAAAAATTCCTCACGGGATGTATACAGGAAATATGCAACATAACCATATGTACATGGCAGTACGTGTCTTGGCAATTATTTCTTGATCTCGGTGCTTTCAAGACTTGCTACCTGCTCACTGTATTTTTCCATGTAATTTCCAACAGATTTTCTTCTCCTCACATTGCAGCTGAGTGAATAATATACTGTTTGTGACAAGTGCTTGTACAGAAAAAAAAACAACAGAAAACAGCATGTGAGGAGATTACATTGGCAGAGCCCTTTGGCTTAGCAAGAAATACCTTTTCAGAGGAAAACTCATTTTCTTGCATTCAGATCTATGTATGGCCTGTTGAAATCCTAAATGAAAAATTGAGATTACTTAAGAAGAGCTTCCCCATATGAGGAACTGGGAACTCAGCCATAGACAATATTACATTTTCTTTCTGTTATAATATTTTGAGATGCACCAGAGACTCAAAAGATTTGTGTAAACTAATTAATTATGAAAATTTGTCAAAAATAGAAAGCAACAGTGTTCACAAGGCTGTATCATACATTTGAAATTTTCAGTATTTGTAAGAATAGTGTTTTGTATAAAATATTGGTACTCTGGGTAGGGATTTATTAATTTAAGTGCAGTGAAACATTGATTTCAGAAACTACGATCTAGAAAACACATTTTCCAATTAGCCTTGATGTCTGAATTGCAAGTCAGGAGGCAAGAAGAATGATGAGCCCTGCTAAAGGCAGCTTATGATGCATTATTAATGCTATTTTCAATATCAAACATGCCAGGAATCATATGCATAATATATTCTCCCAGAATCAAAAGTATGGAGACCTTTCTGTTCTATGAAGATGATGTGTCTTATAGATGTCCCCCTCTACATAACTCATTGGAAAAAAAAAATATAGAAAGGCGAGGTAACTATTTTTATAGGAAATGGCTCCCTGCCCACTGCCGCCCTGCACCATGGTGACGGTGGCCCCGGAGCTGGTTGGAAGGCTGTAGGGACTGGGCTGTTTAAGGGGCTGTGCTGTGTTTTGGCAGCTCAGCATTAGCGTCTGGGCTCAGCACACGTTAGCGAGTTGTCGGAGCAGAGCACTGGGCAGCCTGGGGCTGCCAGGATTGTGTGCCCTCGCTGGCGTGGCAGACCATCTCTGCTGCATTCTGTATCAGCACAATGGTGTTGGCTTGGAAACATTTTTGCGGAACTTTTTTCTCCCCGTATTTGGGAGAAATATTCTTTTAAGACTGGCATTTGTCCACCAGCCCCCAGATGGCTTTTCTGTGCACAGGCATGCCTCTGTATTACAAGACCGGCACTTTTTATTAATACAAATCACTACTTTCATAGTTCCCAACAATGGGGCTTGTCCCATTGCATACACAGAAGCTCGTGGTTGTCACTAGAAAGCTGTCTTACTCCGGCCAGTCGTATTTCCCATTATTACCCCTGGAAATCACAACCCAGCATACACCAGTGGACTGATGACTCCGAATTGTACATCCCTTTATGGTGTGCAGGACACTGAATAGGTGACGAGGCCTCTGTGTGTATCACCAGTTCTTGAAAATAAGCCCATAGCTTTCAGCTTTTTCCCTTCAATCTGTACAGCAACGGATTGAGAAATTTTGGTCGTGACCCCTGCCCCAAAACGATTCTGCAGATATTTCCCCGTGCGGTCTGCTGCAGCCCATGTCTGTGCGATGCATACCTGCAGCCAGAGGCGCGTCTGCAGGGGTGAGAAGGGGGCTGGGATTCCTTTCTCTGTGGTTTGCCCCCATTCTTGGCAGTATTTTAATTCTCTATGATCCCAGCTCTGAGAGAGATGTGCCATTTGAGGATGATGAAGCCACAGCCCTCTGGAATGCAAGGGGAGAAATGGCTCCTGCTCCCCCATGTCCCCTTGCACCCGTCCTGCTGCTTCCTGCCCCGGTGCCTTACCCCCAGCCACAGACTGGTGCTGCCTGGTAGGAGCCGGGCAGGAGGCAAAGTGCTCGGGGCAGAGGGAAGGCAGAGCAGCAGAGGCGCTCTCTGCTCCCGGGGAGTAAATCACAGGTCGTGTGTCAGACCGCAAGTGAGCGAGTACCTGTCTGCTACCTGCTTTTCTTTTGTTTATCCTTCCTGCAGCTTTCTTTAGTGTGAAAAAACGAGTAGTAAGTGAATGGTGCTTGTAACATGTTTATTGAAGCTTTTATTCTCTGACAATAATGGTTGCTTTTTGCTAGTTTTCCCTTCAAAATCAATGTCCTTACAGGTGAACAGCAAGTGTGAATACATTTCTTGGTTTACCAGGGGTAAATCAACCTGGTCACTAGTAATACATAGTGCTCACACTGTATTTTAATCTTTTCATACTTAGAAGTTCAAGAACCTGTAGGCTTCGTTAGTTTATGTTTTCATAATGTCTTTGAAACCAAGGGAGTTTCATGAATGTAGATTATCTGAATATCTTTTATTGTTACAATAATTCATTAATTTGCACAGAATACAGTAAAATGACAGTTAAGCTATTGAAGTGAGCATTTGGTAGCGCTGAAGCTCCTCAGTCCTAGGCTGACTTTCCTTCCCCGCCTCGGGAGGGTCGGGTCTGTAAGGACAGAGGGGTTTGGTCCCATTACTGCTGGGAGGGAAGTGGGAGCCTCCTGGGCCTCCGCAGGGACCCTAGGGAGGGCGGGGGTCATTCTCCAGTGTGTGCCTTTTCCACTTCAGGAGGGATGTGCAGGGCATCTCTGCCGGCTGGGGCAGCTGCCGGCAGGGCCCGAGCTCTGATGTATCCAGGAACAAAGGCAGCTGTGGCATCACTGATGGGCACTGCCACTCCTTGACCAGTGCTTACATTCCCGCCGGCTTCTAAATGCCTGTGGAATGGCTGCCACCACCACCGCAGGCTCCTCCCACTCCACATGAGCAAGTCTACAATCAACATAGCCCTTTTTTACCATGAGAAAGGGGAAACACACTCCTTTCTTGCAGTTCTTCCTCGGAGAAACCTTCCCTGCCTCCCCACAGGATTTTGTGTTGGGAAGCGTGGTGTGCAGAACAGCTTTCCATTGTTCTGCACGTCTCACTGTTAGTATGTTTGTGCAGACAGCCCCTTACCAAGGCCGATCAAATTCCTATTATCTGGATCTCTTAATCCTTGGATGTTATTCTTGGCTGCATTCGAGTTTTATCATTATGTCCCTTTTAGTCCTTAAAGATTTAATTGAAAGAGTCCTCAGCTGATTTCAGTGTAGTTCTTTTTCAAGCAGGCTTATCACTTTAAGTACTGGCAAGGGAGGTGATGTTTTCTGGGAAAATCTCATTAAGGCTTCAGCATTCCAGTCTGGAAGAGGTTTCCGATGTCGGCCCCTGCGCCCACACTGCACCGATGGGAACCTGTAGGATCTGGAAGTCAGTTCTGTCCCCTGTCCTTTGTCACCTCAGACTTACCGTGGGACATGCAGACATGAGCCACAGCTGAGCCTGCAGAGGAGAAGGTCTCCTGGCACTGGTGCGTGGGGGGATGGATGGCAGACACAGGTGGTGACTTTGGGTAGTGAATCATAGAATCATAGAATCATAGGGTTGGAAGGGACCTCTGGAGATCATCTAGTCCAACCCCCCTGCCAGAGCAGGGTCACCTTAGAGCAGGTTGCACAGGAACGTGTCCAGGCGGGTTTTGAATGTCTCCAGAGATGGAGACTCCACCACCTCTCTGGGCAGCTTGTTCCAGTGCTCTGCCACCCTCAAAGTAAAGAAGTTCCTCCTCATGTTGAGATGGAACTTCCTACACTCAAGTTTGTACCCATTACCTCTTGTCCTATTGCCGGGCACCATTGAAAAGAGCCTGGCCCCATCCTCCTGACACCCACCCTTTAAGTATTTGTACACATTAATTAGGTCACCCCTCAGCCGTCTCTTTTCCAGACTAAACAGACCCAATTCCCTCAGCCTTTCCTCATAAGAGAGGTGTTCCAGTCCCCTCATCATCTTGGTAGCCCTATGCTGCACCCTCTCCAGCAGTTCCCTGTCCTTCTTGAGCTGGGGAGCCCAGAACTGGACACAGTACTCGAGGTGTGGCCTCACCAAGGCAGAGTAGAGGGGGAGGATGACCTCCTTCCACCTGCTGGCCACGCTCTTCTTGATGCCCCCCAGGATGCCATTGGCCTTCTTGGCCACAAGGGCACATTGCTGGCTCATGGTCATCCTGTTGTCCACCAGGACTCCCAGGTCTAAAGCTTTGAAGCTTTGTCAAAGCCTGGCTGAGGGTGGGCAACTGCAGCCTCTGGCAGGAGTTCATCTTCCCGTGCTTGGGCTGCTTTTAGGGGACAACAGGGAGCACCTTGCTGGCAGTATTTCAGATTTCATATCTTCTTTAAAGGTTTTGTAGACCTGCTCAAACGTTACAATACAAGCCTGCCTTTCTTGGAGTAAGGTAACCGATTTTAAATTATTTTTTTTAGTAGAGAAAAATCAGATTTAGGCAGATGGTTGGCATGAAATGTGTCAACTCATACAATTAAACCTTGGAAACATTTAAAAAAAAATTTAAAAGCTTAAAAACTGAAAGTATGAGGACACATAGTGCTACAAACGGACGTCAGGCAGAGTTCCCATCAAGCGAACTGTGCTGAGGAACAATTAGGTCCCCGGCTCTGCAGGGGAGATGCCAGGATGGTGGGCTCTTCTGCACGATGCTCCTGAGGGCTCTCTGAGACAGTACCAGCACGTGGCAGCAAAATGGTTGGTCTTCTGCTACTGGGACTCACAGGGACACCCAGGGAGTGTGTGCGCAGAGTATCTGGCTACTCTGCACCATTACCACGCGCTGTCTCCCAGAAAATCAGCTGCTGGGCTTGCGCTCCTCCTAGCATGCCTCTGGTAACATGCTTGCCTTTCGGTCTACTTGTACCAGTTCCTTAGGTTTATTTTCTGTAAGAAAACAAACAAAGAAAAATTCTTGTAGCCCTTGTCTGTCAAAAATAATCCTTCTGATTTAAGTTATTTTCAGAAATCCCTGTATTGTTCAAATTATTATTTGTCTGACATTCAAATGTCAGTAGTTAAAAGCTTGTATTGTGCTGCTTCTCATTTCCTCAGGTTGTGAAATAACCTGACTCACCGGCTGCATCTATCATTATAACATAGCGTTTAAGAATATTATCGTAATATGTACAAATGCTTCATTCATCACAGTAGGTAGAATTCAGTGCCTGTGGCTACGGACTGCCCCATTTTTTATCTATGAAGAAAGAGGTTTTTTAAGACCTCCATTGTAGAACAGTCACTGATGTAGTGCATCTTCTTACACAAAGAAGCAAGAATCTTAAATGCTAAGAACATCTATTCCTGTTTGTAGGTTTTTCAGGCAATATCTGTAAAATTTTATTTATTTCTATTTCTTTGAACGAAACTTCAAGGCTACAGAATCAGGCATCAGACTGAGAAACCACAGAATTAAAACTGTTCGTGCTGCCTTGGTTTAGTCAACCAATATCAGGAATTTTATTTTTCCCCCTGCTTTTCTCCCTAAGTCTGAGTCTCCCCACTGTTACTCTGACCCAGTGTAGGTTTGTAGGGGCTGCTCATGCTTCTTGATTTCCCCGTCTGTTGGCAGCTTTGCCCAGTGACTGCCAAACTCCCGCCACCTCTCCCGGGTGCTCTCAGCCCTCACCCAGCATCGTAGCCCACGTCTGTATCCCCCGAGGCGGCTGCCTCCCATTGCTCTTTCTCCCTAATGGTGCAGGTTTTTGCTCTTAGAATTCAAGTCTGGCTGTTCTATTATTGGTGGTATTTAGTCTTGATATTTTGCTATCACTATTTATTGCTATTTTATTGTTATAGCTGCCCTGTACTGTTAAGCCTCTTTACTCGTGCTTGGACCAGGAATAGCGCTGCTCTGTTGTGGTTTTGACGATGAGTCAGGATGAATAAACCGATGCATTGAAGGTCATCGTGCAAAAAGATTGTTATCCACATTAATAAGGTTAGTATTAACAAGGTTGGAAATATTTTTCCAAATTTTAGCTTTTTATGTATTTTTTTATAGCATAAATTAAACAGATCTTTAAAACAAGGGTTTAGTTCAAACTGGAATTGTAGTGACAGTTAAAAATTAATTCAAAGAAGTTCTTGAACTGAGAAATACATGTAATCTGTTCAGGATATAGTTTTATCTAAGCAAGTCAAAGTTTGCCAGTGAGAGATTTTTTCATTAGATTTTACATTCTTCTGTAAATGTACATGTTGCTGTAAAATTCCTAACCCATTCTGCTGTTTGCTCCAAAACAATGAAACCATGTTGTCCTCGTCCTGGGATAAGAAGTCGGCCCAAGTCTTCTCTGAGAACCCTGTTGAAAGTCAGAGCCGTTATGGCGCTGGATTTCATACCTCCTCTCTTACTACAGTCTGTAGGACCATCCAGTTCTCTGAATGTTATTTTGATCCTTCTCTTTGCTAACGGTGTTTCCCCATTTTGCACCACCATGAGTGTATGTCTCTTGTGTGAGCTTGTTAGCTGCTCCTCTAGGCGTTTCATTCATGATTGCACTCCCATTAATTTTTTTCATAGACAATTTTCAAATGAACTTTGATAGTGGAATCAGCTTCGTCTAGAGAAGCAGCGGCAACTGGTTCCTTGTGTGTGTTGCTATTTGTCATTTACATGGGCATGAACTGGGTTTTCACAGCTGTAGTCTATATCCACAGGTTGAAAAATTGCAGGGGATAATTCTCAAGGAGCTGGTGCGGTAGCGTAGGGATTCTCCTTCCATAGTGCTTTGACCAAACAATGTTGCTATAAGAGAAGATCCTTCAGAAAGTATACAAAGTGTGGAAAGAAATGTTGGGGAAACATCCATATTTTGGGATGGAGCAAACAGTACCTACATTCCACTACTCCAGAGCAAAACAAAGCCTCTAGGACACATTATTTTGCCCAGAATTTCTTGCTGTCCTCAAGTTTCTATTTAATTAAATCTGTTCATGTGACTAATGAACCCTGAGTTAAATACTGACCAGAGGGAGAATTGACAGCAACCTGAACACCCTCCTGCTGACTTACTGTGCACTTGGTCACTTTGTGCTGAACATCAATGGACTGTCTGTCTGCATCCACAGCTCTAAAAAGGAATCAAATGAAATAAGGACAAATTGTGGTAACTTCAGTCAAGTTCACCTCTGCAGACAACTCACAGATTACAAGGATTTCATTTGATTTGATGAATAGGTTAATTATTTATTTTTACATAGAACTCTGATGGACTTTTCTGAAAAATAAGATGGATGCAGCATAAATAGCATTAATAGTTAAAAAAATACCATCTTTCTCCCTACTTTTATCTGTCTTTGTTTCAGATAGCAAATTATTTGGAGTGAGTTTGTGTCTAGCTCTTAGAGTCCCTACACCTGACAGTTATACTAAACTAGAATATGTTTTTTGCAAGGATATGAGTTTCCAATAACTCTTATACACTTTCCTTAATAGTATTGGTGATAAAGGTCCTTCGAATTTCATTGATAATTTGACGTTCTAAATTTGGCACAGTCACACAGATACTTCATAATGCTTACCCATTCCAGAAGACTGCTGTTTATTTTTGGACAAAGTGTTGGAGAATTTTGAAATAAAAATCAACAAATGCATGTAGCTTTTAGTACTGTACTTAATATTATATGGTTTTTTTGACAAATCTGAAGTTATCACTATAAATTTTGTATGTTGTATAGTTTATGAATGTGTTGGGATTAATGGATAGGCATCAAATGCAAACTATATTCATATATGAATAGTGTGAGGTTGGGTCCACTTTTGCCCAGTTCTCCACTGTTTCGTAGAATGAATTTGCTTGTCTCAGTTTCATTTGCTTAGATTTAACTCACACCCTCTTAGTGTGACTAAAACTCCCGCATTGTTACCAGACTTAGATAAAGCTATAGAGATCTTAATTGCTGTTTTGATGATTCACTGCACGTTCCTGTATAGAAAACTTCTCTTGCCTTTGGGTAATCTCCGCTTGCTCCTGTACTTTTTTAATTACTTTTACTATTTTCATCATGAGTATCTGAAAAGTATTTGTAGGAAAACAAACATTGGTTTTCTTAAGACTTTTCTTTTAAAGAACATAAAAGTATTCTGCCTGTACTGATAAGAGTTTTCCCAGCTGTTGCTGTCTCCAGGCCATGACGGTGCCAGGGGATGGTGCTTGGACATCCCTCCTGAGCATCCACATCCTCTGCACTATCTGAATTCCAGTGCAAATGAAGCGACAGGAAATGTTTATAGTTTGCGGTTTAAATCTTTTGCTCTCAACAGGTGTAAAAAAATATATTGTTACACCTGACAATGTGTCTAGCTCTTACTTAATCCAGGGAAGAGCCTGTTTAGCTGGCTGAGGTGTACCTCATACTTCTTAGAAGTGGCCTGTGTCTCACTGTGCTCTTGGTGGGTGAGGCATTGCCTGCCCGCCTCTGGCACACTGACAGTGTTTATGTGATTTCCCTCCTTCCAGGCAAGTAAGAAAATGTAGTGGGACGGAGGCAAGGAGGAGAAGCCCCGAGCGAGCACTGGGACGAGGGCCTCTGGGCAGGACTCCCCTCGCTGCTGCGCGGCCTCACCATGTCCAAGAAGGGCACCAGCAGCCGAGCTCGGGGGGAGAAGCTGGACGCCTTGGCCGCCTTGCAGGCTGCCAATGAAGAGCTCAGGGCCAAGCTCACCGACATCCAGATAGAGCTCCAGCAAGAAAAGAGTAAGGTGTGCATCTTTTCCTTTCCTTCCACCATTAATTAAAACAAAGTCTGTTGTTTCTGAACGCTAACAATTCTTTGCCCCACTCATAGCTAACTTGTACATGACTTTGACAATAAATCAGAGTGCGTGCACCTGGAGCTATCCTTCCGTGGGAAACAAGAGGCAACCCCTTTATTGCAGATTTCTAAATTGTTCTCCTTGTATTTATAACATGCGTATGGTACAAAAGAACTCTGGAAGCAAGGGTGCTTTGGTGGTACGGCTCTTGGTGGGAAAGGCGAGCAGTGAGGATGGGCAGTCCCTGGGCAGCAGGACTCAGCTGCGGGCAGGACGCTTGCTCCTGCCAGCCAGGAAGAAATGAAGTTGAAAAATCACAGAGCTAAATGCCAGCAAAAGATCTAGAAAGACAAACATCTGCTCAAAACAGATGGCATACTCATAGTGGTGGGCTGAAAGCTGTCCACATCCTTTGTTTCTCTCACTACAACTTTTTCTAGTAAATATTTACCTGTTTATGAGGTTGGCTCTATCGAGGGCTTTGAATGCAATTTTTTATTATTCAGAAATTCTCTTTGCTGATTCTTCTCTTTCACATTTACACTAATTTCATTTGGATTTTATGCTCAAAATCCTTCAAACTGGCTGCTTACAATCTCCAGATATACACTAATAGGCCTCAGCCCGGCCCCCTGCTCTGATTGCCAAAGTTTAAGAAACCACAGTTGCACCCTGAGCCTTTGAGAGTGCTGCTGCTGATACAGCTTGAGCCTCAGCTTTAAAAGCCTGCAGCCATAGCCTTCAGCCCACTTCTCAGTGAGGGCATGAAAACTTTATTTGCTTTTGCCTAATCCCCCAAATTAGTTTCTACTGATAAACTTTGGGGGGGTTTTGGTTCCAGAATATTAATAGAGACATGCATTACCATGCAGGAACAGAATGATATTCTGCATTTTTCCATTAATTTGTGTCATTATTAGGCATGGTAGACTACGAATCGAATTTTTAAGGAAGCTTCTAAAGGGGAGTGTGTGTGCATATATATAAAAATAGAACATGTATTAATCCTTTTGTTGTGAAGCAGCATTTGCAGTTTCAAGACTGAAGACTCCATTTTCCTTCTCCCTATCCTCTCCAGCCAGTTCTCATCGCAGCTTCTTTTGAGTGTATGGTATGGTTTTAAATTGAAATGTCATTTGACCCTTCTGTGGTCAGATATAGTTAGTCATCTCTAATGCATAATTCATTGCTTAAAAAGCATCTGATAAAATCCCATTGTTTGGGGTTTCACAGTAGCTTGCACAGAGCTTCTTATGTCCTGCATGTGCACATGCACACAGAGCATTTTGGATCTGTGTGCCTGAGCATGCCAAAGTAATGGCTCAGCATCTGATTTCTCATGTGTTCTTTTGGGGATGTGGGGTGAGAGCTTCTGCAGATATCCAGATGAAAAATAAAGTAAGAACTCAGGCTTACTCCACAAGATAGTGGCTAGTTCCTAAATGTGTATAGTCTTAAACATTAAACTGTTTCTGGCACCTATTACACACCCGTTAGCCTAGTTCCTGAGCATCCACTTCCTGCAGTGTTTGGATATGGATGCTTAGTTCATCTGGGTTTTGTGCTTCTTGCATAAATTCACGGTACTTATTTATATGGTGTTAATTCATGCTTTTTAGGGCACTGAATTGGGCAAATTAAAGAGTCCATAAGATTGCAAGGGATTATTATTTAGTTATAAAAATAGAATATTATGCTAAATTCAGCACGAGTGCCTAGACTTCATCCTCGATATCGATAATTTGCAAAATTATAATGATAGATTTTTTTTCTCTTTTTTAAAGTATGCAGATATTTCTGCTTATGCTGTCTTCCAGTAAAAGAAAGGTCTTTTCTACAAATTTGTCAGGGTTCTTTTTCTTATTTTCACAACTTACTTTTTCCTTAAGAGTTGTCAAAGTTCTCCGTAATGTCAGGTTTTTTTCTTTACACCTGCCTGGTCTGGTTGTGCAGTGTTCTCATTTGTGAGGCAGGCTTAGGCACGTTCTTAGCAAGGAAACCTTATTGTGTCAACTGAGGAACAAAAATGCATCTTTACTGAACAGAATTGACCAGAACTGTTTTCCCAATAAACACTTCAGTAATTAAATAAAATGTAGTGAATATCCACTTCTTAATTTTAGCATTTAAATACGTGCACAGGCTGTTGTAGGGCAGAATGTTATAGGGCAGAAAAGACAGAGCCTGCAGAGGTGTGCTCCCTGCCTCTGAACACGCCTGTCCAAGGAGAGGGGCAGCGCTGCAGACGCTGCACGTGCTCCTGCAGATACACGCTGGGAGTGTCCGCTAGTGCAACGCCTGCCCTGCTGCAGCAGCCATCTCAATGAAACACTGAGGTGGGCCGTATTTTCCCCTAAGACACACGATTCTCATTTGTAGCCCAGAAAATCACTGATGAGCGCCTGCCAACTCTGCTGGCTCTTCTGGTGTTTACGCACACACGTAAGCTCCAAGCAGGGACGTATGGCCAGGAGGGCAGCGGACAGGATGACAGACAGTCGGCCGTACCTTGGTGCCGAAGGGCAGTGGTCACAGCCACAGCCACCCAGAGGACAGCTTGTATCCTAAGGATTGTGGTCATTGCCACTGTGGATTTTGATGATGTGGTGCTGCAGTGGCTCTGCAGTGACAAGGGGAACACTCGCTAGTGCATCTGGGGAGAGGACAGGTCTGTCAGGGCTAAGGCAGAGTTGTTCCCAGAGTATTTGTGGTAGATTTGCAATCACTTTTGCAATCCCGAATACTCCTGGCTGCGTTGCTAGATTATCTGCATCACTGAGGATCCCCACGGGTACCTGCCAAGCCCTGATGCCAACGACAGCTGTGACAGTGCATTCAAAGTATTTGCCAGGAATTGTAAAAAACCTTTTCCCAGTGAAAATGTTCAACAGGGGGTTGTAATGTGTATTTTATCCCCACATGAAATGCTTCAAGAGAGGAGATTTCTCTTTTGTAAGTCTGCTGCAGGAAGACTGCGTGGCAGAGCTCAGTGACCCTAGTTTTACCCGGAACCTCTTTGAAAAAGTGATATTTAATATGTAATAAAGTGTTTGATCATAAAGAATGAACAAAATGCCAAGTATGTAGTTCTGCATGAGGTAATACTAATTGACTGGGCTTTCGCTCTAAGGCACAGACATACAACGTTAAGCGATCTGTACCATTTTTAGATAATATCATAATTTGTATTAATCGTTCTGTTAATTAAAAATACTTTTTTGATTTTCCTTGTAGGTCAGCAAGTTGGAAAGAGAGAAAAATCAGGAAGTTAAGCAGATCAAAGAGCATGAACAGCATAAAAGTACAGTGGTGGTAACAGAGCTCAAAGTCAAACTTCATGAAGAGAAAATGAAGGAGCTCCAAGCTGTTCGAGAAGCACTTTTGAGACAGCACGAAGCTGAACTACTTAGAGTAATAAAAATAAAAGATAATGAAATCCAGAGACTACAGACCCTTCTCAATGCTGTACGCGATGGGGCTCCTGACAAGGTAAAAACAGTGCTGCTCACAGAGGCAAAGGAGGAGGCCAAGAAAGGGTTTGAAGTTGAGAAAATAAAAATGCAGCAAGAAATTTCAGAGCTGAAGGGGGCTAAGAAACAAGTGGAAGAGGCTTTAACTATGGTCATCCAAGCTGACAAAATCAAAGCAGCAGAGATAAGGAGTGTGTATCACCTGCATCAAGAAGAAATCAACAGAATTAAGAGGGAGTGTGAGAGAGAAATTCGTCGACTGGTACGTGTTGCTGTCTGCATCTATGTTTTTACTAACACTTATGTTATTGATAGTAAGTAAATGAAAGTTCAGTGCTGGACTCGGATGAGTGGCTAAGGATGGGCATTCAAACTTCTGGAGCTTGCTTCAAATCTGCTTTACATTTACTAGTAGAGATGTCAAAATGTTTTTTAAAAATGATTAGGATGTTTTGTAAGGGACATTTTTATCTGTGTCAGTGCCTATTTATATTGTTCACATTTCGGATACCAGGAAGAAGCCTTGGGTTACTAACTGGTTAGGGGAGTTCTACAAAACAGTTATATTTCTCGGCCCATGCCTCTGTTTCCCCACCGTTTGTTCTTTGCTGATCCACCTTGGTCCCTCCCTTTCTCTGCCTTTGCTAGGCCCTGTAAACATCCCATAATGAGCTTTACTCGGTCCCAAAATGCTTTTTCTCCTGCATCCCGTGGTGAGTCCTATACCCTGTGGGCAATGTCCCCCTTCCCTCTACAGGGCGTTCAGGAAGGAGTTCCTCTCCGTGGCCCGCCTTGGTGGCTTTCCCCAGGACAGGCACTGGTGCTCCTCCTGTGGTGTCCCCGCGAGCAGCAGCTCAGCAGGCTCCTGCCTCAGCAGGTTACTGGGCTTCCTCACCCGGCATCGCCCGCCTGCTCCTCAGCGGGGCTTTGTGTATGCTCATCGGCCTCCCATCACCTACTCCAACCATTTGGGTCTCAGGTGCAGCAGTTTGAGTCTAAAAGGCAATAGCCTCATGCTTATGGCTTCGAAGTATTCCTCCAGTGTCTTTGGAAACTTGTTGGAGAGATTAAATCGGATCATGTTGCTTGGAAAAGGGGAGAACTCCCTGCGGGAGGGAGCTCCCTCCAAGAGGGAAGTCTCTGCATGACAGCCTGGCAGGCCACCAACACGCTCTGGGGTTTAGAGTAATCTTTTTTCTCCATTGCCATCTCGGACACTCGCCTTACAATTCACACAGTCTTGTGAGTGTGCAGGTGATTTGTGGGACGGTATCACTGAACTGTCGCTGCCTTTCCCAAGGACATGGGAACAAATGTAACACCCATACTCTCATGATGCATATTTTCAGTCTTGTCTCAGTATTTATTTGAAGTCACCATCTTTCCGTGTTTGCCATGCTTTTGTATAGCATTCAGCGTCTTAGTATAACTCATCCGTGTTTCTTCTAAGTCATTATCCCTTAATTATTACCCAAATCCTAAAAAACATATCTAAAACTGCACAATCAGGTAGCAGACCGGCCCCAAGTGAAAGCACCGCAGCACAGCCTCAGTGAAGACCCTGCGGGACCTGCCCACAGCGGGGCTGGCACATCGGCTGCGTGCTAACCAGCCAAAGTGACTGACGGTGACTGACGCACCGTGCGCTGCTTCCTCTGTCAGTGGAGTGTTACCTACCCTTTATTTAGCCACCCATTCTCTCAGACTTTAGGTTAAGTGGGTTTTTTTGTCCCCCTCATAGATTATTTTGTTTTTATGAGGAGGATATTAAAATAATTTATAACCAACTGATCTATTGATACTGTTCAAATATCCTGCAGTGTAAATACCTTATTCTCTAAACATACATTATTAGGTGCATTGATTTAATACATCAGAATGAAAGGATGGCTAATGGACATCCTAACTAAACTTGCTGCATTACGTGAAAAGTCCACGCTAATGGCCTCTAATGTAGAAGCTATAAAATAAATATGTTCTTAGTTATAAGGAATAGAGTGGTTTCATGTTATGTTTTCTAAATTGCCTTTAAAAATCAAACTTTTTAAATTCCTGCTTGAAAGAATCAGATTATCTAACTGTACTAACTAAATTACATGATGCCATGGTTTTACCAAGCCCTGAGTGCTTCCTGAATGACTTTAAGTACCCTCAGCTCCGCTGACTCGCCCATAATTGATTTCCATGGAGCTGTTGGCTCCTGGCTCCTGGCACCTGGCAGGGGAGGGCCCTGCCGTTTCGGGGGGGAAAGGCTGGTGCCATGCTGTATGATAAAAACCTCTCCTCTCCATGAAAAAGAGGCAGTTCTCAAAACACTTCAACTATTACTGAAAACCAGTGCTTTTTTTCCCCTTTTAAGATAGGGGCCACCAATAAAGTACAGTCATTGAGCCTCACTGGGCTCGCAATGAGACAGAAATGTGGAGCAGCCCCACGTGAGCAGATCCATCCATCCGGCAGAGCGATGGGATTGCACCTTCGTGTAACGGCCGTGGCAGACATCCAGCCCTCAACTGGTAATGGGTTTGCATCAGGATTTTAAAAGCTCTGTGATTCATGTACGATGAATTATTTAGTCATTTTAATCAAAGGAGGAAGTAACCTTTGAGCAAATTATTATTTCATGGCTACAAAAAATACGAGAATAGAGAAAGACAGGTTGTACTCATTCATGATTAGCTTTGCAATGGTGTCAAGTCCTTTAACATAGAGTAATTTTTTGAAGTTATTTATCTCTGATAGGTACAGATTTTCATTTCCTAGTCAAGTATATCTATACAGGCTTAGCGTATGGAAAATACTTCCATACATAGTCAGACAGAGATTCTTTTAAAAAGGTGAGTTGGCACTAATCCATTATTCTCCTTTCAAATTAAAACTAGGGGTTTTTTCTGTATTGGACAGACAGGAGTACATTTGTTGATGTCTCACTTTAGACTTTTGGATAAATGTTAGATGGCCTTTAAGGTAACAGATGTGGTAGGAAGATACAACATTATGCAAAAAGAAACTGTACAGCCATCAGATTTACTTCAAGCAAATTGGAGTTCTCTTTGGTCTTCAGCATCATCCTCTTCTGTCTGATTTTGCCAGGGGAGATGCAGGGTATGTATGCTCAGGCTCTCAAAATCGCCATCTCTCCTACGAACCTTTCCATGTTGTTGATTTACTGCAACTTTGAATGAAGTTAAATTGTCGTATCAAGCCAGATCTAGTGCCCAGGAATGAACTTTGTCCTCACCAGGTGTCTAAGGGAATCCCTGCGTTTCTGCCCACTTCCAGAAGAGACTTGGCAGAGCTGCCCTGCAGCCTGTCACACCAGCCGTGCCTGCCTGCACGCTGCACTCCTCTCCAGCGGCAAAACTAAATCCAAAACATAAATGTGGGCAAAAGGAGAGTTCCAAACGCAGCCGCAAGCTGGCTCCTCCCCAGCTTGCACGCTGGTGCCAGGCGTGTTTTCGGCAGACTCTACATGCGCAGCACACCAGCTGTTACAGTAGAGGGGCACTGTTTCCAGGTGGTGATTGTGGTAGTTTTGCACTGCAGGCACACAGAGGCTTGCTAACAGCTAGCAAGGTGTAATCTCTCTTCATAAACAGTTTCCACTTAGTATTTAAAAAAAAAAAAAAAATTGTAGCGATTTATTCCAGTTATTTTTCAGGTGCCAGGGTAACTATTAGTCGTTGATGCCAATGGCTTTGGACTAATCCCATCCAGCAGGGCTGAGCATCTTTCAGTTCTGTGTACAGCATAGGAAAGGAAATAATGTGTTTTGCAAAAGTGTGTGTTCAGCTTATTCTGGGCTCGTGTTTTCTGTTTGCACATATGGCTTGTGCTGTTTGTGTCTGTAAAGTCTGAGTGTGATGCTCTCCAGAGAAGTACAACCTGCCCAGTTAAGCTGTCCCTAGCTCAGAAGCTTAAGAAATGTTAATGTAAAAGATGAAAGTCCCTTGCAGATGGTAACAAGTAAGTATGGCAACCACCTCCTTCCTGAAGAATTTCTAATTTTAGTAAACGTTTTTAAAAATTTTAATTTGTTCATTTTAGAACAGCTTAAAATACTACACGAATGTATTTGATTACATTCATATTGTCTCCCACTAACAACAGCACACCCTGTGTTAGTGTGACCACGTCCAGGGAAAACAGCCTTTCAATAAGGATAATTCCCTGAGATCAACTGGCCTTGAATTTTGCTTAATGGGGACTAAAATTCAATGTGGTAAAGAGCATTTACATTTTATTTAAATGTAGATTGGTCAGAAAGGAGAAGTGCTGAACAGCAGTGGCCACTGCAGCTTCCCTTCCTCCTGTCTCGTTTAAAAGAGGACTAAAACAGAAATCAGAAAAACGGAAGAAATGAGATTTGTTAGAGACTGGAAATTGTTTGTTTTCAATTTAAGATAAACTTTAGTTGATGATCACTACCAAAAGGTTTAATAACCTGCTCTAATACCTCAGGTACAACCACTGTGCGTTGAGACCTTCGTGGTTCCTTATGGTAATGCAGCACCACAGCC
The DNA here is from genome assembly GCA_013398915.1 of Dromas ardeola. Taxonomy (NCBI): domain Eukaryota; kingdom Metazoa; phylum Chordata; class Aves; order Charadriiformes; family Dromadidae; genus Dromas; species Dromas ardeola. Next base: position 46,545 of record VYZM01011585.1, on the reverse strand, counting down.
AAAGAGGAGCTCAGTCAGCTCAGTGTCACCCTGAACCTCTGTGTTTGCAGGCGCTTCCCTGAGATTTCTCTGTTAGGCAGTGGTAAAGTAGTGAAGATGATTTGCTGATGACACAAAGCTGGGGGGGGTGGCTGACACACCGGAAGGCTGTGCCACCATACAGAGAGACCTGGACAGGCTGGAGAGTTGGGCGGAGAGAAACCTTATGAAATTCAATAAGGGCAAGTGTAGGGTGCTGCACCTGGGGAGGAATAACCCCCTGCACCAGGACAGGTTGGGGGCTGACCTGCTGGAGAGCAGCTCGGTGGAAAGAGACCTGGGAGTCCTGGTGGACAACAGGATGACCATGAGCCAGCAATGTGCCCTTGTGGCCAAGAAGGCCAATGGCATCCTGGGGGGCATCAAGAAGAGTGTGGCCAGCAGGTGGAGGGAGGTCATCCTCCCCCTCTACTCTGCCTTGGTGAGGCCACACCTGGAGTACTGTGTCCAGTTCTGGGCTCCCCAGCTCAAGAAGGACAGGGAACTGCTGGAGAGGGTGCAGCATAGGGCTACCAAGATGATGAGGGGACTGGAACACCTCTCTTATGAGGAAAGGCTGAGGGAATTGGGTCTGTTTAGTCTGGAAAAGAGACGGCTGAGGGGTGACCTTATTAATGCATACAAATACTTAAAGGGTGGGTGTCAGGAGGAGGGGGCCAGGCTCTTTTCAATGGTGCCCGGCAATAGGACAAGAGGTAATGGGTACAGACTTGAGCATAGGAAGTTCCATCTCAACATGAGGAGGAACTTCTTTACTTTGAGGGTGGCAGAGCACTGGAACAAGCTGCCCAGAGAGGTGGTGGAGTCTCCATCTCTGGAGACATTCAAAACCCGCCTGGACACGTTCCTGTGCAACCTGCTCTAAGGTGACCCTGCTCTGGCAGGGGGGTTGGACTAGATGATCTCCAGAGGTCCCTTCCAACCCTATGATTCTATGATTCTATAAGATGTCTGATTTAAAGGACAGTATCAGATGAAAAGTATAGGAAGCTGACTTTTTAAATATTAATTTTATTGGTGATTGATTTAGTCTTTATCTTCTCTTTTTTGTTCCCTTATGCTATGAAAAATTACCATATTTGGTATTATAAAGGTATCTCAGCAGTCATCCTATACTGAAAGGTGGACAAATTATTCAAGGCGAATAATTCCTCCTTGCAAATGTGGATTTTTTTCATCATTGTGGTTTGAACCTCATTTACAACAATATTTATTCCAACTAAACCTGGACTACTGAAGGATTTTGTTGTATATTAAAAACTATGCAACATTACTCCTACATTTTGGAGTGAAACCACCTAGTTCTAAGTTGTTCCTTTTGTGCCTTACAGTCCAGTTTTTAAAAATGTTTTTCTCTACGGTCCTAAGCAAGAATTCTGCCCTCTTCTGTGCTGTGACCGCGTTGTTGTGCTCCAGCACCCCTAAGCCAGGGCTCGGGTCTGGGGCTCCTGGACTCTGGGAGCGCTTTGGAACTGCAGGCACTGGATGGGAGGTCTCTGCGTTCTGCAGCGGAGGTCTGAGACACCGCACGCTGCAGCTTACGGCATTTACCAGTGGCACTGAGAGTTCCACTGTCCGGGGCATGTCCTCAGCGTGAGGAAGGGATGATGTATATTTGAAGGTAGAGCAAAAGAGAGAAATGCAAAATAGGACAAGTGTGGGAAAAATCTTTGAATCTTTCTTTATGCACAAGTATTTCTCCCATCCAATGTACCTTACTCTTCAAATATGGTATTAAATTTAATTCTGTTAGAATTTTTGTTATAAACTGTACAAGTTATTATTCATTGAAAAATCTACTCTGATTAGTATTTTTTCAATATATCTTAATATAAATCCAGAAGTATCTAACAATTTGATATGAGTAGTTTTACATATAACATTACCAATTCTGTGTACTGCAATTCATACCTCACACACTCCAAAAGGAACCAGTTGTCAGAAACAAAAGCCTTTAGTCACCTGGCAAAGGAAATTTTTTTGTCATTTATAGCCTGAGTGGGGCAGCAAATTATGATTTCACCTGGGCCACTTAACCTTTCTATGCTTAACAGCTTAACACTGCATCTCTCTCAGCATCGTCCCAGTGATTTCAGTGGAATTATGGTGATTTGCAGGATGGTAATAAGGACCCAGACCCTGCCCATCAGTGTCAGTCCTTTGAGCTGGTGAAGCTGCTGGCGAGGCAGCCGCGGTGCTCGGGTACGAGAGCCCATTCCCAGGGAATGTCGGGAGCCAGCGCGGTCCCAGGGGAGCCGTGCCGTCAGCCCCATGCCATGGACTGCTCTGCCTGAGGAGCACTTTGCCATGCCAGCGGGTCCCAGTATGGACTGTATGTAAGATGCTGCAGCATCTTAGTTGTCTGGAAATGGTCATATTACATTTACTGGGCGTGATATAAACATTTTCTGTTTGGGTAAGTATAACTGGGATTTAATCAGTCTGCAACAGAATCGTTCTTTGGCCAAAGTTGTAGCAGAATGAAGTTTTTGGTAATACACATCGCACGTGTCCTTGTTTAACTGAAAACATATGACATATTCTCTCCCCTCATGTCTGACGATTTGGCAAGGTTAGTGGAACAATTGTCATGCACTGCTGGCAGTGAACATCATCTGATGAGGATTAATTCTGGAAGAAGATGTGAGAGAAGTTCACTGGGTGATGCTAGGAGGTACCACTGCCGTCCTGCAGGACAGTGGTGCTCACGCTCTGCCTGCCAGCTTCCAGGTGTGGGTGATGGCTGCCAGCGTGCACGGGTTGCTTCATTGCTTCAGAAGAAGCAATGGGACAGCCGCAGTTTTCTTCTAATGTCATCTAGTGATGACTCTCAAAAACCCATGCAACCTGTGAGATCAGGTAATTCAGAGATTAGAGAGTGTATTTTCACCTCACAGCTGAGCCAAGCTGAGCACACAAGGCTACCAAAGCACCCAGCCATGCTCCCCTCAGCGTCGTGCCCACCCCACCTCTCCTGCACTGGGCCATGCCCGCACGGAGTGAGCCAGTCCAGTGAGCTGCCGTGGCAGAAAGTTAACTGTGAAAGTGAAAAAGAACAGTTTTCCCATGGATCAAGATGATGAGCCATCTTCTCCTATGGTAGGACCTAGCGCTGGCAGAGGATTTGGGAGGCAGAGGCAGGGTGCTGAAGGGGGTTCACTCTTGTGTCACGGCTGAACCGCAATGAGGAGGACCTAGCAGTTCAGTCCCCCCTGCTCCCGAGGGCTGAGTCCCAGGGCAGGTCTCCTCTCGTGTCCTAATTGCCGGCTCTGACACCATGCCTGTGGGGAGACGCTCCAGCTGGAGAGGGGCTTCTCGTTTGCATTTAAAACCGCAGCCTACGAATGACTGGCTTTTATCCGCCATGCGCTGGTAGCTTCAAAGGCAGATCTCTGGGGCGCGTGGCCGTGCTCCTGAGGGTGTCTGTGCATTTGCAGAGCTGCAAAGGCCCCGGGAACACCACAAGGAGAAATTTCCCAACCACGGAACCTACATGTCAGTTTTACAATCATGATGGAAATAACACGTTTAAAAGGAATCTCATGGCTTAAAACCAGCTGCATGTCGGGCTGTGCTAGGCATTGCACTGAGCAGTGCAAGGAGGAGATAACATTTAACTTTGCATGGGATTATGTTTGCATAATTGGCATCAGCTGTGCTCACAGGATGGTTATTAATTAAGGCTCCCCTTAAATATTCATCCTGAGTCGAGGCAGCCCACTAGAACTGGGTGGGGATGCCCCCAGCACGTCGCGGAGCCTCCTCTCGGGTGGGTGGAGGCTGCGCTGCGACGCGCTGACGCCCGCCACACGCGCGGCTGGTGGGTGAAGCCTCCAGCACGGGGTGGGAGGAAGCATCCCCCCGCTCCCGAACCCTCCACAGAATGGGGCCAGCGCCTGCGACAGCCTGCTGGGGCGCGCACCCAGGGACGGGCGCCTCTGCCAGTGAGTGCCGAGTTCTTTCCTGTCTTTCTCTTTTCTGAACCTTACTAATGCTAGGAAGAAATGCGCTCAATAATATTTCTAGGTGAAATGCTGCCTTCAATTTGTACTGTTTCTATAACATTGCTATTTATTAATGAGCTGCAAATGTCAAACTGTCATACGTATTTCATGAATGTGAATTTAATCCTATGAAGTGTGAGTACTGATGTTCCCTTAGTTGTTTATGAAAATTGTGTTTAGCATTTTTTATATGGAAAACAAACCATTAGTGAAATGCTGTGAAATATTTTGTATTTTCTCCAGTTTCTTTGTTCCTCCTAATTCCAAGTATTGCCTATGTTGTGCCATGTCTTTGTTTTCATATAAGCAGGGATCAACTGCCAAATATTCTGCTTATTTTAAACAAATCATCATTTGATGATGTGTGCCTTTTCATTTATACATCCATTTAGATTTCTACCTAATTAGGTATTTAGCAGAAGGACCTTGGTGGGCATCTCTTTGTTTCATTCAAAGTTAGTAGACCATTGCCTTAATGGAAACTGTTGAAATACCTTTAATAAAGTGGCACCTGAAGTACATTTGATTTGCTGCATTTTACTAAGAGAATCTAAATTTTGCATAACTTGAAAGACAGTTTCCACGCAGGTATTTCTGAGTCGTCCCACCTTGTCTTTCAGCAAAGGCTGGCTCTTCCCCGGGGATGATGTGGGGTCTGTCGGGGTTCGTAGCTCGAATGTTTGGCTGCCGAAGGGCAGGATGGCCCCAGGCAGTGCAGCCCCTCGGGGAGCACCTTGGCTCTCGCCTACGGCTGGCGCTGAACCGCGGGGCTTCGCCGCTGCGGGAGGGTGAAGGGGTGACACGCACCTCACCTGGCCGGGGTCCGCACACAGCCTCCAGCTGTCCTGTGGAGGGACATCATGCCCCAACCTGCCCTGTCCTCTCCCACGGAATTTATTTCACAGCTTTATGCTGTAATCAACCTCCACCCAGACACCCCTAACAGAAGCAGTTTCCCGAAACCATTGCCAGGTGCCTGTAAACTCCCATCACTTGCTATGTCCCTGCGTGGGCCATTTTTGCAGTTGTTGGAAACAAAGTACTTTGAGCGATAAGTTAATTCACAATGTCATTAATGTCATTTTTTTCCAGGTTTTCAGACAAAGCTAGGAAAGATAGAAGTATCAAACACAGCTCCCACAAGGCAAAATGTTCATCTTTCAAGCGGGCCACATTTTAAAACTGATAATTAAATTAAATGTGTAAAGTCTAAAAAACTTGGGACAAAAATCTTATGCATGCATGATGTCTGAAACCAGATCAACAGACATGTATCTGATTTCTTTCTTCCCACAGAATCATTCTGTAAGCACATTTGGCAGCCCCGTGGCGTGTCAGTGTAATTAATACTTGATATTCATGTATAATGTATCTGCATGCCATCCAGCTGGGAAGAGCCTGCGATCCTGTTGCAGCGATGTACATCATCGCAGGCACAGAGGAAGATTTTGGGCTGTGCTCAGTGATTTTTGGTTGATAGGCAGGGCACAGGCCAGCCAGGGCACAGGCCAGCCAGGGCCTGATGCTGGTGTAAGCCACGGCACCTGCAGCGTGAGCCACCCCTTGGCACCGCACACCTCCCGGCGCAGGAGCCCTGGGGGACGCGGCTCAGCTCCGCAGAGTCGGAGGCTTTGACTCCACATTAGCATTCGGAAAAAACCTGAGTACGCTCTCCCTCGGAAAATATTCCTGGAGCACCCGCAAATTCAACGTGCCCAGTCCAACGGCGATGGGCACAGCACTCTGAACCCAGTGAGACCAGTGCAGGCCAACAGGAAAGAACAGAACTGGCGATAGCCAGACATTTGTCAATTGAGCACTTAATGATTTTACATAATGTTTTTATTATGCATAAGCAAAACCTTTCATGGAAAGGGGATAATTAAACAAATTGCTCGCATGGGAGACTTTTAGAAAAAGAATTTAAAAAATTCACATTGCTTCTATATTTTGAAAAATAAAGGGATATTCAGGTTTTAATATTTTTCTTTTAAAATTATGAATCCAAATTTTCAAAAGGTGATGTCCAAGCAAAACACTGCAAAATCATTACAACGTTTGAGTGAACTAATCCAAATTGTGATATGAATATTAGGTTTTGAATGTTTTTAAGATATTCTGAAAAGGGTGCTAAGAATATGGATTATTTCCTAATCCTTTTAATGGAAGAATTCCTGCTGAAAAGAGAGATTTTATTCTGGGTAGCCGCTAATACCTGTGGGTTGGTTAAGCAATGCAGTTTGTGTGTTCACGGTCAAATACTGGTTGCTGTATTTTCCATGTTGAGGGATGTCGGCGCTGTGCAACCGTTCTCCGGCCGCGTTTGGGGTCGTAAGATGCTCTGTTGTTGTCAAGCCGCTGCCTGCCTGCCTGTGTGATTGTGTTCTGTTCTCCTTGTAGATGGAGGAGATTAAATTTAAAGACAGAGCAGTCTACGTGCTGGAGAGAGAGTTAGGGGTTCAAGCCGGGCATGCTCAGAGACTGCAGCTCCAAAAGGAGGCTTTAGATGAACAACTTTCCCAGATCAAAGAGGCCGATCGGCATCTGAGCAGCCCCAAGCGGGAACTTCCTTATGCAAGTGGTGCAGGAGACGCTTCAGATCATTCGGGAAGCCCCGTAAGCACTTTCACGTGGTTTCACCTACACGAACGAGCAGACAGAGTGACAAAATGGCACCGAGTGACAGAATCTTGATGAGTGCGCCCTCGAGCAACAGCTTTCCCATAGCGGTGCAGGGGAAGCCCCGAGGCACCCATTTCTAGCTCTCGTTCGTTAGCCAAACCGTGAAGATTTAAATTCAAACCTTGTTATGGGAGAGCTTTTGCTTTTTTGTCGTTTTGTTTCCTGGTTTGTTTGGTTTGGTTTCATTAGCAGGGTGGATTCTTTCTGTTCTTTTTCTCTTCCTTCTCCTCATTGTACCATACTTCTGCCACCTGCCTTAATTTGACAGTTTGACACGATTTTGCCAACAAATGATGCAAATGCATTTCTAACCAAGTGATGTATGTGTGCTAGCTTTTGGAACGGCTAACAATGGATTTTGTGAGCAGATGTACCAGGTCAGTTTACCGAGGGAAGTGGGGAAGGTAACCGGTGCATGAAGGTGCGGGCCGTGCCGGGATCCCCCTGGATCGCTGCTGCTGGCGCGGGTTCTGCTGCTAAGGGCTCTCGCTTTCAGCCAACCAGACAGTGAATTAAACACCCGCTAACCTGTTCTCTCCTAGTTCTCTTCTATGATGCGGTATCCAGAACATTCAGTTTTAGTCACCCTTTCACAATGGCTTTTTTAATATAGCTATGGCACCTTTCTGCTTTTGCCTTAATTTGCTCATATTAAAAACCCCTCAGTTAACTGACCTCATATATCTGACCTATGCAAATTTTCTTCATTGCTGATTCTCATCAAGATTTCTTTTGCAACAGCCTTAATTTTCTCAGTAGAAGTGTAAATCCTTGTACATGAGCAAACCAGTCTCTTTTATTCTTTGTCCCAAGCCTCTCCTGCACCTGTTGAATGAGGAACCCTAGACCTCCCAGAGTGCCCCCAGCACTATGGACACTAATTTGCCTGTTTCGATTTGTACTCAACTTCTGCCAAACATCAGAATAAGTGCTAGAGAAGGGGGAAAAGTCTCTCACATTTGTAAATAGATGTAACTTCTCTCTGATTCTGAATGAGAACTTGTCTACGTATATTGCTATTCATTTATAATTTGGTGTAAGCATTTTCACTCAGATAAAGTGCAACCCATTTGGCTTTATGAGTGACCCTGTAGAACCCCATAAGGGCCACAGCTTTATGGAAGAAGAGCTTATGCAATGGTATAATTGCATGGATTTTCCCCATTTGTACTTTTAATATCATTTTCTTATAACGAAGTCCTCAGAGTGGGTGATGTGTCTGAAGCACTCAGTTCAACAGTGGCATACGTTGGAAACATTGCCTTAATTTTTGATAATTTCTTTTCTGTTTTCGAGTTTACCATTTGTGACTTTCTATTTGCATATACATACTTCTGCATTTGCATACTTTGTTACATTTTCACTCCTAACTTTCTGTTGGTCTCATCCTGCAGCTTTCAGTGGTCAGTTAGGCTACATGGGTTACATTCTGCCATATATTTTTTTGAAATGTTTGAATTGGGGATAAGAAAAAGTTTGAGCTTTGAAAAATACTGATATTGCGTGTACACTTATGAACAGTTATTTGCAGTTGATCTTTGTTTTAGGAACAGCAGTTGGATGAAAAGGATGCCCGGCGTTTCCAACTCAAAATTGCTGAGCTGAGTGCCATCATCAGGAAGCTGGAGGACCGGAACGCGCTGCTGTCGGAGGAGAGGAACGAGCTGGTGAGTGCCGCAGCGATCACTGCTTGTGAATGTGCTGCCGTGGCTGTGCCTTACCCCCAAAATATCGAGGGGTTTTCCCCTGTGCCATTTTGAAATGGTTGCGGGAGTAGCTGGCTCCGCCTTACACTCTGCCTTTGGTGATTTGCCACATTACACTCATCGTTGCTTATACAACAATGAATTTTTAAGATGGCATTAGCTGGAATAATTTTTATTAATTTTTTAAAATAAATACATTCCCCACATGGTATGCATGTTGCACAGACTGAATACCTCACGAAGGAGGAACAATCTGCTTCCCAATGGAAAATACCAAGCGTTTTTGATCAACTCTGCTTTGCATTAGGAGAAAATACTGCTAGTGTGATAGTTAAATAAAATTATTAATATGTTTGATGAAAAATAACAGCTCTGGAGGTGTTAATTCTCTCTTTATTTTTCAGTTAAAACGTCTTAGAGAAGCTGAAAGTCAGTATAAGCCCATTTTGGACAAGAATAAACGCCTTAGTAGGAAGAATGAAGAATTGTCACATGCCTTACGTCGAATGGAAAATAAATTAAAATTTGTAACACAAGAAAATATAGCAATGGTAAGTCACTGTGTGCTCCAGGGAGAGCGTGTGATTTAGAGGTCCGAGGGCTGATGAAGTCAGACATCGTCCCAAACTGGCAAGTTTGATAGGAAACTTTCCCCTTTCGGGTGCTTGCTGAGATGTTCTGTGGTGCACTACTGAGTGGTTTGTGGCTTGAACATGTTTTGGTTTATATAAAATGTTTTATTTTAGCTTTAAAAACAAATAGTTGTGGAGAAAAGAGATTGTGTGAGCTTTGCACATGTTGATCTGACTGCTCAATCACTGGCTGCTCAGCTTCCGTGTGAGCGCAAATCACCCTGCTCCACCTTGGACTTTTGTACCAGAATGACCTCGTAATCCTTAGGAAATCGGCACTTGTGACTTTTCCCATTTCTTTCCATTGAATGTTGTCAGTGGGCAATATGCTAAATGCTGTGCCATTGCGTGAATGTAGGAGGGCTGAGGTCATCCCTGTGGGCGCCACAGCTCTGGGACTGCTGCAGATCAAACTAGTGAGAGGAACCTGGAGAGAAGTGACACTGGTCCCAGCTCTCTGCGTTCCTTCTCCACCCAGAGTTAGCTCTTGGCAGATCTAAAGAGCAGATGCAGCTGAGCTGCTGCTGGCTCCTCTCTTTGATGCGGTGGCCCCGCGTGCCTGCTGTCCTCCCCCGTGCCAGGAGCTTCACGCGGAACCCTGAGGAGCTGGAACACCCTGTGTACTTGCAGTCTAGTGGTATTGCCCAGCAACAGGGAGCAGGAGGGCTGCCAGAAGAGCCATTAGGGTCAGTGCCTTGCTAGCTGTAAAGGGAAGGGTTATGCTCTGTCCTTTGGCAAAGCCTTCTGATCATTTCCTCTTCCGCCGTGTGGTTGGATTTTTTAGAGGCAAAGAGCTGGAACAATAAGGAGACCGAGCTCTTTAAATGACCTTGACCACAGCCAGGAAGAAAGAGAAGTTGATTTCCTGAGACTACAAGTTATTGAACAGCAAAATATCATTGACGAACTCTCCAAGGTAAATGTAATACTTCCGCTCTCGTGAGAGGTTGACTAAGGCCATAGCAGAACAGGAAGCCTAAGCAAGGGGTGCTTGGGGTTCTGTGGGCTAACAGACATAGCTTGCATCACTGGAACGTGGTAGGCATTTCTGTGATTACTAGTAGTTGAACTGAATATAAGTTATCTGTGGTATATTTGGAAAAATCCTTTCAATCTACATCATACTTGCATGACAGAAGCGTTGCAGCACATCCAGCAGATATGCTGACGGCCGGATCCTGCATCTGCGAGAGGAAATGTCAGAGCACCATTAGCTGGAGACAGCATAGGGCTAAAGACTGCGGTGTACAAAGGGGTGGTCTGCAATGTTTTGTTGTCAGTCTTTGGAAAGAGCAAATACTGAAATCATAATACTCCTCAGGAAAATATTTTTATTTTTTGTTTAATGTCTGTACACTTACTGACATTATTTCATTTTTTTTTATTAGACCCTGGAAACTGCTGGCTATGTGAAGAGTGTCATGGTAAGAATGAAGTTAACTTCATCCTCATCTTTGAAAGATTTAAATTGCTCTTCATGAAAAGCACACAGGGTATAATAATATTTATTATCACTTACATCTCCATTCAGGCAGCAGGCTAACATGGTGTTTTTCTCAGCATAGATGTTGTCAAAGGCCGTATCAGCAGAAGTTGTTCACCAGAGAAAAATGCAGTGATAGTGCAGAAGAAAGCTCTGGTGGGAGAGGAAAGCTTTTCTTTCACGGCTAGGATGACCTCAGAGGCAAAGGTCTACATGGTCACCCTGTCCTGACGGCCGATAGCGAGTGTCCCTGTCTCCGGGACAGCTCTGCCATGCTGGAAATGCACTTTTTTTTTGAGTCTGATTAACACTAGTTCTGTCTCACCCACACTGGCATGTTCTCAGTCACTGCCCTTGCCCAACTCATCCCTTTGTTATTATCGGTAAAGATTTTGTGAAGTTAAGCCTCTAAAATGTATTGATAAAATGTGTACTGCTTTGTTCTTCATTGCCAAGTGTGCAGCAAAGCTTGTATTGACAAGCAAAACAAGTATTCGATTTTCTTCTGTCACTGCTGCTGATGTTGGGATTTGCAGTTGGGCTGATGGTAGTGGCACATTATCAATTTCCCACAGTGTCATCTCATTCTTTTGCCGAATGGTTAAAATGAAAAATTATAGGGGTTTTCCCTTTAGAACTTTACTTGCTGCAGCCCTGGACTTTGCCTGTATTTGCCATCCAGAATAAATAATTTTTTTCAGTACTATAAAAAATTGACATGACTCTATGAAGAGAGGCATCATTTCCACTGAACGGAAAAATTTGCTGGCAGCAATGAATGCTCAAACCTTTTTTCAGGCACACTGGGAACCTGCAAGTCCTTAGAGAAGTCAGCTGGGACTGAAAGTGCTGAGCTCAGTCAGACTCTGAATTTTGTGTCGTTGGGCTGTTACACGTGTGCAGTAACAGCCACGGCAGCGAGAGCCAGGGGCAGGAGTCGGTCTTTGCCTCTCCCCATGGACAGAGCCCAGAGAAGAGCCTGGGCACGGGCTGGACCACGCAGTGGAGCGCAATTGCTCACGGAGCAGCTCTGACACGCCGCCTAAGCTGTCAGTGTGGTACACTGGTTACAATCACCTTTCTTTTGCGATTTTGATTTTCATGAATATAAAGAGCAATTGCTACTTGTATATGGCAAACTTGGAAGGTGTTGGAGTAAAACCAACATTTGACGGATGAAAGCATGGTTATTTCATTTTGAGGCAGTGGCCAACGTTGGCGCTACTATTTCTTGATTGCCCAATGACTACTAGTACTGATATAGTTAATTTAAATAACAGCTCTCTGAAAACAGCTAACCTATGTATCTGACTCTTTCAGGAACGTGATAAGCTGTTAAGGTATAGGAAGCAAAGAAAAAAAATGACAAGAATTCCTAAGGTAAAAAAAAAGCTTGTATGATGACATGCAGATGGGTATGCTGGGGCATGCTGGCTTCCCGGGTAGCTCCGAGCGCCTCAGAGCCACGTGCGGGGGAACGTTCTCCTCGAGGGTCTGCAAACGGGTCCCCATCTTAAATGTGGGTCACGTAATTGAAGGACATTGACAGGCTATTGGGCTATTCAGAAAAGATCTGGCTGGGGAACCGTTTGCACTGCGCATTACGAGCATTCGCATGCTCCGCATTTACCCCAAGCAGGCCCCTGGGACTGCAATGCTGTGTGATTGTCTTAAGATGAGACAGATTTTATGAATTAACACAACTCAAAATGGTCTTTTAATGGCACTGCCTGAAAACATATGTAGGTTGTAAATAATTCATTATGGAGTTTAGTAACATGCAAAAATTGCTGGTTACAAGAAGCAACGGTTAGAGCTCAGGGAAAAAGAAAACGTTAGTTAATGAATACTTGGCAGGATGTTAATATAAATATTAACACTGTAATGACATTGCAACGTATAATGTCAGGGACCTAAGAGTAAGCTGTGCTCTATATATGAAGAATTAAGGTGGTGATGGAGCTAATGAATCTATAAATAACGAATTGCCGTCGGTGTGAGATAACTCCTTAACTCCTGTCATCCTGCAAATGGCAACCAGGCCTTGGAAGGAGAGTTGTGTTTTGTCTCCTTCAAAAGTTATCCATTGCAAATATATCATTAAAAAAAGCCAAAATCTAGAAATGTTTTTTTTGTAGATCAACAATTACAAGTATCTTTAAAACTGTGTTTGAAATGTCATCTTTGACTATCAGGAATTTAACAGTAAATGTTTTTTTACCAGCACTACCCTCATTCTTTTAAACAGAAAGCAGATTTGAGTGGAAGAATTGATTTATTAAAACTGTAAAAACATTGCTGTGGTGATTAACTTCAAATTTCCAAGTAGAATATGTCTTGCAAATCTAACTTTTCCTGTGACAGTTGTGGTGCTGACAGGAGGGACATCGTGGTGGGGACGATGGATTGACAAAGGCATTTCCATGCACAACTCCCACCTCACACCAAGATGAACACCCAAAGAAGTAAAAAGGGTGCTCTGCCTTAACTGGAGAAATCAGGGGGGAAATACAGTAAAAAAAGGCAGGGGCTTTGAGGTGGCACACTGATAGCTCGTAACAAATAGGACAATTCAGTGATTTAAATAGTTTTAGCTATCGTTAGAGCGCTATTGCGGGGTGAAAAAGCTTCACAGAATGCATGTAAAGAACTGGGTGGTTTTTCAAAAAGCAGTGAGAGGGAGAATTACCAATAATCTGGAATTGAGGTTCCTCCGAAAGTGTGTATGTTCAAATCCTACGAAGGCGCAGAGTGTAGCCGTGTGTCCAAAGTCACCGCTGTCCCCCGAGGCCGTCGGGCTGGCGCAGGCGATGGCACGCTGCCCTGCAGCGTGGTGCGCTCGCTGACGCCTTCTCTCTGCCAGAAGCCGGTTGTGGAGACGTTTTTTGGCTACGATGAAGAAGCTTCCTTGGAGTCTGACGGTTCCTCTATCTCGTATCAAACTGACCGGACAGATCAAACTCCTTGCACTCCTGAAGATGACTTGGAAGAGGTATTCATCAAAAACACGTGTTATTTTGTTTTGAAACCTTGCTGCTAATTTTTAATGAAATTCCTGGTCTGTTACATCATTCGTCTGTCACCTCTGACCAGAGAATTGAAAATTGATGTTAAATTTAATACTGTACATGTTGGTTAATATCTCTGGATCTCAGATCTTCAGTAATTTCACAACTTTTAGCCAAGTTGGAAATATTATATCCTGAGAATATTAGATTTATAATGGGTTTATAGGTTAAAGATCTAAAAAGACTGAGAAGTTTCGCAACCCTGGGAAGATCTGTTCACAGTGAGATTTACTGCAGGTTTGTGCACGTGTGGTTTGGTTCAGGTCCTTCTATTTGTCACTTTGACCTCAGCACAGAGCGCAGCCTTAAGCGATAAGGTTTGTGTTTCTGGAAGGAGAAGGAAGCAGTCACACAAAGCACTGGTCTCCAGAGGGAAGGCTGTTTCCTCCCCACTATATTGAGGTTGTGACTTTTCTGGAGGCTCTGAATGCAGACTACACAAAGGTAGCTGGTCATAGAAATAAAAGGGATTATTTCTGGTGTTTTGCAGGGCTTCCCTAAAATTACATTCCCAAGCGTGTATCAGATCACTGTACCATTACATGTTTCTGGGTTTAACAAGAATCTTGTAATAAACAAAAAAATCCTAATAATGTCTTGCGGCCTTTTTATGGTGTGACAGCTGCAATTTTTCATCTGCCATTTCACCTGTTTCGTGGGTCGTAATTAGATCTTTTAAAAGGGAACCTAAAGAGTTCCTGTCTCCATCATAAAATATACATGAGTGGTTACCAGGTGTGTGCTGCGCTGCAGGAAATCTGAATGTATTTTTATATGTATGAGCCTATTTATTTTTCATTCCTGTATTGACATTCTTTTCCCTGTTCAGATAGTATGAAGTTTATGCATGCAACCAGCAGTATCATTTCATTTCATGTCGAATGAAATACTCCGGTCAACCTGACATGAAAGCGTTCAATGCTGGATATTGTAAGGAGAGTGAAGAAGATAAGGGCTCTTTTCTTGTCAATGTCACCATTTCTACAAGTATTAACTCTAGATTAGTGTTTTAATAATTGAGTGAGACTGTCAGGCTTGGCTTATTCTCCGGATTGGAAACCTTTTGTTGTTTTAAGAAAGTTGTATTTTCACCTTTAAATGTGATGACTTTGCCTGTTACGGTAATAACGGGCAATTCAGTTGTTAGTATGTTCTATGGATGGCAAGTTTTTATCTTTCCAAGGTGGGGGGATTTCATTTTTTTTTCTATATTGCATTTTCTTGAAGTAAGTGTATGCGAGAGATGTTTAAGGGACAAAAGAGAAGTAGTCTGAGGGCACATAAAAAAGATCCTTAGTACTCTGCTTCCCAAATTGCATTTTGAAAGTAATAATTTTGGCGCTTTTTTGAGAAAGCAAGCGTAATCCACTCTTACAGTATTTTTTACTTTCATTGCAGAAGAAAAGCAACTGATGCAATGCATATTTGTTTTCAATTCCAGGGCATGGCCAAGGAAGAGACAGAACTGCGGTTTCGGCAGCTGACAATGGAGTACCAGGCTCTGCAACGAGCGTACGCCCTATTGCAAGAACAGGTCGGAGGAACATTGGATGCAGAACGAGAAGTTAAGGTCTAAATGGCTTATATTACATGAAAATAAAGGAATGTAATTGTATGGGGGGTTCCAATTGTACGTGCTCAAGTTGTTTTCGAGCTAAACGCGGGTGAGGCAGTCCCTCCAGCATGCTGCCAGCTGAGGGTGTGGGGCAGGGGACTGGGCTGGGCTCCAGGGTGGGCTCGGGGGTCTCTGACACCAACCAGCCTGCCCAGCGTCCTCCATCACGTGCTAGTTGGCTGGAGGAACCACCATTAATATAGTTTAGTCTTTTCACCTCTGATCAGTTGAAGAGAAATTCAGACAGAATTTTTATGGGAAATCCTTAAAATTAAGCTCTTTTCCTATAAAAATCTAGGGCAGATAGCCTTAAATATATAATACCTAGTATTTAAGTCCCTCCAGATTCTGTGAGATTACATGATTCCTCATAAACTGTTTAGAAAGCTTATAGCTGAGAGAGATTCCTTTTCTTAATTAAATTGCAAAGTGTCCTGTGCTATTCTGCCTGCCTATCTGCCTCGCACAGCCCATGCAGCTTCAAACAGCTGGCATAAAAGGTTGCATTTATTAAGAGTATGATGTATATTACAAGGAGTTGGCAGGACTTACCACGCACAGAATGCATGGGTGAATATAGTAAATAAAGGGATAGATTCTGTTCTGTGATGACCGTTTAAAGCCTAACAGGAGAAGTGTAGCTGCAAGGTCTTAATTTGGCTCTAAATCTATTGTGTCAGCGTGTTACCCAGGGACGGCTGCTGTAGCTCAAGGTAAGGATGACAACGCTGGGAGATACCCATATCCCCCAACCCGGTGCCTCCCGGGGGGGACACCTCCGGCAGCGGCGGCACAGCACCACGTACCACCGAGCTGGGACTGGCCAGCCGTGGGCAGTTCCCTGGCTCCAATTAGACATAAAACAAACAGCTAAATTATTCCTCTAGCTGAATTCCATCTTTACAATAATATTTTGGCTTTCCTAGATATATAACTAGTCTGGTTTTTTTTTCCACTGAATAATTCAAAGAATTAACTGCTAATTTCCCCACTGTCTCCGCTGGTGAGTATCTCCCAGCATCCCTGGTCTCCCAGCGACCTCCCTGTTTGGCGATCACAGGCCATCTCACTCTTTCTGAATGCCCAAACTACATTAAAATTAATGTTCCCAGGTGCAGGCACTCTGCTCTTAAGTGTTGGGAATGGCACAGGTAAAGAAAATTGTAATGAAACAAGACATGCCTCACTTGAAAAGTGACTTGATTTTACTTTTTCCATAGTAGGACAAAAAGAGACAACAATGCAGCTAATGCAAATAAGTAAGATAATTTTCATTGTAAATAACAAGATAAATAGCAGATAAATGGTTTGAGGAAAGAAAACGTTCTATAAAACAATATTAAACAAATAAAATAGCTAATAATAATTATGTTTATTCTCCAGAAAACACATGTAGGAAGATGGTGTATATATAAATAAGCATGAGGCTATAAGTATAGTAAGATATGACACACAACACAGTAAGACCATAAGGTAGGGTACTAAATTCATAAGGAGGACTGTAGTTCGCCAGTTAGTAGCGTTATATATGTAGGGTCTCTTCTGAGCTTTTTAACTCGTCAAAATTGTAAAGGAATCAGGTGTGCCCAGAATTGTGACATAATAATTTCAATTTGTCTTCATGGAGAAATGAATCTTTGCATTACACTGGCTTTTTTAAACACCTTTCTCTAGAACGGGGAAGGCTGCTCACTGCAGACTGTCTGAACCAGCTGTCAGGCATTTATATTTTGCTGTCCTACTGCCTACCTAATGGGAGGCTCCTTATGTTAATCTTGACTTCAGTCTCAAAATTATTATCCTATGATTAATGACTAATGTTATGTGCTTAGCTGCAAATTTATTCTGCCAAAGAACTTTAAAAATTATTTGTTAAAAGTATTTGATGTAATGTTATGTGCTTAGCTGCAAATTTATTCTGCCAAAGAACTTTAAAAATTATTTGTTAAAAGTATTTGATGTTTCAAGTATTTTTGTACCTGTGTTAGCTTTTGTCTTTTAGAGAAAGTTTGATTTATTATTTTTTTAATTTGTCCCTCATATCCTACAGACGCGTGAGCAGCTCCAAGCAGAAATCCATCGATCCCAGGCGCAGATAGAAGACCTGGAGAAAGCTCTCGCTGAGCAGGGGCAGGTAGTGCACGCGGCCAAACACTGGCCCTTTCTCCAGCCTTCGTGCTGGGGGTGGGAGGGGGCTCTGGAGACGTGCCTGGTCATGTTACTGTATAATATTGCAGATGCTAGTGAGTGTTTATCTGTGGATAGACTAATCTTGATGCGACTTGTCAATAGCTGTTTTATTCCATACAAAGCAGACATACCAGGGAAGCAATTACTGCCCCTGTCAATGTGCGCTGCAGTGACCTACCCTGCACAACCCCCATCACCATCTCACTCCTGATTTAGGAGACATTAATGTCACCTGCCAAGTACTATTTCAGTAAGCATGTTAATTAATTGAAAACAAAGCACTTAATACATGTGGTCTAGTTGGTTTCAAGTAGAGTCAGGCATACAAGGGCTCTTGAACCCCCCACTCTCCACATTGACACGCGTTAGTATCTCAGATATCAGTTCCCAAAGCTCTGAGTCCCCATCAGTGCTTAGATGCTGCTCCTGAAACCAACACCCATTAAAGCCCCGTATATCATTGCTGAGCTCAGCCTTAATGCCTCACTCGCTCCGGCACAATGCAGAGAACAGCGGACAATGCCTGTGTGAGAGGCTCTGTGATGCGCAGATGTTACAGTAAGGGAAAGCCAAAGCCAGCAGGTAAAGGAGTGCCTGGATTCGGTGTCCTTGCCTACCTAGCGTTAGTCGATTCTCCCTCGTAATGTTCCCCAAACAGAAAAGGCATTATGGTGTTGGGATTTCTGCTCCCCTGCCTGCAGAGCCGAGTGGCTCAGAACACTCACAGCACAACAGGGCACTCCCTCGGATGCAGAAGGATCCTGCGCCCACCGCCACACCACCCAGACCAGGCAGTGTCCTGGCAGTGGGATGGGAAATCAAGCCACCTCTGCTCCACCACCCAACACCCTCCTCCTCATGGCTCGGTTGAACTAGTCAGTCCTGGCACTGAGGTTACACGGTCCAGAGATGCGCAGAAAGTAGCATAACACAGGAAAACGTTAAGAGGAAAAGGCACCTTAAATTGGACGTGTTTGAAACCACCTCGCACACTGGCATCCCAAGGTGATAAAGCAAGAGGCACATCTCTAGCCTTGGGGTAGCCTTGAGAATGAAATATTGCAGACTGCAAATATCCAACCCCCAGCTGGAAAGACAAGAAATGTCCCCAGGCTGTTTCTACCCTGGGTCTTACTTTTCAAGCCAAAAAAAAACCCACAAAACCACAACCAAAAAAACAGCCAAAAACATAAAATGTTTTTTGAGAACAACTTTAAAATAATACTAAATCATTTGATCCTTACCTTTCCAGCTTAACCTCTTATTATTCTTAACCTTACTGATAAATAATGTCCTAGGTTTTGTGGCTTTTTTATATGCATCAGATGAAGAATTTAGTTTCAAAATAAGGTTTATTTTGCCTAGTGTTCAGAAATATGTATTCAGTATAACTGAAATTTAGTAGTAACTGCAGAGCTAGAAATATCCCTTTAATACAAACCAACCTTTTATCTGAAAGCTGGTTTTAGTCATTGGAGTGTTTCTGTTCCATTTTATACTACAGAATGTTAAAATAAGACAAAAAGGGTGAGCTTTTGTATCATAGGAAATAATGGAATTACAGTTTCATATGCAATATTATTCTGTCCCTTTTCTCTAGATGTGTGATTTAATGAAATACTTGCTACTATGTGCTAAACATTGCCAGCTTCACCTACAATATTGGTCATTTCTTTTTCAAGGACATGAAGTGGATTGAGGAGAAGCAAGCATTGTATAGAAGAAATCAAGAACTGGTAGAAAAGGTGTTCAATGTTTCTATTTGTCTTATTCAAATAATATTTCTAGCTTAAAAATGCAGAAGGTGCAATATTTTAATCTATATCACACAGCTCTACTGGAAATAATGCACGTATAATAACAATTATAAACCTGCCAGAGAAAGTGGTTTTCTGACATTCCTATTGCTCCATAAAATGTTCCGGTTGTGTGAGGCCATGGTTGTGAGAAAAAGCCCTGCAGTCCCCACTCATGCTGACCCCAGGGGGTGGGCTCAGTCCCTCTGCGCTCACCCTCACCTCGGTGTTTCCCCAGCACTGTCAGAGCACGCCGGATCTCGAGTGACGCTCTGCAAACGGTGCTAACACGTGTTGCTTTATTTTGCAGATAAAACAAATGGAAGCCGAGGAAGCTCGCTTGAAACATGATGTCCAGGACGTTAAGGATCAAAACGAGCTCCTGGAGTTCAGGATCCTGGAGCTTGAAGTGAGCATGTGTTGCAGACGCGGTCCTGCCCGCCTGCCCTGGGCTGCGCGAGCCCAGGCCACGGCACTGCGTCTGGGGGAACTTGCCCACGTTTACTCTAAAGAGCTGCATTGCACTGAATGAGACCAAAGGGCTTAGTAAAAGAGGAAAAAAAAACCAAACAATCACGCAGGGATCAATACTGGTATTCTTGAGAAGTTGTTCTGGCAATGTTACTACTCAAGTAATTTCAAGATACAGAAGATTGGCTCATGATGTAGACACACATTTTACTATACTCCATCTGTTCTGAAAATGCAGAGATAAAACCAGAACAGATCATACGTGGGAAAAAAAAAAGAACTCTTTTTTCATTGCCAGAAATCGTTGCTGTGTTTCACCTCATGGTAAACCTGCAGAGAAAGAATCGCAGGGCCTAGACCACTCTGTTTTTCCACTGAGCCTT
Organism: Dromas ardeola; assembly: GCA_013398915.1. Lineage (NCBI taxonomy): Eukaryota > Metazoa > Chordata > Aves > Charadriiformes > Dromadidae > Dromas > Dromas ardeola. The sequence goes on along the minus strand of VYZM01011585.1, from coordinate 26,476 downwards.
CTGTTCTCGGTATCGTTACCTGAACAAACAGAATCTATCAGCTCTTGGAAACTGTTTTCCACATTCTCCAGAGAGATTAACAAAGCAGCCACTTGCAAGACAAAATTAAATGCTATTTATATTACACTAGGTATAAGTGTATAGTTTTGTTCAAATATATTACGTAGTCAAACTAATAGGTAAGTGGTCCTGCTCAGTGCCTGGTGAAGCAGCACGGTGGGAAATAGTGGTGCTGTTGCTACATACGTCTGCCCTGCTCTGCAGTGAGGTAGAGGCATCAGCCCTCAGTGCCCTCACAAAAGCCCATGGTCTGGCCAGAGAAATGTCTTTGCTCCTGGCTGTTGTGCCAGCAGCTGCAGGGTGCAGGAGGAGTGGTTTCAGTGCTCTGTGCACCCAAGATAACGCTACTCTGTGACAGTGTTGCTTTGCGAGGTGCTCAGTCAGAGGGAGCCTTTTCCAAACCGTATTTATCGAGTTCTTGGTGAAGCTGCCATGTGTGACACACCATAGTGGGTAACCAAGCAATTATTGTCATTTCAGGAGAGAGAAAGACGATCGCCTGCCATCAACTTCCATCATGGTCCTTTTACAGAGGGGAAAAGCCCCCTCCAGGTCTACTGCGAGGCAGAAGGTGTAACAGTAAGGGATTCTCGTTTCATATTTTCCCTTCCCTAAATGTAATCAGACGCTCTGTTCTGACTCCTGGTTTTCCCTTTCTCTCTTGTTAGGACATAGTAGTGGCAGAGCTGATGAAAAAATTGGACATTTTAGGGGATAACGCCGTAAGTGTATGTTCCTTTAATAAATTGTGCATGCTTTGGTAAATGGTCCTCATGTTAAGTTAGCAAAGCCTTCTTGGTTTGCTGCTGCACAACCTCTCCTCCCTGTGCTCAAAGTGCTGGGCTGCCAGCTAAGCGTTTTCTGGCTTTTTAAGATTTTGTTATTAGCCTTCTGACCAGTGCGATGTGGGATCTTGGTGTCACAACATTGCTTTTAAATTTTCAATGATTTGGAAACATTTTGAAACTTGGGTGGGGTTTGTTTTGGTTTTATTTCTGGTCGCCATTCACGCAAGGTTTGTTTATTTGCTTACTCTGCATTTGCTTTGCTTTTGCATTTTAGCAGCTGTGTATTTTAATTTTGTCTAATAACCCATAAACCTTTGATGGTAACCAGGATATTAAACAAATAGTTACAACAGCAGCATGAAAAGAAGAAACAAATGATAAGAAATTTGAAAGTGTTTCTCCTTTAGCAAATGGAAGTGATTAATTATACCTATGGTTACGCAGATAGAAGATATATATGCCCTTGCGTATGTATTTTCCTACCAGCAGAGCTCCGAGCCCCCGTGGCTGGAGGGGCAGAGGAGAGCAGGGTCTCACAGAGCCCTTGGATGCTGCGGGGCTGCTCGCTGGGACAACCCCGCTGCAGCCATCTCTCTGCAGAGAGGTCCCCGCCATTGTGACAGCTCCTCACCTGGGCTGCCCCAGCTCTTACCCGCCTCTCTACAGTTGGGATACCAGCAAAAACACCGGCCCCAGGGCTATGGGCAGCCTGGAAGTACCTCGTGTCCCCCTCTCCGGTTAGACCACTTGGGTCATCCTATCTCCACGTCCCCGCTCTGATATCTGCACACTCTGCCCCACAAAACCAGGCCAGGAGCTAGTGGAGGAGCTGAAACACATTGAAGCAATTAATAATCTTCCCCACTGCAGTTAATGATATTCACACTGGCAGACATATGAAGAATGCTAAAATCTTCTGTGTGCAAAGAATAAAGAAAAAATACATAAAAGCTTACTCACAAATGAGCTAAGACTGACCCTACTAATGTGTAGAAAGGTAGTACCTATTAATTTTTTCATGCCCGTGCTAATTTTGTCCTCAATGGCATTATTAATGTCAGGTTAGTCCTGTGCGTCCCAAACAGGCAACTTGGAGACAAAGAGGGACCAAAAAAATGATAACTTTTCTCATGTTTTCTGTTCCCTTTCATTTCCTCTTGGCTTCTTTACTATATTAATGGTCTCTATAACGTTATTTCCTCCTCAGGTTTCTTTTTTCTTCCTATTACATACAACGAGTTAATTCCAGATACGACACAAGGGGGAGTTCACAGTTCTTACCTCAGATGGCTTTAGGATAACTGTAGACTCTTACTATCGCTTGTTTTTTTCTTGTTTTCACATGTTTAACATCACAGCCTCAGCCACCGATGGCAGACTCTGCCCCGTGGGTGCACGTTGTCCTGTCTGCCTGTTAGGGAGGGTGGGAAAGTGAACCCGTGTCCCACTTCTGTGCAAACGATTCCAGCCTTTTCTGCACATTTTCTCACCTGCATTTCTGCAGGGCACCTCAGCAGCTTCTAGCTGCTTCCTGCTGAACTGTCGTGAGTGAAGTACTGCTTTCAGTAAGGCAAGGCCTTGAGGGAGCACCTCTAGGAGCAGAGCAGAAGCGAGGGTCCGAGGGGTGCAGTACATCCTCTGGGGACAGGCATGGAGAAGGGGGGCTGAGGAACACAGATGCCCTCCCCTTCCCACAGACAGGGGATAGCTCACAGGAGAGAACACCGCTCATACTCTGTGTGGATGGTTTAGTTTTTAATGTAACATAACGTGTTTGTAAAAAAATTACTGACTTTTATGGAAGAGACAATTTTCCAGGGTCCTCAGGAAAGGGCTCTTCCCATCCACAGAATCACAGAATGATAGGGGTTGAAAGGGACCTCTGGAGATCATCTAGTCCAACCCCTGCTGGGTAGCCCTGTCACTGTCCCCGGCTTTCTGCATTAAATTGAAGTTCACCCTAGTCACCCTTCTTATCAACTTCCTAATTACCCTGTGGGAATAATAAGACACGGAGACTGGCACGTCCTCCCGTGCCTGGCAGCAGTGGGTCGGGCTTGGCTCTCTGGATCTGAGCAACTAAGGGTCCCGACCTAGAAGGCGTCACTTCTACTGTAGGTAGGGACAGAGGGAGACCCAGGTTTGGCATGAAATGCAAAACATAGTTTCAGTATTTTTTTTTTTAAAAAAGCAACAAAAAATGCCAAACATTAATTGAAAAACTAACATCTTAACAAGTGTTTTCCAAAATCATGACTTTTGGCTGTGCGGAATAAGGATTGTGTATTAACCTACTGTGCATATAATGGAACATGGAGGACTTCAGATTGCATCTCTTTTCTTAGCGGCACATTGTGCTAAGCTTGATTTTGTCTTGTGTAACTGTGTGCTTATTCCCTGTTAGGGGAAGAATAGATCCAGTGTCAACATCTGTTTTTTGGTAAATGTGGGAATTTCAGAAGAATTAACTATATGTATGATAACAATTCAGCATGAATAGTTACAGTCATTTTTACAACAACAACATTGCATTGCAATGCTAATTTTCTTTGCCTTAGTTTATTGTTCCTTGAACATACTTAATTTCATATTTATTTGACACAGCAGTAGCCCAAGTAGTGGATTAATAACAAGGCACTAGGATTTGTTGTAATTATTTTCTGCTTTTGGTGCAGAATCTGAGCAATGAAGAGCAAGTAGTTGTCATACAAGCAAGGACAGTTCTCACGCTGGCTGAAAAGGTAATAGCAACTGCCTCAGGAAACGCCTGTCATGAAGGCATCTGACTCTCTCAGAATAGCTCACTTGAAGACACTGGTGATGTAAATGATAGTTTCATCACAAAATGCCCCGATTCTTTATGTGGAATTATACTTATGCTAGTTTTTGTCAAAATAAAGGTAGCATTCAGGCAATACAGACAGACATTGCGTATTTTAAAATGTTAATTAGCAAAATTATGTTAGAAGGTAAATGGCTAGGCTTTGAAATAATGCTTTTTTCCATTACCAAGATGTATAAAAGAAAAGATGTGATAATAAAGTTAATTTTTCCTCTTCTATTTAGTGATTTTAAATAAGCACTTGCAGGGGGTGCTGGCACACCCTAGAGTCGCAGTGAAAGCTGCGTGTGCAGGCGTGCTGCCTCTGCTCTTTCGGCTTATGCACCCCATCTCTGTTTCTGTGCACAGTGGCTACAGCAGATAGAGGTGACGGAGTCTGCGCTGCAGCAGAAGATGCTGGATCTTGAGAACGAAAAGGTACCAGGAGACGATGGGAAGGAGCCGGCGGGAGAGGCGGCAGGAGAGCAGTCGCGCCAGGGCGGTTGCACTGACAGCCTCTTCCCTCTGTCCCCAGGAGCTGTTCAGCAAGCAGAAGGGCTACCTGGATGATGAGCTCGACTTCAGGAAACAGTCCTTGGACCAAGCTCACAAGGTGAGGAAAATCAGTCTTGGCTGAATTACGACATCTTGGTGAACTTACTTTGTGTGTTATGTGTAGTCTGTTCTCTATAGAAAAACTCTGTGCTTTGGACAGGACTGCTCGTGGAGTCACCCGAGCAGTAAATTGGCTGAATTTTATTTCCTCTGTACCCTGCACTAACAGTGAGTTCCTTGTAGACAGAGTTTCTTGGTTTTGGGTGGTCCTTGCAGGAGTAGGACCTGAACATTAACTTATTAAACACAACTTCTAATTGAGCAGAGGTTTCAATAAATGACTGATAAGAAAATTATGTTTTCAGTAACTTCTCTTTTCCTCCCAAAATAGAGATTCTAGCCTAGACATTTCCTTAGATCTTAGATTACAGCTCAGTTAGAGAAAAGTTCAATATATACTCATGAAAGACATAAATGCATAAATTTTCATATCGATTTATCTCATTCTTTCAGTTCCATTCCAATTTTGAGCAGTTACACAGCAATGAGTATTTCTGCCTCTTTTTCTGGACACCTGTTATCTGTTTGTGTCTCCAACCATTTGGGAGAGCTTTTACTCAGTACACTTTCTGTACTGAGCCTGAGCCTGAGGCTGAGGCTGAACCTGTAGGATTCATCTTCAAAGATAAGCCCTGAGAGAGGGGATCCTCTGGGTCTTGGGTGAGTTCTGAAACAGATCCATACATCTGAGTATGCGCAAACTTGCAATAGCAGCAGAGTGGGAAAAATCGTATGGCATCACTTGAAATTCCTGGTAACGTCATGGTCTGTGCAGGAGAGCTCAGACATGGAGACGTGGCTGTCGGTTACCCAGCACCTCTGTGGCCACGGCCGGCCGCTCACTCTCCATCCATGAGATGGATCTCCAGTTCCAGGATCCCAAATTTACCAAAGGCTCCAACAACAACTACCTGCTCCTTGGCGCTGCCGCTTGTGGAGAAGGAAGGAGCGTGACAAATATGTTGAAGTAGCTGAGGGTTACTTGCTTTTTCCTGTATTCTTTGAATGCATCGCATGAGTGTCCCCTGGCAAAGCGATGGGCTTTACTCCCAGGCACAAATGCAGCCTGAAAGCAGTGAGGAAGCTTTGTTCTGCCCCGAAATTCGAGTGGCAAAGGCTCTTTTGATTTCTATAATTTGTTTCACTCCCATGTTTCCTTTGTGCCGCTTGAGATGAGGAGCCGCTAATCTTCCCCCGCTAACTGCAGCCGACAAGATTACCAGCTGTAACTGCTAAGCTTTTTGCACGGTTTTCGCTCCCTTTGGTTGCTGGCGGGGGATTTTGCTCTGAGAAGCGCTTGGCTCACGCAGAGACTCCTGACACTGCTGCTGCTCTGGAGACCGTGAATTTCCCCACAGTCTTCTTTCTTCACAAGTCAGTATAATCAGAGAGGGACAATGGTTGTACAATCGAGGTTTGGGACCCAACAAAAATCCATGTTTTCAAGAACAGCATTTTGTTGAGACAGTTAAGGTTAGCAAGGATGTTGGCCTTATTTTCAAAAGTGAAAGCAGAATCTTCTTCTGTGATCTGATCTCGTCTCCCACCCGGAGATACCATGGTTGCTCTCTTTCCGTTATCATCAGTATCCATAACTCCTGCACAATGTTATTATTCTTGTAAATGCTCGTACTCTTCTGTCCTGTCTCTGCTAAGACATAGTAAGAAAACACGTTCATCAGCAGCCTCAGGTGGAAAAACTTGTTGATTTTGAATTGATCTGAATGATCACAACAAGCATCTATGGCACTTTCAAACAGCCTGTCCAGAGGTTCAAGCCGCACTATTGCAGCAGTCATGGTCTCCTGAAGCCACGGAGAGCTCTGCAAGGTTCAAACCACACTATTGCAGCCGTGGTCTCCTGAAGCCACGGAGAGCTCTGCAAGGTTCAAACCACACTATTGCAGCCGTGGTCTCCTGAAGCCACGGAGAGCTCTGCAAGATGCCACTAGCTTTGGAGAGGGTGTGCAAAGGTGCCATCATTTGCTGCTTTGTCTCTTGCTCTATATCAAACTTGCAGAAAAAGATTTTGTCTTGGTTTTTGGCTTGCATGAAGGAATAACATTCACCTTGGACTTTGAAGCAGAAGACACTGTCTGGCAAGGTCACCTGCCCTAGAAGGGCACCAGTCCTGGTGATCCTGGGGAAACATTGCCATTCCGTTCCCTACACACTCCTATACCTCAGTAAATCTGGAGGGTACACCCATCTTTGTGCAAGAGACGTGTTCTGATGCAGTGAAGCAGAGGCTTTGCAGCCTGAGACTGCAGGAACAGAGCCCAGCTACCAGATAGATTTTTCTCGAGCATGAAGCCTCTTGGAGCGACAGCTGTGCCAGGGGAAGTGCTGGAAATGCCTTTGCAAGGGGCATTTTAAGCTGCCTGGTACAAAATGCTGCAAGCACACAACAGGGAGTCATTCCTTTCTGCAGGAGCATGAACTGGTGCTGTCGTATCCTCTGCTGCTGCAAACAAAATAGCTGGGAAAGTTGTAATGAGAGACTGAACATTGCATTTTAAAAATATCTGTAACTCACAAAATGAGACTTATATGAACCTCTTTTCCCTTTTTCTTTTTCCCTTTCCTTTTTTTCTTTTTGCTTTTTCTCCCCACAGCCATCTCCCCATCTCCAGAAAGGAGGCATTGACACCCATGTATTTTTTGAGAGGCAGCCTGGGCTGGTCCCAGGGCCATCCCAGCCCCAGTACTGCTCAGAGCCCCACAGGCTAAAAGCAGCTTGAAGTATTTCCCCCTGGATTGAGTTTTCCGCACTGTCCTGTGCAGGAGGCTCAGCACACACACAACCCCTCTCCCGCTCCTGTTGCCTTACCGGGGTAGGATTTTCAGTTCCTCACAGAATCCTCATCCGACCGGAGACAAGGTCAAGCTGACAGCCTTATATTGTCTTTGATTAGCAAATTCTGGAATTAGAAGCCATGCTCTATGATGCCCTGCAGCAAGAAGCTGGAGCCAAAATTTCCGAACTTCTTTCAGAAGAGGAGAAAGAGAAACTGAAGAGCGCCGTAGAGCAATGGAAGCGGCAGGTGATGAGCGAGCTCCGGGAGAGGGACGCCCAAATCCTGCGAGAAAGGATGGAGCTCATCCAACACGCACAGCAGGTAGGCGCCGGTGCACGGGCATGGCGGTATGTGGGGTGGGACGGTCCCTCGGATGGGAACATAATGAACTTGTGAACACCAGCCTCTTCTCCCAGAGCTGTACCAGGAATGGCTGGTCCTGGGGCCAGAGTTTGATTTGCCTTGGGTAATCCCTACAAACAGGGCATTTTGGTTTTCATGAATTTGTCACACATGGTGGCAGTCACAGAGGACTCATCTACAGCTTAAAACCCAATTTATTTTTTTTAGAGGCACAGCACATACAATTTATATCTCCAAAAATAATGCGTCTTCTGGGTACATCTGTATTTGGTTGGTTAATAAATATTTTTTTATTTGAAATCTGACAGAGAATTAAAGAGCTAGAAGAAAGAATTGAAGGCCAAAAAAGACAAATAAAAGAGTTAGAGGAAAAGGTAAGGTAATGCAGATGAAACAGTTACTGTATGTGCACATGACCATATATTCATTTCACCTTGGCTAAGAAAACAATCTTATGAAAAGTTTGTGTTTGTTAGTGCAGTGAGCTAATGTGAGAGCGCTCCAGGAAACCATTTTGCATTTGCATTGTCCCTCTGAGAAGGAAAAGTTACCAGCTGAAACTGAACCTTCCCTTCTGTTATCCTTCAGTAAAGTCCGAAACATGGGACTTGGCAAGGATGGCAGGGTCCATCTGCCCTGGGAAGGGGATGGAGATCTGCTGGGCGGCAGAGGGTGAGGTCTCGCACGTGCTCGGGGAAGGAGCCGAGGATCTTTTCTCCCTCCCGTCTCCAGCATCTGCTCTGACCTGCCTTCCCCAGGGGGAGAGAGGAGGCTCCCTTCCCTCTCCTCTCCTCTCCTGTAGCCACAGCAGTCACTGTCACCGTGGTTAATGTCACCGAGCTTTCTCTGGGCAAGCCATACCTGTTGAATTTTACCCTGAAATTACCCTCATCTGAAACCATCTATTTCTGGTGAAATTGCCATGGGAGAACTTGCTCAGGTACAACAGGGACTGGGCTGGACTTTCACCTGAAACTAAGCACAAACCTCAGCAGTGAGGGGTTCGGGGTTCTTTTGAGGTATCAGAAGAATTCAGCTAATTATTTTGCTCCCCGTTTTTCCTGAGCCCTTGGCTGCGACTGGGCTGGCCTCCGCTGGGGCAGGAGACGGCTCTCGTCAGTCCGAGGGTTGCTGGGCTCCAGCTGAGCTGAGCCGAGCCCCGAGCCCCAGACCTTACTTCAGACTTTATATTTCTTCTCAACTCAGAGTTTTGTTGCACTCTGTCTGTAACCACGGCTTATTTCTCAGCTAAACACACTGTAAATTCTTATTCTCTTTCTTCTCTTCCATTTTTTCCTCTCCTCCCTCCCCTTTTCAGTTTTTATTTTTGTTTTTATTTTTCTCTTTAGCTTTCATTCTTTGGTCATAGTCCTTCAGGCCACACACAAAAGGTAAGCCCTCGGATAACCTCTGGTTTCCCCTCTGTGTTTTGCAAAGCATCAGAGCCTTCCCTTTGCTGCTCAGGTCTCAGCAGTATTGGGGGGTCTCCTGGGTGCCCCACATAGCCTGAAAATGGAAATCTCTGCTCCTTCTCCCTGCCCAGCTGGGCTGGCTGACACGCTCACAGCTGGATCAAACTCCTTGCATTAGCTTGTCCTGGCTTCAGGCTGAAAACTCAGAATGGTTTGGGTGGAGACATGACATTTATAAATGTGTTTCTCCTGGCATCATGCCTTAGGGCCCTAGATATTGCCCAGCCCCACCTTTATTGCTGTGTAAATAGGAGAGAAAATGCCAATCTGTTTGTGCTTCCAGAGGTGGTAGAAATTACCACGTCATGGATGGCACTGAGGGGAGCATTCCCCATTAGTCACCAAAGGCAATAGAATACAGCACGGATCCTTTTTTATCAGTTGTACAATTCAAACAGATAGGTATATATGTAAACCTTACAGAAATTTCATGCATGTTATTTTTGCCCAGATAGACTTTTTTTTGATCCATGTTTTTATATCTTTTTCTTGTTTCAGCCAACCGGGGGAGCTAGAATTGCTTCTACCATCACTAACAGGAAGACAGCACTGATTACCAAGACACAAAAAGAGACATTGCCATTTCAAAAACTCCAGATATCTCTCATATTTTGCTACCGACGATGGAAGATGCAATCTTTCTCCTCCTTTCAGACTGAAGCTGAACTAGGGTATGTGGAAGTCTCTGCACAGGTGGCGCCTGCACCACTGGCCCCTCTGACTGAGCATTTTGAAAAGCTAGAACTAAGCTGACACAGAAGAAAGCCAAAAAACCCCTCCTTCCCCTCCAGCCACAGGCTCCTTCCCGGAGTCCTGGCTCTGCTGCTTGAACTAACTTTCAGTGGAAGTCCTGGCTCTGCTGCTTGAAATAGCTCTCGGCTTTACTGACAGAGCAGTATACTAATTCAGATAAACTGGATGTATTTTGGTTCCCTGCTAAGCAGGTAGTACATTGCTTCTCTGTAGAAGTGCCCGTGTCCTGTTTTATGTGTCACACATTTATATTTGTTATTCATAGTTATTTAAAAATCTCTCTTGGAAGAAGATTTTAGGAAGAGTTCCAGAGGAGTAAGTCACGAAAAGATAAATGTGAATGAAAATGAAGTGTTTTGTTCTAAAGTATTTCTTCATAGCGCAGGGTATGGCCAATGGTTGGTTGAATATCCCGCAAGCCCAGTTTTAGGGAAAAACCTGAAGGTATGTTTGAACCCTCCAGGAAATCAAGTTTTAATTTTGGGAGAAGTTTCCAGTAGACCATGGCCCACAGCACGATGAGAAAAATGGCACAATAATTTATAATTTGCTGTCCCTAAATGATGAGAAAAGACTTAACACTGTCCCAACAAAAAGTTCAACCTGGAAAAGAGTGAATGGAAAACACGTTATCCCTGATCCGCATGCTCTGGGCTCGGGGAGGCGGCCAAAGGCAACAGAAGGTGTTACCTTGGGACAAGGGAGCACAAGTACCTCAGAGCCCAAGCCCGGGAGGCAGCGCAGGAGCCGCCAAGGAGAAATGGATCCTCGAGAAAGACAGGTGAAGGAGGGAAAATCCGGAAGAAATCCCACCAGTGTGAGTCGCCACATGGGAGCTGCAGCCGAGCGTGCGAACCCTGGCGAGGGCTGGCGAGGAGGGGCAAGAACAAGCTCCTGTCCGCAGCTTTCCATGGCTGCGGTGTCGCCAAGGTCCCCGAGCGCAGGACGCGGGTGGGAGCCGCCCCTCCCTTGGCAGCATGGGGCAGGAAGCAAAACCAGAGCTCCGGACAGGTAAGCCGGATTAACGGGAAACCAACTTATTGTATAATTCTATACACTATGTAACTTCCTTGGCATGGCTGTTAGTCCCTGTTGTGCAAGTTAAAATGTTTCTAATGATAATGCAGAGAAAAATTAGAAATTAGCAAAGGCTTTATGTAAACATTTATTTATCTCTCTCTTTTACTTTAGTAATTTAGATATTGAATTTCAGTATGATATAATGGCAAATGCTAACTTTATTGCTTTAGATCAGTGGTCACTTAACAAAAAAGCACTAGGTAGGTAATGAAATGCACTGCCCAATTTGTGTGAACAGCAAGCAGTCATGGTACTTTAAAAATGTGTATTTTAAATGCAATACAAGAAAATATTTTTCATTTTGGAATGAAAAGATGAATAGTATTCAGAAAAGTATTTTAATTCACAATTTCACTTACTTTTTTTCTAGTTTATGCTGGTAATGAGTTATTTGGCTGGTAAACATGATGGGGACAGTATCAGCAGTCAGCCTCGCGCTGCTGAAGCTGTCTTTTTTCAAGAATATTTAAGACTAGAGGGACGTTAAATGGGGGACCAGAACCCAGCTAGGTGGTTGATGAGAAATCGCTGCTACCACAGCCTGGGGGAGTTTGGCATGCCCAGAAAGACTCGTGCTCGCTGGGCTCCGTTCTCTCCCTCCCCAAATGAGGGAAAATACTCAAATTTCCAAAATATAGCCACCTGGCATCGAACTCCAGTTTGCCAGTCCCTCCTGTGGCTAATGCTCAGGATGGCTCAGTCACCAGGCAAAGCAACGGGTGAACCGGAGCACTTGCCACAGTGCCTGGAGGCCTTTTTCGGTTTGTCGGGGCTGTCTCAGCAACTCTTAATGTTACACTTCTTGCATCTAGTACTTCTCACAGGACTTGTGCTGCTTTAAGGCAGGAATTGTCTCTCTCTACTTCATCCCATCAGTTTTCTTCTTCCCTCCCCACCAAATAGGTTTTCTAAGCAGACTGTCCATCCAATCTGAGTTTGAACACCTCTCAGATCTTGAGGTTATTGATGTGCTGCTCTGATAGGTTGCTGCTTTTATAGTCAATCGGACACAGGATGTCGACATACAGAGGGGTGCATGCAGGGAGTCTGAGAAATTATTTGTCTTACATGGTCTCGCTGAGGTAACCTGTGCTTGGGGTTAGATGATGCCTGGTCTTCTTCAACCCTGCAGCTGTACACCTCAGCCCTGCTGGCTTCCCGAGAGGGGTCCAAACCCTTGGTGGCTGCCAGTGTCATGCCATTCTCCGAGGGGCTGGTGTTCCTGGGCAGTAAGATCAATGAGATACATGTGTTTAGTAACCCAAAAAAGAGCCTTAATGCAGTCAAAGGAAGGAAATAATTTAAATCAGGCAATGGTCGAGTATATGACAATGGAAGGGCTTTTGAAAAACAAGAACAGATTTACAAAGACGGCAAACTGAAACCAAGAAGAAAGACCTACCCAAGTCTGCCTGTCCTGTGAGAGGTGGCTGGGCCTTTTGGGGAGCGCTGGCAGGAGGTGGTGAGCCCCCGGCTCTCAGACTGCGCCGCTACGTGGGGACATTTCAGACACTCGCTTACACGTGGGGTTGGCAAATCTGTCGACTCTGAGCTGATGCATCTCAATGAGTGCTTATTACTAGAGGCTTCCAGGATAATACCGTTATTACACCTTAGCACACCTACGCATCCCTGTTCCGGCAGTGCTGATGTGCATCGGGAATCCCAGTGCGGACGCTCTCCCAGCACTGTCCAAGGGCTGAGGTGGTGGCTGGGAGCTAGTGGGAGGGAGACGAGGGGCTGGTGCAGCTGGTGCAGCTGGGGTGGGCTGGGACGCGCTCTGGAGAAATGGGAAAGGGAGGGAGAAGTATGGAATAGGGATCACGGGGTGCTGGGGCAGCGTAGGACAGTGGCGTTGGGTGGCACTGGCACAGGAGGGCAGTCAAGGCTCGGTGAGCGCCTCTGTCCAGGCTTCTCAGTGTAGGGCTGCTTCACTTCTCAGCGTTCTGATAACAACATTGTTGTGTGTGTGTCTGTATAAATATGTGTGTGTGTGTGTAAAATACATATACGTGTGTGTGTAAATACATAGATCTGTGTGTGTATAAGTACATAGATGTGTGTGTGTAAATACCTAGATGTGTGTGTAAATACATATACGTGTGTGTGTGTGTGTAAATACCTAGATGTGTGTGTGTAAATACATAGGGGGGGGTGTGTATAAATACCTAGGTGTGTGTAAGCACAGGGGAAGTTGCAGTTTCAAGTATTTGGTAAAAGCACTGTGTATGCATTAATTAGGCCCCTNGGCCCCTAATTTGCATTGCGCTACCGGCTCAGCGCTGCCGCAGGGGCGTGGCTCCGAGCCGCGGGGGGGGCCGGGGGGTATCGGCGGGACCGGCCACCGGAGGGGGCTGCAGGCAAACGGGGCTGGGAAATGGGGTGTGCGGGGGTCACAAACTGCCGCTTTAGCACGCGTTTTGTTGCTTTAAGCGGTTTTAGGAAGCTGCTTTAAGCAGTTATCCTGGTTATTTTATAATGTGTGTTTACGTCATACCGGAATTCGGGAGCTCCCGGGGGTAGGCAGCACTCCCCAATTTCCAAATAAATAAGCTGTCAGCTAAATTAAGAGGAATTTTTCTTGAAATTAAGTTTTACATTTATAAAAGGGCTTGAGCACCCCAAAATTCCTAATGTTTTTCCCAATTACCTTATTTAAATAAAAATATTAACATTTATTATAGTTCTTTTTCGTATTTGTTTATTCAAAAGAAATAACATCCGATAAAAATAAGTAGCATTTTTAAAGAATTCTACTTGGAAGCTGTACAGTACTGTTCCGTCAGACAAACCTGCTCTTTCTTCTCTTTATGTCAGACAGAGAAGTAGGTTCTGCTGCAGAGGCCATTAACTGACAAATGCGGTAATTAGTGTCTCCTTTTTGAAATACGCAAATGACAGAGCATTGGGCTCTAAGCTAAAGCAAATGCACATTTTCCTGAAAACTTGGACCGGAATGCTTCTGCATTTCTGCTTACGTCGGTTATGTCTAGAAAGATGCACATTTCTGGTTTTCTGTGACGGGTCGGAGCACTTACAGACATCTCGGGGGGTTCCAAAAAAAGAGATGCCACTTGCTGAAGCCCAGGTTTGCATAAGGGAAATCTGTACTTGATGCAAGCTTGTACTTGAATGCACGTGCTGTGGGAATTCAGTGGCACGAGTCTAAGCATATATTCAGTTGAATCCTAAATGAACGTTGGGAGTTAATTCCCAGCATTAGACTCTCATTTCATATATCTGGCCAAAAGGCTTTCTGGCTTCAGGTACAAACCCCTAAGACCCTGCATATCATCAGAAGGAAACCCATCCCTCAGGTTGGAATTGCTCGGGACATGGTGCTGTTGGGTTTCAGAAGATAATTTTCCCTGTTCCCTATTTTTTCTGCAGTCTTCCTGTACAACGCTGTTGCCTGCAGCCAGCTCTGCCGAGCAGGAGGTGGTCACAGACGGAATTTCTCCGTGGTCGGGGTGCGCAGCGCTTTGTTGCAGAAATGATGGGGGTTTGTACAGTGTGGGCAATAACCCCCCTGCTCTTCCCGGCAATAGCTGTTCGAGTCAGAAAAATTGTCAAAGAACACAGAGTAGGCTGTTAGGTTGTGGTTTCCAGTGTATCAATGCAATTATTCCCTTTATGGCTAAGAAGTTTTACCTAATATCAGACCCTTTGTGTGTGCGTCCATGTATGTAAAATGGAGAGCTGTGAGTCTGGTCCTTGAAGGAGTCCATAAATGTGTGCGTTTGAGGAGAAGGAGTAGTTGCCCATCATGACCACACAATATCTTTTGTAACTAAATTCCCTCTGATAAGTAGATTTGAGGCGTTACGTCACGTTAACCTGGGCTGAAGACTGACCGACTGACCCAGATAAAGTTGGAATGAGCAGACCATGTCCCGTGCTCACCCTTACAAAGAGATACTCCCTCAGTGAAGAAGGATCACGTCTGGGCGGTGATCCAGTTCGATTCATGACTGTGAAGGTTCCTCTTGGTAATAGAAGATAGTACTGTAATCACAATCTTAATTATTTTAATCTTAATTAAAACATTGAAAATATTAATACTAAAAGAAGATTATTTACATTTTTTCAGCGCTAGAAGGACCCCAGTCTAGAAGATGGTTGCCGTGTTTGATTGGCGCATGTGGAACCGCACGTGCTTGAGGAGCGCGGGGAGATGCCTCTCCCCCAAAATCGCCAGTGATGCTGAGCAGCAGTAAAGCAGCTTTAGGCTCCTCGTGGCCAGCCAGCTCAGGCAGTAACACGGCTCTTTTCAGATCCTTTAGCCCTTGTATGTCTTACATCAGGATAAATTCTTTTTAGAAGTGGTCTTAGCATTTCTAAAAAAGAATATACAGTATATTTCCTACTATAGGCAGCAATTAGAAATACCAACTTCAAATCTGCAGAATCTGATCCTTTTACATGCCTGTGGGCTGGGTGTGCGGGTGTGCGCTGCAGCAAACGCCTGCAGAGCTCCCGCTGGGGTCACTTCTGCTGCACCTCTCCATGTCAACCTGCTTGTTTGGTAGATTGTTACTTTTCTTTAAATTTCTTTATGCATTGACCCCATAATCAAGTTGCTTTTTTATTGGTGTGCTTTAGTTGGCAGAAGAGATTGGTTTTTTTTAAGGCCAGCAGCACGTTTTTCCAGAAGCGAACCACAGGGGAGATGATGAGCTACTGAGCTTAAATTTTCCTGTAATGTTTTATCGGCTGCCTTCTCTGTGTGTATATATATATTCAGGCATTTTGAAAGGGGTTGTAAATGGCTTTCTTCATAGGGGTATGGAGATAAGGCTAATGAGCCACATTACCAGAATGCTAACTGGCAAGTCTTTGCTGTGCAGGATGACCCAAAACATCTTTGTTTAAAGTGAACTGAGTAGGGAAAACCCAAGGCTTCAAGAAGACTCCAAATGAGCAAACGGCATTCGTGGAAAGATAAAGAGAAAATGAGTCAAAGGCTGCTCATTTTTACTGTGCTGTAAATCTTGTCTACCTTTCTTGATCTCAGTAATAATAAAGTGATTTCCGGCAGATTAATAATAGTCAATTTATATAAAAGTGTAGAGTGTGTCATTGCACAGTATTTCTGCTTTAATGTTTCAGGGGTTGTTAGAGACTGAAATGCATAGAAATGACAATGTCAGTCTGAATTCCCGGGTGAGATGAGATGAGATGAGATGGAGGCCCGCAGGCAGGAATCGCATTGTCTCTGGTGCTTCAGGACAGCTTCAGCACAGCGCGGTTTATAGGCGCGTCTGGGAAAGCTCTTTGATCACGGGGAGGACTCAGTTTATGAAGAGGCTGCTGTTTTCTGTTTTGCTAACTCCCACAGCAAAACAACTAGAAGCAGACCTGCTGAGCTTTTCCTCCTAAGTGGAGCATCGGGTTTATTATGGCAGGAACTTCTGTTGTGCTTCCTGCGCAGGTTACGAAAGGGCAGTTCTTTACCTGGGACAATTCCTTACTCTCTCTACGATCGAGAGGCCCACGTTCCTGTTTTGTTGCAGTGGTGCCTGAGGTACAGCATCATTAGCAGGGGTGTTCCTATGTCTGTGAGGAGTAGCAAAAAGTTTTCTCAGAATGTAAACACCCTGTAAATTCGTCCAGAGCTGCAGCAGCAGCTCCTCTGTGTTGCATCTGCTTCCCCCTCAAGACGCTGGGAGCTTCCATCCCATGTTTTTCTCTTGGAAAGAAAACTGGAGGCACGCTCCCGACAGAGCCCAGAGTTTGGAACAAACCCCCACCGAGACAGTTCTACATAAACTGAGCGTTTCTTGCCGTGCCTCACGGACCAGGCTCGCTCCGCAGTGACTGCTTCTTTCACATCTCTGTCTTCTCAGCAACGGAGGGGTTTTGTTAGGGAAAACCAACAAATCGGTAATTATAATCGAAATATACATTCAGCATAACTCCGTACAGAACTGAGATTTGCATTGTAAAAGCCTGGTCCACGGAGCTGTTTTTAAAGATAATCATTCATTTAATCATTCGTTTTCCAAAGTACTCCCAGGCATTGCAGATTCAGTTGTCAACTCTGAAGTGTTCTTGCCTTTAATTTTGTTCTTGCCGAGTTCTTGTAAATAATAAGGACACAGATTTTTAGAATGTACCAAACTCAGTATTAGCCTGAAGAATTAATTAGCTGAAAAATCTATTATAAAGTGAACTGTTTCTAAAAAATGCATTATATTTGTAAGTAAATACGTTTGTGTACACACCCCCTGCATACATATACAAATACATTTATATATGCATAGCATTAATTTGCAAGGCTTGCAGCAGTCAAAACCTTTGAGGAAGTTGTTATACTTGTTATAACAGCAAAGGAAGGAAAAAATATTTTTTTGAGCACACTCTAGCATAAATTAGCAGGAACGTTTTCTTGGTTTCTGTCGGGGACCTCATCCTTTCACTTCTGATAGAGGGCCAAGATGCACAACAAAACACTCAAATATTATCTGGAGAATCGAATCTTGAGCTTAAATCCAAATTAGCTAGATTAAATTTGATTTTTTTATGACTAGTTCACAGTGCTGATAGGCACAACTTTTGGTGAATTCATGCTCTTTAGTCACAAAGATTTCATGTACCAGGCCTGAGAAAGTGGTACAACTGTTTGATAGTACCATATGTATCATCATAGGCTCAATTATCCCTATGGGTCCCTTCCAACTTGAGATACTCTATGATATCATGGACATCACATATTCTTTCCATATAATATGCATATATGTAAGCATAAAAATGTATTTTGAAGGTTTTGTTTTGATGTATTGGGAAGACTCACAATTTGGTTAGACAATTAGGTGAGAATAATGACTTTACTGTTTAGCATTATTAGCTATTAGGGTGCTGTGTTTTCGAGTCTTAAACTTCTAGTTTTCTGGGTTTAGTCTGGTTTTGTGAAGACACAGAAACCTTGTGTGTCTTTCTGCCTGGCTAGTCCTGCTGCGCGCGGATTTGGGGTTTGGGGGTGCTGGGCTGGCGGCCAAGAGGGCCGAGAGAGCCCCCCTGGCTGGGGGATGGATCGGGCACGGGACGGCTCCAGACTGCGCCAGAGAGGGTCAGGCAAGGGTGGCTGCGTGTACGTGGGATGGTGCTCTCTTTCCTCCATAAAACTCTCCTGTTTAGAGGGTGTGGGTGTTACTGTGCTCCACTAAAATCAATGAGAATTTTTCTGCCGATTCCAAGGAGCAGGATGGCTCCTTGCATCTCCCATCTGGCACAAACGGCAGGGCTTCCCTCACGTGCCTGTTGTGCCCAGCTGGCGAGGTCAGCCCCTGGTCCCCACACAGAGTCCCCGTGAGCGCACATGGAGTCCTGCGCATCCCGCACCCGCCACGTCCCCTGGTCCCTGCGCAGAGTCCTTGCAAGTGCACCTCCAGCCCCGCACATCCCACACCCACCACATGTGCTGCGTGTATTCAGCACATGTATGCAGTGGGGTTGGCACACGCAGTGGATGTGTCTGCACTTCTGGGCCATTAGAAATCCCAGATAAACCTCCCCCAGGAAAGGAGAACGTGTCCAAGAAACTCAAGACCTTTAACAGCCTTACGCAGATCTGTAGAGGCAGATGCAGGAAATTTTGTTCTGTCAATGGCTTTTTCTAAAGACAGATTGCCCCAATGGCCAGTTTCCTTCTTGTTATAAACAAGAACGCACCCCAAGGATACAACAAATTGATGAAATGAGTGTCAGAACGGCTGTCAGGGAGATACCAGCATGCATGAGCAATGC
Organism: Dromas ardeola; assembly: GCA_013398915.1. NCBI lineage: Eukaryota > Metazoa > Chordata > Aves > Charadriiformes > Dromadidae > Dromas > Dromas ardeola. The sequence continues at coordinate 7,980 of VYZM01011585.1, read as the reverse complement.
TGCGATGGTCACGAAGGTAATAGGACTGTAAAATATTCACACATCATCAAATCAAGGCAACCTTTTCAACCTACACTAATTGTACCATGAGAGGGAATATAGGATCCTAAAGGCTGTAAATTTATAATTTAGCAGATTTATGAGAGTGTTAATTGTAACTATGTTTCCTAAAAACTGCCATGAAAGGTCATCTAGGAAAGAGAGCTACATTTCAGTAGGATTCAGCAGCTGCCTTCAGCCCAGAGGACGCAGGGATTCCTCGCCAGGCTGAGATCGGGGCTGACATGGTGCCCTGAATTCCTGCCCTTGGGCTGCCTTTCCCCCAGGAGCAGCCCGAGTTACGGCCGGGGTGTCAGCCTGCATTTTCTGCGTTAACTCCGCATTTACAGCTTGACTGGCTTCCCCACCGCTCTGAAACCCTCCCTCTTTAAATGTCATCTATTAATGCCACAGCTGATCTTGTATCTGTGAGCTGGTGATCTATAATAAGAAATAATGCTTGTGAGCAGCCAGGTTCTTGGCAGATTGTCACGTTTTTATTATTCTTGTCTTTCAGAGCTGTTTCAGTGCTTTGCTTCCATTGCCCTTCAGAGCCCACGTAGGACAGAACAGGTGAACCAGGCGGAGCTTTTTATTCCCTGCTATGTCATACAGTTGTGATTCTCAAACAGTAGGAAGATTTGGCCATGAATTTAGCGGGGGAGTGCGTGTTCCCTAAGGCAGCGGAAGGGCTGTTGCAATACCTGCCGGTGAGCGGATCTGGAGGGGGCATGGGGAGCTCAGCCCCGGGCCGGGGCAGTGGGGGTGTCCCCGGCTGCCGAGGCGGGCACCCTCAGCCCCGGCATTGCCTATGGCTGCCATCAAAAGGCTCCATTTCCTGCAGATTAATTTAGAAAGTACAAAAAATCATTACTAGCTATTGGGCTAGGCTGAGTGGAGCTGAATGGCTTCTTGATCTGCAGTTTTCACTGGAGTCCCCCAAATCCGAAATTCCCGCTCTCCAGCTGCCCGGGGAGACACCCCCAGCTAAAGGCTTCATTTCCTTTGGGCGTCTTCAGCCCTTCCAGCCGCAGCAGCAGATGGGTGCGTGTGCTGCACGAGGGATTCCAGGCACAGACTTACTGCTTAAATATCGCACATAGAGATTTCTCCAAGGGTTAGGTGTTGAGAAAGTTTTTAAAATCCACATTATTGCAAATATAGAAGACAAATATTTTAATTTCTTTTCTTTAGTTGGAAAACAAATCGATGCTATTTAAGTTTTCTAGGTGTGTAACAAACAGTGATAGTATCTAATATTTTAGATATAACACAACATGTAAATATATTTTATAGCTATTGTACCATATTTTCCAATACCACAATGACTATATTCTAATAGATTTGTCTTTTTAAAGAGCATTCTAACATCATTTACCAGTTACATGAAAAGTACATGTAAATGTATTACAAAGTCACTCATAAGCACCATATGCTACAAAATTTTAAAAAATTGAATTTGTTGATTATGAATTTTGCTGCAAACATCAGCTCTGTAGTCTCCAAGAAGTTTATTTCAGTCTATCTGACCTAGCGTTTTTGTAAGTGCCTAATATACCCACTGCAACACCATTTTCTTAACCTCAGATGTATGCCCTTACATCTACCTAGTTAATCCACACTTACACTGGATTTACCTGTGCAGGTTTCTGTGGAGCAAAACAAGTCGTTTTCAGTGCAGAATCAGCCGTTATTCTAAAAACAACACATGATTACTGTAGATAAATTTAACCTGTTCTGGTGCAAGTATGAGAACCAAAGCCAGGCTGTCATGTGCTGCTTTTTGGATGGTATAGGAGTCATCAAACAGTTTTAATTATAAATCTCATTCTCTTTTACACACTGCTGCAAAATCCATCACGAAGAGAAAATGCTAGAGAGTTCTTGTATGCACTTATATTGTGTGTGTGTGTGTGTGTGTGTGCGTGTGTGTAAAATGAATAGTATCCCGTTTGTTTCCAAAAGATTTTAGCACTTAAATGTAACAAATAAATCAGTTGCAATGGAAGGAAACAGCTTTTGAAACCCCTGCTATTAAGCATCAAAGGATCAAGAAAGCAGTAGTAGTTTCTGGCATGTGTGTGTTGGATTTCCATTAAGGAAAGCTGGGTGAGCCTAATGGTGCTGCAGGAGCCCCTGCCCTTCTGCACTCGCACGGCACGAGTGTGATGCTGACACCAGAAACCCAGCCTTGCTCTACATGTGGCTCTGTCTATGCCATAAAATTGTGAGAAAGAGTGACCAGAAATGGTTAAAAATGAGCCGTGCTGGCTGTAAGCCTCGTTGGTCCCAATCTCGGCAGAGCTGCGGTGATGGGAGGCGAAGGGCAGAGGCTCTGCGCTCCCATCTAGGTCAGGGCTGGCGCGGGCAGCTCGCGTTAGGGCAGCGATGCCTGACATCCCCATCCCGCCCTGACACCCGCCGGCTCCAGGCTCTCCCCAACCCCGCGAAGATGCTGAAAAGCCTCGGGGGGGCCCAGGGCCCCAGGAACAGCGTTTCAGATTCCCGTCCTATAAATATTTATGAAGTGAAATGCTTTTGTGCTCATAATTAGTTCTTTTGCGTAGCATATGTTCCCAAGGTTTATCGACATAAATGGATGGTGTCGGGTAATTTTCCTTCAGTTGGTATATTTGGCTATTTTAAGGGGGAAAACCCCCAACATTTTCCAAATCAGTATGGCCAGGAACAAAATACACCAGAGAGATATTCTCTCCGTCAGGAGAGAGGGGTGATCTGCTTGGGAAACACTTCTAGCATCTCCTGCCCTCCCTGCGGTGCCCAGGGTGCCTGAAGGACCAGCCGGCAATGCCACTGCATGGCACCAGGCTGGGATGAGCACCAGTATGAGCCTGGGCTCCCGAAAGGCGTTCAGCTGGTGGGTGCTGGGGACTGAAGCCACGGACTCAGGTTCATTCTTCTAATTCCTGGCAATTCGGGCCTAGGCAGAACGCCTCCAGGCTAGAAATGACTGTTTTAGTCCCCAAATTTACCGTGTCTTTGGCCTTTTCAGCGAGACAGCTGCTGAGGTTACCGGCTGTGACAGTGGGCGCACTGTGAAACAGAGTCCCCGCTGACATCCACTGCACATCGTTGGGGTGCTCAAGCAAATACTATTTCACATTTTCAGCCAATTTAAACCTGCACCCGTGTTTCAACTGATGATTAACTCTGCTTAGTGTAAGCAGAGTAAAGCGTTGTGGACTATTACCCTGGCTAGTTGAACCATTGCCTGTGTGTTTTGGTTGCCTTTTTGTTATTCCCTGAACATTTCTCCTGTTTTCCCCGGCACTTGCAAGAGCTGCTGGTCCAGCGCTAGCGCCGTGGGCTCCCCGCAGCCATATGGTGCCTGGCGCTGCTAATGCGGGGCCGGGGCCGGGGCTGGCTGCGGGGGCCCACAGCCCATCTGCTGGGCAGCACCGGGGACGGCCACATCCACCGCCGCGGCCTCTGCGCCTCCTGCCAGGGCCGTGCGGCCGGCGGGAGCGTGAGGAATGGGATTTACAGCTCAGGGGGTGTGTTTAAACGAACTGCCAGCAAATCCCCTTACTGCCACTTATAAATAAAGAAACAGACATACAGCTTTCCTTCCAGTGCCGCCTCGGTAAGAGGCTGTGCGTAATAACAACAGGCCAACAAAGGCAATCATTCCTTTTCCATAAGAAATTTTGTCCATAATCTTTGATGAATTGCATTTCTGGATCACTCTATTTCACTGAAGCTGCAGTTTTTCACAAGCAGTGAATGCTCAGGTGCACAAGCATTAGAGCTCCATCCATTACCGTTTTTTAAATGCTTCTTTTGTCCCATTTTTACAGCTTTTTGAAAAAAAATCTCTTTGGCAGAAGATTGCATGGTGAGAGAATGATAACCCTGTTCCTTTTAGAATAAGCAAACAGCAGCCCCCAGACAGTGCCCCAGACAGCACTGAGGTGACATCTGAAGTGGCAGCGGACGTGATCTGCAGTGAGCGCCCAGCGCCCGTGTTTGCCGCCACATAAACTCATTGTGACCACCTTGCCCTGCCCCCGCGGGCTGCCTGCTCTCCGCAGGGACAGACTGCCGCATGCTGCAGCGGCACCGTCACATTTCAGTGGTATTTGCTCTTGATTTCTCTAAGTTCCATGTCTTTTTAGGAATTGCTTTTTGAAATGCCTGAGGTTTCATTTTCCACGTGTGAGCAGTGGAGTTCCCGTCTCAAGGGCTCGCTGCGGAGGGAGGGAAGAGCCCCCCGGCCTGCAGGAAAGGTTAATTCATCCCCCCCGCCCCGGGGAGGAGAGGGGAGGGGGATTCGCTGTACGGGTGAGCTCTGGGGGGAGAAGGGATGGGAACGGGGATTCCTCATCCCGTCTAGCCATTGGCTGAACTATTCTGCTGTCCGTGTGTTTGCCATAGAAATTCCCCTTCTGCCTGAGGTTGGTCTCGTGGCCAAGTGTAAAATAGAGAACGATGAAGAACAGTCCAAGAATGGAGCAGACGAAGGGATGGCCCAGCTCAACGGCAGCCACTCTTTCCCCCAAGGGTGTCATGTCCTTCCCTGCCATCTCTCTGCACTTGAGGAGGTCGAATTTGGCTCCGTGGGTTATTAACTTGTCCTCTCCATGACCCAGCTCCTTTCTCTGTCCATTATACTGACGTTAAACTATCAGTAGGGAGCAGCTGTCTCTGAAGTAGCCTGTGCTGCTGCGTGGTCTCGTTGATGTCCCCGTGCCTGGCAGGAGAATTCACCATCGCTGCCCTGGCGGCAAACGGGGCTGTATATCCGCACGGGCTGGCCTGAATCCCGGCGTTGGAAACGGAGGGGGGGGTCATTCCTGCTTGGAGGGCAAGTCCTGCCACCCAATGAGACAGCCGTTACCAGCTCTCTGTCAGCTCAGAAATTTATCTAATCTGTCTTGGCCTTTTTTTCCTTCAGTTGCTGATAGGAGGACGATCTGTACCCCTCCTTGGAAATAACAATTATCAAACAAATCATCGGATTGCTATTTACTGACTGCAAGGCAGAAGTGGCAGTGTCTCTGCGTGCTGCAGGTCACTGCTCGTGCACTCACCCTCTTTCGGGGTCCCGATCCCCAGCACTGCCACGTCCCGGGAATTCACCTGCACCAGTGGGACGCTCCGAAGGGGAGGGATGTGGGCGCTGGGGGAGGCAGCATTTGGGAACAGTGACCTCGGAAGTTGCTTAAAGTTAGACAGGGCAAATTTTAAATTCATCATTCATCATTATCATCATGATGTTCTGTTATGTGTTACCTGAAAACTATTAGTATTGCTTAAGAAAAATTAATATGATAATGTATGGTACAGCATTTAGACAATAGTACATTTAACATATAATAAGTTATCCTTTTTTTTCAGAGAAAAACCAGCAATTGGATAAGTCTACTCCAATTGTAGACCTAATTGAGAGCTACTTTACGCAATCTAGCAAACCCCGTGAAATGCAAATGTTGTAGTGCTTGGGACTAAAAGCCACGTATTAGAGAGAGACTCCCGGTTGTAGTTAACCCTTACATTTATTTTGTTCTGTAGGTACCTGCACCGCTTCCAACCTTGTGTTGCGTTTATAAAGCTACGAACAAAATCCCCTGATACTGAAAGTCTAAAAGCTCTCCGGATACTCATACATCAATCGTCTGTTTTAAACTGGACGGTGTAAACAGCAAAGGGAGCTAAACTACAATAATGTGAGAAAATGAATTGTTAAGGAAAGTGTTATATTTGTACTGAAGAAATGCGACATTTTAAGTCAAAGGTTATGGATTTTGATATCAGCATATGATTATGTTACGGAAGTAATTTAACAAAGTCCAATTCTACCAGATACCAGTATCGGGATTACGTTGATGAGCTACATTCTTACTTCTGCATTTCATGCTAAAAACATTGTTGAATCCTAAGTGTCCATTTTCAGTTCTACTTTAATACTTCATGTCTTAAAATACTTTAGTTACTCGGAGGAGCTGCAGACAGCCGTTGAGGTGCCCACCTGCAGCGTGGGCTGCGGGAGCCGCTGCGCCGGCGCCTCTCAAAGTGCCAGGACCAAAGGAGCTGCCGGGGGCCGGACCCCGGGGGCTGCCGGGGACTGGCAATGGTGGCCACGGGCGCGTTTGGAAGTGGCCTGGACCCATTTCATCGCAGTTCACGCAGGCCGTGCTTCTGCGCGCTGTGTGGATGTGTCTGGAATTTCAGTTCTGTTTTCCCATTAATCACGTTTTTTTAATTAAAAAGCTAACTGTACAGGACAGGTACATGTGTAAATAAGGGATTATGCTTATGTATATGTTAATATTTATATGTAAAAAGATATGTACATAGGAAAGAAAAAAATGGCTCAAAGAATGTTCTCAAAACTGTTTGTTTCTTACAAATGCACAGACAGGAAATTCACGTAAATGTGCTCCTTAATTTCAACATAAGGGTTTTCGCTCAATTTCCAGTCACTTTGTGTTTGATCCCACTGGGGTTTTGTACGAAGAGTTTGTGCGATGAGTCCTTGACGGTGGCAGGGAGCCATTCTGGCGACGCTGCCGCCCTTCACCCGTGAGATGAGCTGGGTCAGATCTCAGTTGCTGTCTGCTCACCTCTGGGTCTTGCGCTTCTGTTCCAAACCCGGTCCAAAGCCAGAGGACCGCGGGGGGGAGCATTACCCTCACCCGGGGCTCTGTCATAAGGCTTTTCCCTGCAGCCCCTCCGTCCCCCGGTGCAGGTGTACATCAGCAGAGGAAGGTGCGGGTCGCCGCCCGGGGAGGGACCCCCAGCCACACTCCGGCTGGCGAGCGCCTGCTCCTCGGGCAGGGGCTGCCGGCCACTCCAGCTTCTCCCCTGTAAGCACCGCGTACAAGTTCCCTGGCTGCCCTTCAAATAACGACAAGACGGGGCCCGATGACCCGAGTGTCTCACTGGTGCGTTACCGATACACCCCGATGGCTACGTTTTGCCCCCAAGAGTCAGAGCAGCGGGTGCGTTGGGTCACGCATGCAGGATCTCCGAAGGAGCACCGGAGCGGCCGGACCTCCCTGCCCGGGTCCCGCGGCTGCGGGCTGTCGCACCGCAGTGGCACCGGCTGGCGGCCGCGTCCCCAGAGCAACACGTCTAAACTGAAATCCGCTGGAACTGCAGCTTTTGTCACCCACCGCGCGTTGCGTACGTCAGGCCCGGCCGCCCTGTTCAAGCTGTTGGAGGACTGTGGCTGTTATTGACAGAATTCTGCTCTAGTAATACCTGTAGCCTTCAGTGCATCCCCGAGTGCCTTACACAGCTTGCGGACAACACTCCTGACCGTGAAGAGGAAACGCACCCGAGCGTCCCTCGGGGGGAGCGACGCCACCTCCCTTTGCATCCCGGCGGGCAGCGTGCGTCAGCACAGAACGGGATTTAGTTTAGACTCAGGAAATCGTATTGTGAATATGTGTATTAAACCCTGTACTTATCTATTGTACATTTTATAAAAAGGAACTACTGTAAACTTATGCAAAACATAAACCAGAGAAAATGATTTTTTTTCCCCAATGGCCGGTGTGCCGTGACTTGTGCTCTCTAATATAATCCTAACAACCATATCCTAAATACGTAATGTTTGGTTCAGTGCTGAAACAGTAATTGACAGGCCTAAAATAGGGCTGGATTGATCAATTACAGAATTTTACACATATTTTTGTATTGTGATTCATATGATATATATCAAGAGACTTTCTATTCATTTGTAAAATACATAAATTATTGTAAACTTTTAATAAAAAGATCTGTTTTAAACCTTCAGATTAGATCGACTGTTTTGATTCTTTTCCCAGGCTGCAAAAAGGAAGCCTTTGATTAGTTATAGCAACTTTGATGATTTTTTTTTTAATAATACAGTAATTCTTTAACCGTTTTTTAAGTTCTACCTGAAAAATTGACTAAATCGCGAATAAAAAATATTCTTGCCAGAGCCCAGCGCCG
>VYZM01011584.1:16397-27791 GCA_013398915.1 Dromas ardeola | reverse complement strand
AACCCTATGATTCTATGATGCAGCCCAAGCAGGGGTTTGCCTGGTCCGTAGGACCTTCGTTCCTCTGGTCTAGAAATTAGAACTTGGTTTTAAGTGCAGATTTCAAATCTCCCTACACACTTTGTTCGGAATGGAGTTGTTTGTACCATGAACTCTTCCAGATAAAGCACTAATAAGCTCCTAAGTCCCTGCTTAAGAGCCTGCATGCAGCCAGGATCAACAAGTACTTATCTTACAGGTCCTCTTTATCTCTTAGGTCTACGGTCTTGCATTTCCTGCTCTGCCTACTTCCACTTTCTGCTTCCATGTAATGGATGTGGTCACACATGTTTTACTTAAACATAAAAATATCATCCATTGCTTCACAAGAAATCTGACACAGCATGATTGTTTTCTTTCCCATCATTCATGTGTATGCCATCATATTGACATGAGCCAACAATGTGCCCTTGCCACAAAGAAGGCTAAAGGTGTCCTGGACTGTGTTAGGCAAAATACTGCCAGCAGGTTGAGGAAGGGGATCCTTCACCTCTGCTCAGCGCTGGAGAGGCCACCCCAGGAGTGCTGGGTCCAGTGCTGGGCTCCCCAGCAGAAGAGGGACATGAGCAGACTGGAGAGAGCTCCAGCGGAGGCTGCGAGGATGCTGAGGGACTGGAGCATCTCTCCGGTGAGGAGAGGGTGAGGGAACTGGGGCTGCTCAGCCTGGCGCAGAGAAGGCTCAGAGGGATTAAATTCATGTGTATAAATACCTGCAGGGAGGGTGCCAAGAGGACAGAGCCAGCCTCTTCCAGTGGTGCCCAGTGCAAGGACCAGGGGCAACAGCCATGAAATGGACCACAGGAGGTTCCCTCTGAACATCAGGAAGCACTTTTGAGTGTGAGGGTGACTGAGCACTGGCACAGGTTGCCCAGGGAGGTGATGGAGTCTCCATCCTTGGAGCTGTTCATTACTTGTCCAGACATGGTCCTGGGCAACTGGCTGTGGGTGTCCCTGCTGAAGCAGGGGGTTGGACAAGGTGACCTCCAGAGGTCCCTTCCAACCTAAACCATCCCATGATTTTATGATTCTATATTTATTTCTGTGGAGAAGGATACCTCTCTCAGGGTACATGAGTCTTTGTATGATGCCAGCTCTCTGTTGTGAGTACCACTGGTTCTGCTTCAGCAGTGTTTTCTCAGAAGAAAGACACTGGGCAATGTTTTAAGAAGAGATTAGTTATACAACTCAATGTATGTGGCAAGAATGAACATGGATGTGAGCAGCTGGGGGGCTGTTATCTGGCACTGGTAACTGTATGTAGTGATTGTCTTTGCCTCTTCATCTCATTAGATATTCAACTGTTAAAAAAAAAAAAATAAAATCCTCTTTCTTCTGGTGCTCAGTGTTGCAAATAACTTTGCAGGCGCTGTTTACAGTCCCTGACATAGATCCACAGGGCTGTAAGATGCTTGCGTTCTGTGATCAACTTAAATCTGCCACTGCTTTTCCTGTTTGACTGGGTGTTTAATGGCTGGATGCCTCTTTTTGTTTCCAATAGCTTCCTAGTTGCTTATTTTCTAGGCTTTGCCCTCCCTAATAAAAATGCATTTGTCATCTTAGTGTGCAAATGAAATGAACCGTGAAATGTCCTGGTTTTGTGCAGCCTTATACTCTTCTGCAGTAGTGAAAATGCCTTGAGTGTGTGAGTGCAGGGATAATAGTGTGGCCCCATACCTATCCTGTGGCCAGCCCTTTATAGTTCCATTCAGCTGATTATTTTTGGGTCCCTGTGGTGCTGGTATGGTGCAGCACAGGTAAGGTGTTTCATTGTCCCTTGTTGCTGCGTTGCATAGCAAGCCTGGGACGAATCTTAAAGGTTAGTTGTTGATCCTGCTTGCTGTCATCTTGTTTTCCTCTGTTTTCTCGAGTACTGTGTACTTGAGCACTTTGCTAGAAGAGCAGAGTAATATACTCTTGCTTGAGAGAATGCTTAGGCATTTGCAAGAGACGGAGTGGTTCAGTGGCTCCTTTTGGAGGAAAGGGAGGACTTGGGCAGACTCTTTTCTTCTTGCGAGGAGGAAGTGTTGAACGCAGAACAAAGGCGGGTGTGAATTGGACACAGGATAAGAGGAAAACTTCTCCTGCAGTGTGTAGTGTTTAAAAGGCAAGTTGCTGTGCGACTGGGCATCTCTGCTCAAACCTGCCGCTGGTGACAGCTGGGAAGTAAAACCACCCAGTGCGTTCTTGGCTGACGCATCTATTGACTGATGGGCGCTGAGCTCTCCGCTCTAGCTTGCCCTTGCGGGTTTGAGAAGTCTAGCAAGCTCTGCGTGTCCCTGTACTAATGCTGATTATTTCTCTTTGTGCGTTTATTGTCAGATTGAGTTCAGCTTGCCAAAGGCAAGTTGCTTGTCCTACCTTCTACTGTACCTCCCGTCTCTTCCTATTGTCTGCTCTGCATGGACACCATATTTGGCTGAATCCTTTTCTAAAGTTCATCTTTGCTTTGCTAATTCCCTACCACACTGGTCAGTCATGCGGTGCTACATCTTGTAGTCTGTCCCTTGCTGTCGTCTTCTCTGTGGCTGAGAAAGGCTTGCTTGTTGTTAATGTTGGTGATCTGGCTTTCCTTTTTGGCCTTCATTTTTTGTCTTGCTTACCGTAACTGTCCTTAGCCTTCATGCATCTGATCATTCACAGAATTATGAGTCATCACTAGATATAGTAGTGGATGGCAGGTAGCAACCATGTGCAAATTGATCAGAAGAGCTTGTGTCAGAGGTACGTTGAAGTGTGTATTCTTATCTTTTGCAGTTAACAGTTTGTTTTAAAATGTATGTTCAGGCGACACTCCTCTCAAGCTAAGTGGCGTGAACACCAACGTAATGGACCTGCAATAGTGACTAGACCAGACCAAAACCAAAGTTTCTTGCCCCAGCCTCTAAAATACAAGGTGTAAGAGCACTTTTGTCTGCCTTGTTTAACATGCCAGCAGTGGGTTTTTCCGAGCTGGCTTCAATAGTGGGTTGTTGCGGTGATGAATGGAAGAGAGGTGTGTCCGGCCAGGCCATCTCTGCTCCGCTCGAAGGCACCCAGTGAAGAACCTGGTACAGTCTTATGCTATTGCTCTACTGTACATCGCTTCAGCTTTGCAATAGCAGAGCAAGGTTATGCATGTGACTTCCAGCCAAGTTGCACGTGAGCTATGATATAAACTGTTAGAACAGGAAGGAGGCTCGCCAAGCGTGGTTAATCAAAGCCAGCCGCATAGCCAGTCTCTGCAACCGTGACAGAGAAACACGTTGAGGAGTTCCAGTGGGACTCTGCAAGTTTGGAGGCACAAGGACCAGAATATCAGAGTGGAGAGGTCCCTGGATGACCTACAACAGCAAATTCCAAACCGCCTTTTGGTGTGTCTGAGTTGGAAGTTCCCACAGATGGTGCAAGCCCAGCTCTTCCTAGAAATGCTGGTGCTACTGCAGAATGTCCATAGGATTTGGAGACAGAGAAGCTTATTATCAAGTCCTTAGTGAGGCGCAGACAGCCATTATAGACAGAGGTTGGGCAAGGATTCCATTGTACTCGCCTTTCTGGTATGGGAGTGCCTAAGTTGCATCACTGGCTGAGGTTTCTGTCGATCATGCTTTTTTGTGATTGATTACTGCCTCTGCCCTGTTGTGAAACAGGAGCAAATGGCTGGGTAGTGAACTGGCCCTTGCCATCCAACACGCAGTAGTAACAGTATTTAAAGACATGTTGGCAAATGAAGGTAATCAAAGAAGATGACTTTATACCTGGCTGATCCTGCCCCATGTTTGATGGGATAGTGTTGTCCTGGGTGTTGCTGATTTTCCCCAAGGCTGTCACTGTTGACGTGTGCCCCTCTCTTGGGGCAGACCTTGATGTCTCTGCCCTTCTCCAGGGCCCCAGTTGGCAGCAGCTCCCGGTGGTGGTTCACAGGCCTCTGGCTGCACAAAGCTGCGAAGCTGAGGTGGGGTTTGGGTTCCTGTTTGCTTTTACAGTCCATTGTACTGATAAGAAAGGCAGAGTGAATAGAAGACTTACAAGTCTTATTTAATATCCTCGGATGGTCTAGTTAGTTCTCGGCAGTCAGAGGCCATCATGCATGTGATGGATGTTAGGATTAGCAGGGTTCACAAAAACACCTCTGTGATAGTTCATGTGTGCTGCATGCTGCACAAAGACATGCAGTATTCCATTAAAAAAATAAAATTCAGACTTAGGAGCAGAAGGGTTTCTGAAGTCTCGAATGCCCTTTTCTGCAAAAACTGTGACAAAGTAATAGTTCTTGTAGACAGAGAACAAACAGGTTTGGCATCAGCGAGATCCTATGATTGCATTACAGCCTAGGCCTCAGGGGAATGCTAAAATCCTAGTGGTTTTGGTCACTCTGAGGAAAAACTTGTTTCTGATCAAAAACTTCACAGTATTAATGTGTCTGTGCATCTGCAACAACATTGTGTTTCTGGATGCGATCAGCCCCGGGCCCCTCACAGGGGCCGTAGCCATCCGTATCTCCACCCCTCATGCCCTCCAGCCCACCACTAAAGATTTAGGTGAAATTATTTTAAGCTCCTGCAAGTCTCCAGCAGCAGTTCTGAAAGTCATGAGTGGCTCTGTGTGTGTGTGGTGTGCATGTGTGTGGCGCTTTTTTTTTTAAGAAGGCAAAACCTCACTTGACAGTATTAAATTGTTTGGTTTACAGTGGTGGATTGTTCTTTTGAGTAGAAAAGAATAAATTACTTAGAGCGGGGAGGGGTCAATACTGTTAAACCTGATCTTGATTCCTTGGCCAAAACATCTACAGAAAGAAACAGGAAAGAGCAAGAATAATGAGGAAATCCAGCTGCTGGAAAGATCCGACGTAACCTCTCCTCTCTTAGTAGCCACCTATAGACCAGACACACACAGTGGGCTCCTTAAGGCAGATACCGGCATAGACAAAAGCAGGTTTAACAGAACCTCTTCAGCAGGCCCAGCGGGAGAACGGGTTGTGCTGGACAAACCTGGGGTGATTTGCCCTGTGTGCTGGTCAGGCGCTGGCTGGAGGCAGGGTGATGGGGTGGAAGTGGAAAAAGGGCTGCCTCACCTGTGGGCTTGAGGTCCCTCAGGCACTGAGCTCATGAACGCTGGGGCTGTTAATAAAAACGTGGGGAACGTGTGATGTTGAGGTAGGTCAGGTTATCCTCCAGAAGCACAGGACATCAGAGGACTGGACAAATTCCAGTTGTAACTTAGTAATGCAAAGCTGCACAAAAGTCTAGAGCTCGTAATTCGGGAACCAAGGACTGGTGGCTACAAGCCGTTCAAGGGAGGAACTTGACCCACTTGCAATGTTAAGTCCAATGTGTGCAATATTAAGGTCCGATGTGGCAGTCTCCAGTAGAGGGAGTTAGTGTGATTGTGCATGGCCCGGGCCAGAGCTCGTCTAAAGCGGTGAGTGTCATCGGGAAAACGTAGAGCCGGTCTTCAGAGGAGGACAAAGAATTCTGCTTAGTGCTGTGAAGTAAACACGTAAGCACTAAGAATGAAGTAATCTTACTGGACTCCCAAGAGAAAAGCTAGCACACGAACAAAAAGCAATAAGCTACTCATGGATGGTTGGTTGGGACAGTAGACACTGGCCATTGGAGCAAGCTCAGTTTCCAGTGCTCGAATAAGATAATATGATTTGGTATGTGCCACACAGCAAGGTTGAGCTGAGTTACCAAGGAAGATCCTTCTTGTTGGACTAGAGCCCAAAGAACATCTCTCCCCTGAGGCTGGTAACTAGTTCAGTCTCATTCAATGGGAATCCTCTTTGGTGTGTCCTGCCCTACTCCAGGAACACCTGGAAAAGTACAGGTGGTTTGGCACGTCCCGAGTAAGTCCATGTTGTAGCAGTACGGACCAGGACCACTTGCGATTGTCCAGGAGGTTGACAAAGCGGGAGGTGGGCCTGAGACTGTGGGACAGGCCATGCTCAAGTGTGGAAGTGGTGGGATGGTGACTCCGTGCTCCCTGCCTACCTCAGTGTTTCTCCCTGGTGGAGCAGTTGCTTAGTTTTGGAGAGTTGTTTGCGGTCTTTTCAGAGGTGGCTGTCCTGAAAGCTTATCTTTTATGGGGGGCCCATACTTGTGTTCTGCTTGTCGTCCTTGTGGCTGGGAGCGATTCCCTCCCCGTATCTCTGAGTGTGGTTGTTGCTGTGGAGGTGCTGGCTACGGAGTGGCCTCTGCTGTCAGCGTGGTCATGTCTCCTCATTCAGCAGCTTTGCTCGACTTTTATCTTGAGGCACTTTGGCACGGGTGCCCTGCTGATATGTGTAAGAGTTGCCTTGTAGTTCTGTCCCTCTCCTAGAGCCCTGAGGCGGTGACTAATTGCAGTGATCTTGGCATCTCTGGCTGTTCCTAGGGTTTCTGTTATAGTTGAGCTGCTTGTGACAAACGCTGTAGAGCTGATTTAAGTTAGGTGCTTTCAGGACTTGCACTTCAACAAGGAGTCCATCCCAGCTTGTCTTCCCCTTTGGGAGAAGCTGTGGTCTCCAGGTTTGCTCTTGGAGAGTAATGCTGAGCTGCCTTAGTCCATCTGCAGCCAAGGACACAATGGAGAGGTGTATCAGGGCAGGTGACCTGAGATGAGGGGCTGATGAAGGGTCAACTTAACTCCACTGTGCTGCCCCTTTAGGCACCAGAGGGCCCTGGAGCTGCATGTGTTCCCTGGGATCTTGTCGGGGATGGGCTATGGTTTCCTGTATCCTAAGCATTCATGACTTTCTTCTAGTGGCACCAGACACAATTAACAACCATGTGAAGACCTGTCGTGAGGAGCAGAAGAATCTGCACTTCTTTGCCCCAGAATATGGAGGTATGGTGTGGCTACAGCTGCCAGCCTGGTTTTGTTGGCCTTACTAATGCTTCCAGGCTGTTTTGCGTCTTGTTTTCAACTACAGGCTCATGACAAATGTCACATTAATAATTTTGAGTTATTTGCCTGCTTAAATGTTTCAACTCCTCTGTCTTTTGATAGCAGAGGAGTGGGGGAAGGCTGCAGGATTGTCATAGCCTGATACAGAGGTGGTCCTGCTGGTACTGCTGAACGCAGGGATGGGCTGATAACAGCATTATTTCTGTGTTACAGAAGTTGCCAATGTCACCACTGCTGTGGACATTTACTCCTTTGGGATGTGCGCATTGGAGGTGAGTGCAGAACACTTTGGCTATGGGACAGAGAGAATGAATTTGAGGGAAGGAGATGGCTCTATGGGGACGCTGTGGTTGTCGGTGGGTTAGCTTGGCAACAAGTGCATTTTGTTCCCTGAGCCAAATGCACTTTGCCTTGGGGGGATCCCTATCAAGGCTCCCCCAAATGCTTTACTGAGGAGTAAATAGCCCAGTAATGTGTAGTTCTTTCTGAAATTCCTAACATGTAATTAATCACTCTGTGGGTCTTGGCCAGTTCTGAAGTCTGACCCACTGGCTGGTGGGAACAGTCACTGACACAAACTGCACTTAATGTACATGGAGAATGGAGCTACCCTTCTGGGGAGGACCTGTTCTTCCTGTGGGGTCTGGAGGAGAGGACAAATGTAGTCCGTACCTTTTCTGGGCCAGGCTGTCCCCACCTGATACAGGTGCTGGTTGCAATCAGGTGCGAGTCTGAGATACCTGATCTTATCAGCTTAGTGGTTCCTCTGTCCTTGCAATCTGCAGGCCCAAGTCTAGGAAACTGGAGTTGTTGGTAAGAGTATTTTGTGGGAAGAATTGTCAGAAAGAGCCAACACAAAGAATTCTGAACCTATGTTGCACGTCCCCTAAGTGAAGCAGGAAGAGAACTGTGGGAACACACAACTTTTAGGAAGGAAAACTTGAGTTGCATCTTAAGGTGTTCTCTGGAATCTTCTTGCCAGCCTTTCCTAGCTGGGAATTAGTGTATATGTTGGAATATGTGTTGGCTGGAGCCCGTTCTGGATGGTGTAGTGTGCTTGCTTTTCTGACTGCGATACAGGGCTATTCATCCAGCCAGGAGGGACGCTGTTGGATTCTGGCAGTGATCCAGTTACTGCTTCATTAGAGGGTTGGAATTATCAAGCAGAAGTACAGGCCAATGCATCATGAGGTTCAGAATGGAGATACTTACTGTCCAAGGTGATGCTGGCGTAGTTTTCAGGTCTCCTGGCTATATGTTGGCGTGCTGGAAACGAGCTATCATAATGAGGCAGTCATTCTCTCTCTGCTTCCACACACTGTGACCTTAAATAGCACCAACCAACTTGGCTGTTACCATCTCATGCTTGGCAGTGGTCTCCTCGAGCTCTGTCCAATGCAGTCAGTAATTCTCAGTGAAGACTGATACCCTGCTTTGTGTTTGCAGATGGCGGTACTGGAAATACAGGGTAATGGAGAGTCGTCTTACGTGCCCCAGGAGGCCATTAACAGTGCCATCCAGCTGCTGGAGGACCCCCTGCAGAGGGTGAGCAAGGAGGCATCAGCATCCCTGCAGGCATGTTGGCGTTGCACGTGGTCTCATGCGATTTTTGTCTTGCAGGAGTTCATTCAGAAGTGTCTAGAACAGGACCCTGGCAAGCGTCCTACTGCCCGGGAGCTCCTTTTTCATCAGGCGTTGTTTGAGGTGCCATCGCTAAAGCTGCTCGCTGCTCACTGCATTGTTGGACATCAGCGTGAGTATGGAGCCCCAGTGTGCCACATCTCACCTTCTGCAAAGCTTCCCTAAGTTGTCAGTGCTGCTAGCATCCTGGAAAACAAGACCTTCAGGCTGCTCTTAACAGGCAGGGACCAAGCCTGGTGAAACAGAGCTGCCGTCACTGCAGGGCCTGGGGGACCTTGGTGCCCTGCCTGCTCCGAGTGGCACGGGGGATTAACAGCCTGGAGCCTCTGGGTGGTTTATTGCTTTTCTTAGGTTGGAAAGGAATTGCAGTTGTTCTAACTTTTTTTTTAAAAATAGATATGATTCCTGAAAATGCTTTAGAAGAAATGACCAAAAACCTTGACATGAGTGCAGTGTTGGCAGAGATTAATCATGCGGACAGGGAAGGAGTCAAGATGATGTGAGTACCCGTGGTGTGCCTGGAGGGGGCTGATGGGGTGCGTGTGGAATGGGTGCCAGGGCACCGGGGTGAGCGCTGAAGGATCCCTTCAAGTTAGTGAAGGGGATGGGGGGATATTTCGCACCAACTGGGAAACAAAAGGGAGCTGATGGTGCTGCTGGTGAGGAGCAGTCACGCTTTGGGCACAGAACATGTTCTGTGGAGGGTAACTCCTGGGTGGAAGATGACCTTGCACCCGTGTTCGGTGAACAGATTCCGTGCAGCTGAGATGTAAATTGTTACCCAGATGGAGAGGTGGGAAATTAACTCACTGTATTGGAACAGCCCTTAGCAAAACCTGGCTGAACAGTCTGGGGAGGTGACTCAGACCAGCCACAGGCTTGCCAAATGGAATCCAATATGTTGGAGAAGCGGTTCCTCAATGTTTTCTTAACGGAGCAGCTTATTCTGCGATATGCAAAGGGAAAGGCTGTTTTGGGCAGCTGGCAGTAACACACCGCAGCCACCTAAACTATGGAGGTGGCTCCCTAAGTGAGGGAGCATAATATGTAGGGAGGAAGTAGAGTGCCAAAAAGTGATGTTAGATTCTGGATAATGAAACCTCAGCTGGTTGAGGGTTTAGCTGAAAAGACTAGGATGTGGATACCGTATTTCCAGAGAAGACCAGGGTGTCTCCAGGGTAGCCCAGCACTCTGGGATGCTCAGGCTACTGAACAAAAGTGATCAAGATGACAAGGAAAAAAAAAGTTCTTTGAGCCGTATAGACCTTTCTAAGAACTGACATTCTGATCTTCATAGCGCTAGTAAATAATAGCATTGAATTCCCTTTGGAATGTTTTTTTGTTAATTAAAGGTTGAAAATGGAGGATAAAGAGTGACTAGCCAAAGCTGTGCAAGAGAAATTCTTTGCATATATTGGATGTCAGTCTGCAGAGCATTGGCTAGCTGGCATACACCCAGCTGGAGTTCTGGAAAAGGAAAAAGAAAGCACAGTGATGAATTGAAATGTCAGAGAGCATCCTTTCCAGATGATTATCGGAGTGCCATGCAAACTGAGCTGCTAGAAAAAATTGTAAATTTTTGCTGAAAACTCCTGATGTAGTAGAGGATGGGAAAGTAACAGGTGTGTGTGTTGAAAAGGGCTGTGGAGCGGTCTGGGGAACCGAGGCAGACGTGCAGCCCCCGTCAGATCTGATGGAACCGCAAAGCACCTGGAGGAGATCGTGACAGGATTTGAGCAGTTTGCAGCCTCTGGCTAATCTCTGAAATTCTTCTTAAAACAGTGGTATGGGGAATGCTGGCTGTTCGGAACTTTTGTTGTAACAAGCCTAAAAGAAGCTGTGGGCGAGTGGACAATAAAAAGCTGAATTGACTAAGGTGATGAGGAAAGTGATTTACCGGGGAATTAGTAACGTAGGAGATCCTGTGTCTCCTTGTTAGTCAAAACCAGAAAGAAATGAGGTACTCACTGTGGACTATTCTGGTGTTGCTAACTCCTTGTGCTGCGCAAAAGACAATAATAGTTGCTTCAGAGAAAAAAGAACTGCTTTTTTGTGAAGGAACAGCACAGGAAAAGGCCATTTCCAGCTTGTTGAAAATGCTCTGCTGTGCAGCTGCAGACGAGAGCAAATGTGGTCTCAGGGTGCCCGATCGTGGGAGACAAGGTTACGGTAGTTGGGTGAAATGTCTAAAGACGTTACCCGTATGATGTACGGGTACGAAGTGGCAACCTTTGTGAGCAGTCCTGGAGCAGATCGGAGGCTGGGGAATTAAAAAAGAATTGGTGGGAAGACTTTCCTCTGAGGGACTTCATTAAGCAGCCACCAAGATGAATGATCAATCTAGGAAAGAAACTGCAGAGAGAACAAAAGTATCCCAGGCTCCAGTGAGAAGTATTTGGGCAGGACATTAAATCCTGAGGTGTAGTTTCTGATCTGGAGTGATATGGCCGGTCATGCTGTGCCATCAGCTGCTGAGAGGCTCTTGCCTTTGTGGTGCAGAGTGCCCTTGCTCTGCTGGAGATGGGATGCCAGCTTCGTGCGTCTGCTGTGACAGATGTCTTTGAAAAACCTCGCTAGAACGTGGTGTTATTGGGCCAGATTCCACATAATTGTTCACATTGGACAGCTCTCTACAGGGAGGCTGTACCTGTTCTGCCATAATTAAAATGTTGCCTCATCCTTAGCTTCTATGAATAGTTCCTTCCTGTGCAGGAAGACTGGAGTCTGTCTTGCCTTTGTCTGGCTGTACCCATCCTGTCCAGTGACATGTCTGCAGTCTAGGACATGGGGATTTGAAGTTGCATCCGAAGAGACTTGAGTGGATGGTTCTGTTAAATGACTTCTCACCTC
>VYZM01011584.1:0-10994 GCA_013398915.1 Dromas ardeola | reverse complement strand
CCCCCCACGCCCCAGCCCCTCTCCCTGCCCCACAGAGCGCCTGGCTCACCTTGACAGCCATCAGGAACTTGTTCCACGTGTCCTTGTTAGTTTCTCTGCCTGGCCGCTTGAACTCTATCTTGTTCCTCAGCACAGGGTACCCTGGTCACACAATGACACCCTCAGAAACAAGCCAAGACCCACAGCAGACCCCTGGCTTCTAGAGACCAGATTGAGGAAGGGGGTGCCTGCAGTGGTAGGATCAAAGGAAAATGGAGGTCTGTGTCTCTGGCAAGGGCATCCAACGATGTCAAATGCAAGCATCCTGCTCCTGATCTTTGGAGACAGAGCCCTGCTACTGGTGGCCCACCCCAGCTCCCCCTTCTCCAACCCACTCTTTGAGTCCTGCAGCACAATCCCCTGCTGTCTGAAGCGTGGATGTGGCAGGAATAGCACTTGTCAGAACAGATTTTGTAAAGTGGGCAAAGCAGGGCCAGGCACTGCATGTGCATGTGTCAGTGCTGCCCAGCCTGGGCAGAGTCTCCTGGGCAGTTACAGAATCATAGAAACACAGAATGGTGTAGGTTGGAAGGGACTTCTGGGGTCTATATGGTCCAACCCCCCAGCTCAAGCAGGGACACTGCCAGTTCCCCAGGACTGGTCTCCAAGTACAGAGATGCCCCAACTTCTGTGCAACTTGTTCCAGTGCTCAGTCACCCTTACAGTAGAAAATGGACCTTTCTATCTCCTCCAGTAGAACTGGTCCCACAGCCAGCCAGTCTCCCTACTCCTCTTTCAGCAGAGCCTGAATTCCCTCCCAGATCCCCCTCTGCAATGTATTCCCACTCCCTGCATGGCACCATGTGTGAGCTGCCTGGAGTGTACCTGTAAGCACGCAGGGCAGGGAGCGCACCCCAGTATTTGCTGCCACCAGCGAGGCTTCATATGTGTCCCGCTCGTCCTGTGGCAGCACCTGCTCCAGCCGCTGGTCCATGGACATGGTGAGCACCCAGTCCCTGACCTCCTCCCGCTTCGCCTCCTGCAGGGCAGAGGACATACATGGGGGGAGCAGGACATGAGCGTGCACACAGAGTGTGCACATACCTGGGGGTGGGGGAAGTGTTCACATATGTGCACAAACACACATGTATACTGGAACGAGAACATGAGAAACAATGTGTGTATGTGCATGTGCCTGTGTGTACTGGGGCTGTGCACAGTGGGGAGCGGGGGTGCAGGGCAGGGAGCAATGCTGCGTGCATTTCCATCTCCTCTAGCAGCTGCTGTCCCACTCTTGCCCCAGTCCTTGGTCAGAGAGGGCCCTGAAGCAGCATCACTGGTCATGGGAGCTGGAGAAGGCAGTTGACACTCACAGGGACGTGCTGTTGGGCTGGAAGTGGCACTTCAAAGGGAATGTCTGTGTTCTGGAAATCAGAGTGGTCCAGAGAATCCAGGTTCCCTTCTTCAATGGCCTGAGGAAGGAGAAGTGGTGGAGCACTAGGCAATCACTCCTTGGAGTTGAGACATAATCTACATTGTGAGGTTGCCATTACTGACGCCCCTCTCTATTAGTGCTGGGGTGACTGGGCCCTCCTGAGACGTGGCATTTATGGCCATCCTCTGCAGTGTCAGAGGATGTGTGCCCCTGAAACACTGAACTAAAACTTGTCAGGTGGCCTTAAAGAAGGGAAAAATGAAATGGGGAGCTTTTTTCCCCCCAGCAGCTGGTGACAGCACTTGGAAGACTGGTGCAGCAATGTCTGTCAGCTTCCTGGGCTTTGGCATTGTCTGGTGACCAACCTGATAGTCAAGGAAGGCGTAGACTGGCATGGGGGTGCTCCTGAGTCTTGTATCACAGTGGCTAAAGCACTGGGCCATGCCCTCTACCCCTCAGGAAATTTTCCTTCCCTTGGAACAACTCCGATGAGATCATCCTGAAAGCTGTAATGGCACTTGCAGCCATGCAGACCACAGGCCTGAACTGTTAGGCCAACTTGTTCTTTGCTGCAGCCTGCATGCATGGTGGCATTGGCACACACATGGTGACACAGCCAGAGCTGCTCAGGTGCCCTGTGTGGCAAGTCCCTCCACAGCTAGTGCTACACACTAGTACACCCAGCAGTGTTCGGGTTCTCCATCAGCACCAGCTCAACTGCGTGCTGCCACATTCAGACCTCAGGAGTCCCCTGGCCAGGCTGAGGCCTGTTTTGGCCCTACAGCCCGTTGTCATTTTCAGTACGATAGCCCTCCCTCCATCAGACTATACGCACATCTGAGAGGTCCAGGAAGCGGTTCAGGAAGATGAATGCCATGTTCTCCCAGTTGACTGCCTAGTACAGAGAGAAACCCCAGGTTGAGACCAGACAGCTTATCTGCACAGACACAACAGTTCTGCCTGAGCGATGGCGAGAAAGCACATGGTTCTGTTTGTGCCACAACATCCTGTGTGCAGCACAGGTAATGGAGAAGGAGAGTGCACATCCCAGCTCACCATCCCGGAGGCTGCTTCACAGGTGACCACTGGGACAACCAGCCCACTGGCCACAGGCTGTCCCACAGGATTGAGTTGGGCATTATTGCACAGGCAGCATCAGACAGTGAGAACATGCTGCTCTGCTTGCCATGTGTCATTGGCATGGGCTGGCAGAGCCTGTAGCCTCAGGAGTAAGGTAACACGTAGGTGATGCAGAGCAAGGCAGATCAGTTAGGAGTCCTGAATCTACACTAACAGAGCCATGAAATAGAATGTGGCTGCTGGTCTACCCCTGGGTGTGCAGTTCATGTCCCCCTTGCTAGTTCAGGTCTGCCCTCCCCCACCTGCTGCCATTCCATGACAAAATGCAGAGGCTGGCAAGCTGTTTGGGGAAAGGCCTCCAATGCCAGTGTCTGGCTACTGGTCTACCAGTGCAGCTAGGGGAGGATAAGGGGAGATAAAGTTGAGAATCCCTGAGCCCAGGGTCCTCCACCTCCTTAGCTGCTATGGTGGCAGATAGCTCTTACCTTGGCAGCTATCCCAGCTTCATAGAAAGCCTTGTCTGCAGGCAGAAGCTCAGCGTGGCGCAGCAGGGAAATGGACAACTTGGCAGCCACAGTGTCCTGCAGCCACAGGGGACAGTAAAGCCACAACAATCAGTCCAGAAAAATCAGGTCTGAAGGGATCTCATGAGATCATCCTGCCCCAGACTCACGGCAGGGACACTGCACCCACATATTTCTGACATGTAACAAACAAAGGTTAAAAACTTCAGTCTTGACTGTAAGTACCCTCACTAAATGAACACACAGGAAGACTGTCACCAGAAGATGAAGTTCTTCGGCTTATAAACCTTGCTTTTTTTTTAACTAGAAGCCACACCCCAAATCCCACCATTTGAGTCACCAAACAGTTGAGCTTGGAAGGGATCTCCGGTGATTGACTAGTCCATCCTCCCCCACCCCATTCAAAGCAGAGTCAGCCACAGCAGGTTGTTCAGGAACATGTCTGGTCAGGTTTTGAGGATCTCAAGGGATGGAGACTCTCCACCCTCTCCAAGAAACCTGTTCCGGTGGCTCAGCCAAAGTCACAGTAAGTTTTTTCTTGTATTCAATCACCTAAGAATTTTAGAGCAGGGGTGGAGAATTCAAGGGAGATTTCAGTTTTCTGCTTGCCAGATAGGGTCTCAACACACCAGAACCGGGAAGACCACCCCTCCTTCACGGCCGCAGATAGACTACCCAACACCTCAACATTCCAAACTGTGGGGGTCTGTACAGGTTTCCAAGACATCAGACTTGGCTCTTTCTCTCTGACATGTCTCTGGACCTCCAGCGTCTACACATGCAGCCAAGGGGAAGCGCCATAGAAGGCCCAACACACAGGTCCAGTATCTGCCAAAGCCCTGTGTGATGGCAAGTACCAAGGTCCATGAGCTCCCAAAGCCCTGTGCAATGCCAATCTGCTCTCCAGACCATGTGTGAAGCCCAGCAGCTCTCACGGCCCAGGACAGCTGAAGAGGAAGCAAAGCGTCTCCTGGGAAGACCAGATTTTTCTGTGATCCCTAAATTTCTGCTGGTGCCTCTGCTCTCACAAGTCATGCCGAGCATATGGATCAGCTTCCCACTGGTTTACATCTCAGCCCCAGTGGCTGGGGGCGGGTCCCACTATAAGGAGACAGAGAAGACTATCTCCAGTTCCGCCCAATAGTGGTGGGCTCACAGATCGCTATAGTCCCATTCTCATGCATCCATGATGTGCAAGTGATCCATGAAGTGGAATAGTGAACTATGGATAGCCCTGAACCTGCATGTCCCCACAGGGCTCTGCACTCAGGGTGGTGACCTGGAAAAAGAACTTCAAAAACCTTACCAGTTGCTTCACGCCCTGAGCAGCGGAGCGGGTGGCATAGTAGTGAGAGATCAGCAGCATTGTTTCAAACTCTTCATGTGCTGGAGTGTTTGCCTCGTTTGACTTTACTAAGTTTTCACACTGAAGAAAAGGAGAGTAAATGAGAATTTGAGAGCACAAGGGCACTCTTCATCCACTTGAGTTCAGGGAAAAGCTGTGGGAGAGAAGGATCTGAAATATCTAGGCACCTCTGGGGACTGGAGAACGGCTGGGCCTGGGGTGCTCTGGGT
Source organism: Dromas ardeola (assembly GCA_013398915.1). Taxonomy (NCBI): domain Eukaryota; kingdom Metazoa; phylum Chordata; class Aves; order Charadriiformes; family Dromadidae; genus Dromas; species Dromas ardeola. The sequence continues at coordinate 6,401 of VYZM01011584.1, read as the reverse complement.
CCTACAGAGTGCTGAAGGGAGGAGGCTGTGGGAGAAGGGGCGACCCACAGTACTGGAACAGACAGCACTGTAAGCAGGGGTGGGTTTGAATGGACAAAGGGGGATTTGTGGACTTCTGCTAGAGGTGCGTATTTGTGAGACAGAAACAGAAGAGGCAACCATGGGCTCTGGCTGGGGTATTCTGGGACAGGGAGGGAGGAGCAGAAGGCTCTAAGCATCTCTGTGGAGATGGGGAGGACTCTCATTTCCCAGGGTCCGTAGTTCTGTGCTTTCACTAGGTCCTTGCCCACCCAGGCTGCTGAATACAGGTGTAGGATGAAAATCAGGCATGTTGTACAAGGCTCCCATGTAGCAAGGACATAGTGAGCTCTGCAAGTGCCAGTGTCAAGACCCACTTCTATGATTTGGCCTCAAGTGCAAGGTCATCTTCCCTGACTTCTCTTGCCCAGCCACGTCTACTTCACAGGATCCTGTTGTTCTGCTGTCCACATTGTGGACATTTCCTCATTTCCCCTTGGCTTGTGTTCTACAAATACTTCCCATGTCACCTGGCTAGAGTCTGGTTCTTTTTTCTCCCCTGCTAGGAGCCAGCAGGGTGCTGGAGTCTGACAGGCAGTTGGTAGCCACGGCCCACACTCACCAGATGGAAGAGAACCTCGCGCAGGTCAGCCCAGCTGGAGTAGGCCTCGGCACAATTCATGCCAGGCGCATTCACCATCTCCACAAAGAGACGCTTGTAAATGTTGAAATTCTGCAACAAAAAGGAGAGGAATCTGCAGGGGGACAGATGGGGAGTCAGCAGAAGTCTGGAGCTCTCCTGCTGTCAAGCGCAGCCCAAGGGAATGGCTGCTCTGCACGAAGGCTCCTGGAGCAGACCTGCTGCTGGTGGCAAGGCCTGCTGCAGGACACGGCAGGGAAATGGGGAAGAATGCTTCCTGCAGCCAGTGCTCTCAGAGAGGCAAACATGGTTCCTTTTATTCTGGTCTTGGTGGTTAAGGTGTTCAAAACAAACATAAATACTCAGCTCCCGCCTGCTCCTCCCCTGTGGAAGGAGGTTGCCTTTAGTTCTCTAGCTGAGGAGCCTCTGGAAGAATGCACAGTAGGGCTGAAGGTCCTTGGACGTGCTGAACCCCTGGCAATCCCAGTTCTGGACTGGAAGCCTGACTCATATAGATCATAGCACACTCTGGCAACTCCCACTGGCATGTCACGCTGTCTTCATTACCTGTGGGTTGGCAGGTGCTCCGTGGTGGACATACAGGCTCAGGGCTTTGTCCCAGCTTCCTTCCCGGATGAGGTGGGTTGCATACAGAGCTACATACTTGTGTAAGACTTTATAGTTCTGGAGAAGGCACACAAAAAGCAGTAGCATGAGATTCATGACCTGAACATTTGTCACTCAGTAGGGACGGTTTCAGATGCATGGACACACACCCATACACCTGAGTCCCAAAGGGTGAGACCAGCTAATCAGAGACAGACTGCACCTGGACCTCACTGGACACCTCTAGTCCTGGCTAGCTGGTGCTGTGCTGATCCTTCACACATGCAAATAAAGCTGTTTTTCAAAGGAATTTTGCCAAATTGCAGAACTTGCCAAATACCTAAAGGATGCAGTATCTCCACAATGTGGAACCTCAGGTACCAATTATAAACTGGCCCTTCGTCTAATGAAAGAATGAATCAAAACACTTTGTGGACTGAAGACATTTGTAATTTGCAAGGCTGCTCGAGTCCATTATTCAGATGCTGTCAGGTCTCTGGGACTGGAGGCCTCCTTGGAGTGTTGCTCACACACATGCTGATCCCATAAACACTTTGCCAAGGACTGAGTGTCGTAGGCCTTACAGAAATTCAACTGAGGAAAGACCCGTTTCACCCAAGCTTAAATCTACTAATGAGACGAAGAACATGGTGCAAAATGTGCAATCCTGTCAAAACTGAGCAATGGAAACAAGTTTATTAAGCACAAGAGAGACCAGCGCCTCAGTGATATGCCTACAACGTGAACACCTAGATGTGGATGCTGGTGAAACACGAGGGGCAGGACAGTTTGGGATAAAGATTTAGTCTGGTATGTGACCTGTTTTGATAAATGTAACTTTTTTCCTGTATAATCAATGTAGAACAGGTGAGTCAAAAGTCATGAAATTCTGCACTGGTCACGGAGCAACGCTGTGCTAATGCTCTCTTAGAGGCATAAACAGACTAACATCTTCTTGGACTGAATGTGGCAGCATTGTGTGCTCACAATAAAACTGATTAAGCCTTTACCATTAAATCAAGCATGAAGTTACTCTTTATGGAAGACGATCAACACTGGTATCTCCTGATAATTAGAACATCAGTGGAGAAGTCTCCAAGATAACAACTACTACAGCAAAGACCATTTGTATCACCAGAGGAGCCCGAGTCAAAAAGAAATCAAGTTTACTGTAGTAGAGCCCAAACTCAGGTTACTGGTTACTGCATTAGAAACCAAGTTATAAAAATACAGCACAACACAATACCAGTGTTTGCCCGAGTGACTGTCTGTGATTTCTCCACTAACTGCAGACTCCACTGCCAGGGGCTGCCCCGTTACTTAATCTGAAGTAACACCTCCCTTCAAAGAATCAGCACCTGCTCTTAGTTTAGCTCCTTTATCAATAACTATTGAATCAATAACCAATAATCAATCAAAAACTATCAAATACAAACAAATGCTTGAAGTGGATCCTGGCAATCTAGAGCTTTCTCCTCCTGTTACTGCATTGGAATAGCATTGCAAAAGTCTCATTTTGCTTTTCTCCATTTTTATTACTCTGCTGAGGTAATTTTGTTAATTTTTGGTCAGTAAAAACTAAAATATGTAAAATTTGCTTTCATGGAATCATAGAATCATCTAGGTTGGAAGGGACCTTTCAGATCATCTAGTCCAACCATCGACCTAACTCTGACAAAAACCATCACTAAACCATATCTCTAAGCACTATGCCTACCCGTCTTTTAAATACCTCCAGGGATGGTGCCTCAACCGCTTCCCTGGGCAGCCTGTTGCAATGCTTAATAACCCTTTTAGCGTCAAAATTTTTCCTAATATCCAGTCTAAACCTCCCCTGGTACAACTTGAGGCCACTTCCTCTTGTCCCATCGCCTGTTCCTTGGGAGAAGAGAGCAAGGATGTCTAATTTCTACCGACACCAGGCCTCTAAAGAACATGTAGAAAGGCAGCTTTCTTTTATAAATCTCTCTGCTTCCATGGTACCAATTACTTCCAGCCCAAACAACTCATTTAGCTTTTCCCAATGCTCCATTAATCACAAAATTTAAACCCAATACGCGTCTGGGTTCTAATGCTAGGCATACTAGGCCTGATCAGGCAAGATGGGGACAGTGAAGAGGTGTTTTTTGAGCTGCTGCAGTGACCCCTGCGCTCCCCCCAGGAACGACTGCTTTGCTTTTCCCACTCATTCCTGCTGACCCTGCTTCAGCGAGCCAGGACCCACGTCTGTCTCCTGGGGGCTCACATAGGCACTCACCTGCTTAGCTGCAACCTCTAGGCACTTTTCCCATTGCTCCTGCTCTGCGTACATATCCAAAGCAGCCATGACATCTATTCCCACCAGCTGGGGATGGAAACAACCATAAATTCACTGTGCAGGCAACGTTTCTTACCAGCATGAATACAGGCCACCAGCCCACCCAGGTCTTCACATACACACAGTCCCTCCCCCTTGATGGCATGGAAGCATGGAGCCAGTGAGACCCATCTGGTGTGCAGAAACCATGACTCACAGGCACATACAGACTCCTCACCTGTGGGCATACTCAGGCAAAAGCCCCATGAGAAAGGCCCCAAGGATGGACACAGATCCTGACATCACTCCCTAGCCTGTGAGACACCTCAAATACGTACCGAATCTACCTTTCCTTGGTTCTTTAAATACTCCTTATAACGCTGGTCCACATACTCCTCCGACCTGCTGGGCAGAAAGAATCTTAATAGGCAGCAAGACTAATAGTGTCTTGTGTCAGTGCAGAGGCTGGATTCAGCTTTGTCTGCTTTGGGAAAAAGAGGACCTACAGCTGTGCCATGTCTTTCTCGTGCCAGCTGGGAGCATAGGTGGAAGGGGAAAGAAAGGGTCTAGACATCTAGACTTTGCAATGTAATGTGTGAGGAGTGTACAGGATCACAGGACTTTCAGAAGGAAGTGCATGTACAGGATTATGACAAAGGAAGGGGAGACAGGGATGGGGTAAAAGGGGAGAACAATTTCCATGGGATGTGTGGCAATAGAAAAGCGTCAGGATGGAAAATGGCTTGGGAAGGGCAGCTGTGCAGAATGTGCCCTATCAAGCCTGGGAAGGCCACTGTGGGGAGAATCCAAGGAACCTGGGGGCACCAGGACAGGACACGGGATCATTGGGGGGTGGGAGAGGGAGCAGAAAGAGTAGAATTTGAGAAGTTCAGGGCATACCTGGGGTCCAACTCCTTAGCGACACGCTTGGCTTTGCTCCATTCCTCCCCTTCAATGAAGGCATCGATAGCTTCTTGGATGAGGTCCAAGTTGAGGTAGAGTTCAGCTGCCTGCAGGGCCAGAGACAGTTCCATGGGAGATGAAACCCCAAAGGCACCCTGCAGCCCAGGCTGGAGCTGGTGCTGTTGGAAATGACCAGCACATAGCAACGACAGAAAGTCTCTTCCCAAAAGATTCACTCCCCTTCTCTGCTTCCTGCCTCCTCCCAAGGCCTGACTCTCTCACACTATTCCAGGACCTTATCCCTTCCCCTCCTTCCTCCTCCTTGAGGACTCTGTGCTGCCTAACTCTGGATAGGGCCACCCACCCATCACCCCAAGATGTGACTTGGCCTCCTTCCCTTGGATAGAGCTCTCCCTTCCTATGTCACTGCTTCTTCAGTAGTCTGGGGGCAGAAGCCAGCCCTTACCGCACTGTATTTCTTCATGGCCAGCAGCTGAGGAGCCACAGCCCGCGTCACCTCCATGCTCTGTGACTGAGCCAAGAATTTAATGGCCAACTCAGCAGCCTGTGAAGAGAAATTATCAGCAGCACAAGTGAGGAGTTCTTTGAGAGACTGATGAAGCTGGGAAGAGCTCAGTCCTAGTTAAATGACAGAGTCAGGAGCGTTTGAACTATGGGGTAAGAGAAGAAATGACAGCCCGCTTCAGCAATTCAGAGAAGCAAAGCCCAGCTACTTTCACACATGGGAGAAGATCAGACAAGGACATAATTGTTGCTGAAGCTGGTACAAGGGCACAGGCACAAGTAAAAAGTATGAACAAGAACACAATCCAAAGGCTGGCAGACATGGGCCACAAAAAGAAGAATGGGTGCTCATCTAGCCAAGGCCTAACTCATAAAGTCCAGCTCTTCCATGCACGGAGCTACGGGCACAAAGACACTGGCATGCTGCTGGAAGTGATGTCACAGCAAGGATGTCAGTGCAATGCAGGATAAGCACACAGCCCATCATGGCTCAAGAGAACGGCCATGAAGGCTTTCAGACCCTGTGGTCACTGGAGCCTGCAGATTCTCTCTTGCCCTGCAGTGATTGAGGTTATCTCTGGGATGCCCTGCAGGTTGTGGGAGAGCTCCTAGACAGCAGAGCAGATGAAGGGAATCATAGCCCCCCGATTGTACCTTCAGCAAACACTTCTCCATCAGGACGCTGTTGCTGGGATCTCGCACCTTCAGGTAGCAGTCCACTGCTCTGGCATATTCCGCAGCCTGCTCCCACTCCCGTGCCTGCTCCAGCAGCCCCTCCGTTCCTCTGCAGGGAGAAATGCAGGCTGTGAGCAAGACTGGGATGCTGCCATGGAGATCCTGTAGACAGTGTGTAGGGCATGGGCAGGGAGGTGCACAGCAGAGGTAAGTTGGGACCTCAAAGGGGGCTGAGCATGTAACAGGGAATGCACACAGCCAGTGCTGAGGAGAGAGCTGATAAAGGACCCTGGGGAGATACACTGGCAGTACAGGAGATCTGGGAGATCTGTAAGTGGCAAGAAGACATCTGGGAGACCTTGTATGGCAAAAGGCAGCCTGCAGTTCCCCAGAGCAGGGAGGAAGGATGTTAGGAAATCTATGCAGGAAGAAGTCCAGGATCAGGCCATCTCTGTAAGGCATCAATCAGCACAATGCTCTAAGGGAAGAGCTGCGCGTCTGTTCCCTGCAGCCTGACCACAGCATTCCTTACCTTATGCCCTTCTTGGCAGCCTCCCTGCTGCACTCCTCCTGTAACTCTTCTAGCCGACTAGGCACGTATTCCTTGCAGATCCGCAGGGCCTCGTTCCACATCCCAGCCTCCTGCACAAGCCCAACGGGGAGGAGAAATTTTCACCAGTTGACCAGTTCGGGTTCTTTGACCATAGCCTGATTCACAAAACGCCAGGCCTGCTGGTA
>VYZM01011583.1:399457-434758 GCA_013398915.1 Dromas ardeola | reverse complement strand
TTCATTCTGTATTTCTTCCAGGAGGTAGTTTATTTTCAGTCATTCCACATTTAACAACCTACAGCTGTCAGTTTAGTTATAACGTCACTAGTTATTTCTGCTCTGAAGCATATTTTCTAGATTACTCCTTTTTTTCAGCACATAATTTGGAGGACAAAACAATGGCAGAGATTGAATTGCACCTCATATTATTTGTGTCACTTTTCATGGGCTGTATTTTTTATTAGAGCAAATTGATATCTCCTTGAATTTTAATATCAGTATACATGAAGACCTGGTGCACGTTCCATTTAGGTGTTTACATAGACTCTTTCTGACATAAGTGTTCCTACAACTAAGTGAAGGTGAAACGCTCTGTGTAATTTCTGCATAAATAATTGCAGGTGCAAAAAGAAGTCCTGTTTAAGCACAGGTGTTAAATAAAACTGTAAATTACTGATATTAAAGATCCAAGAAGGATTAATCATGTGTTTAGGAGCACCATCAAAATTCAAATCAAATCTTTCCTTTGAACTCTTGATTTCACCTTAAGGTAATTGCAGCAAGGTTGGATGTGACTAATTCAAGGATATCTTATTTTATATATAAAAATCTGTATGTTGCCCCTATTCCTTGATAAACATATAACAAGCACTTTTTTTACCTCTTATTCATAAAGCTTAAATACACTTGTAGCTGTTCAGAGAAAGAGAAGAGAGTAAAGGTGAGATCTTTAAAATACATTGAATTTAGCAGTAGAAATCTGCTGGAAAGTTTTTATTTTTTAAGTTTTATTTTGCAATGAATACTCCCCCAAAACTTCAAAGGTCTCAGAAAAGGAACACAGGCCTGATTATGGGGCAACATACTCAGGAAGACCTTGTGTCCAAAGCTAGAAATACAGAAAGTTCAGCCTATGCTCTTACATTCTGAAGTATTTTCTAAAACCCTGCCCTGAGTATATATTAAAAATTAAAGTATTAAATCAAAGTGGTTTTATTACACATACTATGATACACAGGTCTTTGCCTTGCACTCCCCTTTCTGTGTCTTTCTAGGTCTTCAGTAACATATATAACATCAGGATTCCTGGTCATTATCAAAAAGCTGCCATTTACTGTACATTTTCTAGCTTTTCAAAGATTAGCTACAAGCCTGAAAACAGCAGGAAACAGTGTTAATAACACCCTAAAAAGAATGCATACAGGACATAGCAGCTGTGCTTTCTAGAGAACTGAAAACCTTGATGTGGAAGAGTTTAAAATGCATCTTGACGTAGGGAAAAAAGGTGTATGTGATTTTGTTAAGGGACATCATTGTATTTGTGTGTACATGTGTATATATACATATATTGCCTTGTAAGAAAAGCAATAGAACTGTTCTTACTTTTGGTAAACTGTTGGCAACTAATCATCAAGGCAAAAACCTCATCCAAGCAACAGACACACCCCCAAACTCGAACCGCAGCAAAAAAAATAGCCATTACTGAACTCATCACAAAGGAAACTGGGATGAACATACAGTTCATGCAACAGATGAAACTGTAGGAAGGAAGCTTTAATGACTGGAACCACAGATACTGAATCCAGAAATTGTGAATGAGCTCTGGCAATTATGCACTTGAGATTTCCTCCAGTTTCTCTCAAAATAAAAGGTAAAAAGGTAACCAAAGCATTAGTCTTAGGGCAGCAAGGTGCTTATTAAGATTACAGGATGACCACATATGCTTTATCTCTCAATGCTGATTTCACCAGGGGAGCACAGTCTTCTGCTGTATTTCCATCTTCTGAAATCACTGCATCTAGCTCTTCTCTCCCGCCTCTGCCCCACAGGATACCCCCATCAAATCTACATCAAGGTCTCCTGTTTCAGTCATTTTGTACTCTAGTTCAGCATGGTGGCTTACTTCCATTTCTTTTCACAAAATTTTATATCCTCCTTCTTGCCATCATATTAAACTAATTCTTTCCATGTGTTACATGCTGACTGCTTGACTTCTTCTTCTATTGTTCAAATTTGGTATCTTTGGTCTTTTTATTACCATTCATCCAATGCTTTATTACCTTATTTTACCTTCCCTACATATGGCTTTATTTCAACTGCTTCAGTTGTAACATCTCCCTCCTGCCAATAAATTTCAGTTTTCTTAATTTCCTTCTGACTTTTAATCATTTTGATAAGTTCTATTTTCCCCCTTCAAAGGAAAAATATGAAGACACAAAGGCAAACAGATAAATTAGGATCGATAAAAATAAATAGTGGTTAGAATTGCTCCCCATTTCCTTCAGTAAGCCCAAACAAAAGTCTTGTTAAAATATTTAAAATTTCTTTTACTTCATCTTCCCTTGCAAATTTGGGTTGACGCAAAATCCCTGGCAACTATGAGAGATCCAAGGAGGACAGCATTCCCAAGGGAATGGATGAAGATGACCAGTGTTGATCAGAGGAGGCTCAGGTGAGGCAGCAAACACTTCAGCCCTTAGAGTCTGCAATGCCCCACGACATATGAAATAATCTGCTGTTTTTCCTCAAATGTTTCCTTTGCCTCGTGCATTTTTGTTGGCTGGAGAACCCTATTAGAGTTCACAGATTTATGTTCTGCTTTACCTTTGAGCTCCGTTGCTCCTTGCTTGAGTCCAGAAACCCTGATACTAGCCATCAAGTTGCATTCATCCACATGCCTACTGAGAAGGAAATAAAATTTCCTCCTCTTATATTTGTTTGCTGTATAAGGACTTCATGATCATTCAGGCACTCACCATCTGTGTCTCACCTACTACATCTCACCTACTTTGCATCTATGGGTCAGCCTTCACCATTACTGCATCCAGAGCTATACCTCTCCTAAAGTCCTCATTTGCTGTTCCTATCAGAGTCACCACAGCTTTCAATGGAACAGTCAAAGCTAGGACACTTTTCAAAGTATTTCAAAAGATAAGTGATCTTACAAACAAAATTCTTCTCAGCTAAAGGTGTGGAATAGGGGATAGAAGTTTATTCTATGGTTTCCAGACAAACTCCTTAAGAGAATGTTTGGTTAAACCTTGATGCTGGAAACAGCCAAATACCTATCCGTTTCTGCGGAACCGACACAAACAGACCATTACCACAGTCACTGTAAGAAAGAATACTTACTTAATTTGTCTGCTAGCCTCAAGGACAGCACAGAGTTCGGGGAAGCTGCACATTGCCCTCCTGCAAATATGAAGAAAATACCAACTTCAAGATTNTTGTCTGCTAGCCTCAAGGACAGCACAGAGTTCGGGGAAGCTGCACATTGCCCTCCTGCAAATATGAAGAAAATACCAACTTCAAGATTTCTTTCTTTTTTTTTTTTTCACTTGAGAGCACAGCTTAAGGTGATGTAAAGACCATATACCACACCACTATAAACCACATCCTTATTAAATATCATTTGTCCCAGATGAGTGTGTGTGTGTGTGTGTGCATACTCTTACATTATTCTATAATGTTTCCAGGCCCTGGTTAGCTGACCCCATCAAAATCCCAATACAATAACTGAAATCTAGTTAGAGGCCATGATTTTGCTCTCAACATTCTTCCCAAATTTACCAAATAATGAAAGCCACAGTAGTTATTTAAGGGATTATTCAGAACTCCAATTATGTAATTCATTAGTATAACTTCATTTACTCAAAAAGTTTCCTTTAATTTTAATAACTACGTTATAAAACAAAAATAAAAAGGCTTTAGAATTTGATTCATTAGTGTCCTACTTTAAATGAATGATCTCTCCCTTATCCAAAAGGAAAGCATTGGACTAAAATGTAGGGGGAAAATTATTTTTGTTAACAGCTCCCTATAAATCACTTAACGCATCATTCAACTGCCTTACCACAGAAAAAGCTTTAAAATAGCTTCATAATTATTTTTTCCCTAATTATTTCCAGAAGGATCACACAATTAAAAAAGAAGAAAGTAAATATCGAGTTAATGTATAAAAAAGTGAATGAGACTTCTACTATTAACTAGTTATAGTTATCTTTCAGAATTCTTACATAGTTCTCATTTCCAAATTAATTTGGAAGAATACATTAGAGGTTTAAAAACTGAATGAAAATAAGTTTCTTTTAGTTCTTCAGTTAGCTTAGTCTACCTCCTTTACCTACTTTGCTTTCAACTACTCCTTCAGTGTGGTGAGACCGTTCTTTTTGTGTAGGTTTGAAGGAGGTTTTTTTTTATTTGTGAAGCTTGGAAGGAAAGGGGCGGTAGTGAGGACGAAGGAGAGGAGAAGGATTCTATTAGCTGGGAAAGCTTGTTAGGGCACGTCTCAGAGTAAAATTTAGCCCAATACATTTAGCAGCTCTTGAGATTTCAATGGAAAGCTATTTGCACAGCATGGTGCAACACAAGATTTGGTCTACGAAAAACTGCAAGCCCAGCAAGACTTTCTGACTACTGAAATAAGTGATTATGGTGTGTAACCAATAGGTAAGAAAATGCAAAAAAGAACTATGGATATTTGCCATCCAATTTGCAAATAGGCTGTTTGCAGGACTCCTGTATTTGCTTGTTTAAAGACATACAAATGATCCAGATCTAAAAAGTGAACACCTTAACTCAACTTTCCTTCCGCTAGAGAAGAAAATGTAAGCATATAAATGAGTTTCATCAGTGTTTTCATTCACTCCCTTTCAAAAGTGGGTGGAGTTTTATCAGACTTTACTCTGCAGCTTTTAAAAAATAATTTACTATGAATTTTTTTCAGGTTTTAACCACGATGCTCAAACTATGCTTTGTCTGATCAAAGAAAGTCATCATTACTTTGCAGAGCCTACATCTTCAGCATAATTACAGAAACTTTGAGAGGCTTAAAATACAGTAGTCATAAACCATTGCCCAAGAGTTATATTTGTTGTTGAGATTGTACTGTAATTGTTGCGGTTTCATAATTCAAAGGTGATAATTAATATTTTTACATAAAAGCTGAGCAACTCTTTTAATACATCCTAAGTGTACCTTGGATGGCACACTTAGGTTCACAGTGCTACCAATACCAGAAGTTAAGATGTAAAACCACGTTTTGTTTTCATTCTCTCTTACTAAGGTGACCTGTCAAAAAGCAAGAGTTTCTTAAAAAAATAGAAATAAAAAACCTGAACTCACTCACTCACTTCTGTCTCCCCCGTATCCTGCATTTCTGGTACATGTATTCTGCTTTCAAGTATATAAGTCTTCCAGGAGACATGCCTCCCTTCCCATTCACCAGTAACAGTGGAATGCTGACACAGGAGCATGATCAGACATATTATTGAGGTTGCTCATGCTCCAGCATGCACAACCAATTTGTCCTCAATCAATTTGACAAAAATCATGCATCAAAATTCATCTCCCTGAGAAAACCTTTTAGTTTGAAGCATATCCAACTAGTTGTAATATGATTATTCCACTCCGCGTTTATCTTTAGGTATCCAGCTGGAAGAACAGACCCGCAGTTGCCACAGCCAACATCAGGCTGCAGAAAGCTGATCGAGTGGCCTCTGTGCTTGCTGACAGATGAGTGTTCCCCACTCTGTTTTTGAGGAAAAGCAAAGTGTGCTTTTACATTTGAGTGCATTAGACAATACCTCTTATTTAGACTGATGCAAATACTCAGAGACCAGAACTACCCTGAGACTATACGTAAAGGTAAAAAGCATTTTAATTTTAAATTAAATCTAAATTTTATCCATGTCATTAGGGGTTAACAGTTAATGATATTTCTCAACCTTTGCAATTGGACAAAAATTTTCTATTAGGTTCTCAGGGGACAAGTTGTCCTTATCCGAGAGATCATCTTTGTGGCAGTTTAACAGAGACAGGATGTAACAGATTAAAGAAACACCTTTCGATTTTGTGAAAGTTGTCAATAGCTTGGCTTCCAACCTCTATTTAATAAAGCAAAATCAAAAATACAGCAGTTATTACGAGAACTGGGTTATTTCTAAGGTGTTTTCATTTCTTGTTAAAGCCTAGAAGCTGTTTTGTCTTGAATACTGTTAAGGAGCCTTTAGAAATAAGGGAATATCTATATGACACAACATATTGTGGTGCAGAGAGGGCTGTGCCACTTTATTACTCAGTAGCAATACGTCTGCTTTAGCATGGCAGCTTCCCAGGAGCAACTGTCCAGCTATATTTGCATAGCCCAAGTTTGCACATACTGCTGACCAGACTATCTACCAGCACCTGTAAGTGGGCGACTCTGGAAACAAACCATAATATTCAACTAGATGGAATATTTCATTGCACCACAGGAACTGAGGTCACCCCAGGGAGCCACCCTAAGACAGAATAGGAGAAGGGTCAGCTTCCACATAGCAGCACATCATAAGGATATAGCATTTTAATACCAAACTATCTCTAAAACCTTTCCTTTGCTTTTCCTCAGAGGTAAGACTTAACTGGCAAGCCAACTAGCAGAACTCATATGTCATAGGCAGCTTCTGTTGAGCAGAAACACCATTATTCCATTGGTAAATATAGCAATAACCACTTTCAGATAATAAGATGACCAAAAAAATGGCTGCAAACTTAGCTGTTCAGGCTACCTCACCTTTTGCATGCTGCAATAACTACTTGTCCAAAAAGCATTGTTGGTGTTTACAATTTACACACAACAAGAAGTTTTATAAGTTAAGCAAATCGATCTGTGTACAGACTGCACTTTTTTTAATCACCATAGCTAGATTCAATGAAGTGTTAGATCCCTGAGTTCCCCAGCAGTTAGCAATTACATTGTTTATGCAGTATTAGAGGCCCCAAATCTGCCAGATTTGTTGCTGGTTTGTTTTTAGTTTTTTTCCAGATAGACCACTGACACCAAGTCATCTTATTTTATTACAAATCTGCACAAGGTTAGTCTGTGGCACAAGTGCAGAGAAAAACACAAAACACATTTCAAAACAGATTATGATCAGCTGAAATAAGAGAGAGAGATCTACAGAATAATTTGTATTAGAGGCTGAAAAGAGAGGGAACTGTAGGATCAAATACTAGAATTCTCTTTAGTATTGTATAACTCATTTTCCTTTAACTTGCTGCTTGATTAAAATTGCTAGGCAGTATATTTTATTGTAGAACATTCCCTCATGCAAACAGCCTGAGAAAAATGTGGTGCCAGCTACATGTGTTGACCTCCTTCCTACAAACTTCTCCTCCCCCAGAAAATTCAACTCCTTGCAAAAGCCAATGCAATCAGAAATTGACATCTGTGCTTCTCACCCATAGTCCTAGCATGATTAGAAAATTTTAATTGAAAATTGTTTATTATGGCTGAGCAATGAATAGTAAAAGCTGTTCTCCATCTAGTTCATTTTATATTGAAGATGAACATAGAAGAACTGAGGCTAAGTCACTCAACTGTTCTTGTTTTGTGTACATTACAAAAACATACAGTGGAACTGTTTTCCCTTCACTGTGATTGGAAGCAAGGATGAAAGATGAGAGAAGCGCCTTGTAAAATGTCGAAGCAATCCATTTCAACTCCTTGTAGAACAAGGTATCAGTGCTTTTATACAGGTTCTAGAAGAATATAAAGGAAGTATTGCAAGCCACGTATACCTCTGTTTTGTTTCCATTTGTTTCCAACTCCAAAGCTTTATTTGTGCTTCACTTCTGGAGTTTAACCTCAGAGGTCCTTAGAAGAAAAAATTTGCATCCCCCTTTTAGGTCTTATATTTCTGTCCCAACTGGGAGACCCAACAGATGTAGAATTTTACTTTTTAATGCATTCTCTAATGACTCATTTTTAAAGTGACTGAAACACTATCTCTAATTATAGCCGCAATATGTTCCTCAGTGAATTTCACATCCTGTCTAAGCATCACATTATGTTCTTCCAATAATTATAGCCTTTCTTCCATCCTTTTTGCTTTTATTTCAAGCCAGTCAAAACTTAAATTCAGTCTTTAACTTCATTACATAAAGCCTTTCCCCCATACTAGATTTTCTTTGGATGTTCAAAAGTAGTTGCTGTTTAAGACCACCTTACAAACATTTCAACATACTGACTCTTTCCCTGGTGGGCACCTGATGTACTTCAGTCTGAACTTCTAAACCAGTTGAAACTTGATTCTGCAGGCTGTCCTCACAAGGAATCTAATTTTATGCATCTCTATAAAAAGATGTATTTTAAAACCAAACAGGTATAAAAAAAATCCATTGTACTCCTGTGTAGTTAATACTCTCCTTTCACAGGAAATTGAGTCAAGACGCAGATCACTGTTAATAATTAAAGGTGATCTAATAAATAAGCTGTCACTATTAATAGCAGATAACTGTTCACACACTGCACTCATTTGTTTGGTCCCTCATACATGCATGCACACATACTGTGCATTACCGTGTTAGAGCCACAGTTGGGAGGCCAATCCCTGCTCCTGGCCCTCCATATGGATGCATGACCGACTTTTAGGTCAGAAAGTCCCCCAAGGGATCTTTTTTTTTCTTTAACAGATGTGTAACTAATCCTGTCAACTTTGTCTGCATATAGCAGCCACCGTCTTCTTGGATATGGTCTGAGTTACACACCCTGTCATTAATGATAATATGTGTCAGTGGCCTTGCACATTTTCAGCTATGTGTCCTAAATTTATCAGTTCTTGTGGATCCAACATGACCACTAGTCTCCAGAGCTGATGGATTCTTGGGAGCCTCTCACATGTCATCTCTCAGCACACAACTTTTTTTCTCTTTGGCCTTTTGTTTCCTGGCAGGTGTTTCTCTTTTCAAATATCTAGGTACCAATAAAAGATATTTGCATGAACTGGCACAGAGGGGACTTTCACCGCATTTTCTTCTTAAGAGGATCTCTAAGCTATTAAACGTTACTTCATGGTGATAAAAGTGCATCTAAAGACTCATTTAAAATGAACTTGCACTAAAAGAGTGCAAATATTTAAGTGGGCATATTTAGTTTGCAGATGGTACATTGATTCTCTCCAAAGCATTATATTACTTCCACCATACTTCAAAGAACCAGAATTTTATCTTCAATTTTTCCCAGTTTCTTGTTTCCCCTTTTTTCTTTAAGTAGGGGAGTTGAGTAGATACAGAAAGCCCTAATTATTGCATTGCTGGAATTTCTGTCACTTTCTAACCACAAGAAAAACAGTAAAGAGAAGCATTTTCTTTTGAGAGAAGCATCTTGGGGGTTGGACTAGATGACCTTTAAAGGTCCCTTCCAACCCAAACTATTCTATGATGTTCCTTGATTACACACTTCAGCATTCACTAAATCAGAAAAATAAACTGCAGGTGAATAAAACAATTTTCCATGTTCTTCAGGGAAAGGCAACAATGCATCTTGGCTGCAGTATGACCAGATTTGTTTTAAGTTGTTCTATAACAATCAGCATTTTCATGAGCTGCCCTTATCCGTCACTAGGATGTTACATCTATCTTTGTCCTTATGATAACATGTCAGATTCATGTTTCTGGAAGGGTGTCATGCTGATTTAGTGCAACCATAATGCATCCTTTTGCCAGATATCCTTTAATAAGAGCTAGTTAAAAGCTGTCCAATAAATGTGAAAATTTATTCTTGAGTTGTAAATTCACAATAAAAAAATAAGAGTGGAATCAACTAAGAGAGCTGACAGTTTTAACGAATTTATCCAGTTCATCGGAAAAAACTTTACGGTGCTCATGAGGATGGCATAGAAATGTTTCAGTCTGGATGTCAATGCCAGCATGAAAATACTTTCCTTGACAAGAGAAGCATGCAGCAACCAGGTCTCGTGACAGCTGCCATCCCCCATTAGCAACAGTAAGGGAGGTGGAAGGGAAGAGATTTTCGAAAAGTTGAATTAGCATGGTAAAATAAAGCTTCAGTTGCAGAACTTAAGGCATTTCGAACATACAGCAAAGCCCATCACAGACCCCCAAATTGCAGTCATCAAACAGGCCCTGCAGAGAACCTCTCCTGGCACAGCCATACTTATTGTAAGCCCCAGGTTGCTATCTCTGTGCTCTGTTGTTCTATACCAACGGGATGTACTTAGAATTAGCTCAGGAATCTCTTTGCATGAATCTGGTATTTTTTGTTTATTTTAAAGGCAGGATAAAGGATGGCTTTCTGAATGACAGGGATTCAGGCCTCCTATCTCAGTTCTACACTAACAGTACAATTTGGCTCAGAATTTGTATTAGGAACATACCTATTTTCAATATAAAGTTCTAAAGAGGCATTTCAGAAAAGGCCAGAAATATTCTATTTATTTTTATTATTTGTAGAATTTAATGAAAAAAATTGTTCCCACTTACAGACAAGATTTAAATGTTAGCACTCCACAGCGGTGCATAGCCAGTTCAGCTTTTGTGCATTTTCTCTAAGAACCCATGTAACTGGTCACACTTTTGGTTCAGTATTATAAAAAGAGACTGGATGGCTTGGGTAATGGCAATAAATATGAACTGTAGGTTGCCATATCAGATGGTAGTAAAAAGTAAATCAATGGAAATTGAGATACCCTAGCATCCATGAGAAATTGTTTTTGACTTAAATACACTTTAGAAAATTGTGGCTGGTTAAGTTTTGGACTGGCAGAATGGACGAGAATTTAACAGCCAGGAGACTCACCACAGCCAGGAGACTCAGTTTGGAATCCATAATGCTGGAAGGGCAAATTGAAAACCTACAACAGATGCAGGGCTATCATTTCTCAATGGGTCTTTTCACTCCAGAGTAAATGAATGTGTCTATACTGCCATTTCCTGCAGAGCCTGTGACTAGCCCAGTGCACAGGGCTAAAGCATCAGTGCATATATATTTTATGCATATATATTTTTATATAAAAATATATTTGAAAATAAAAAAAGCTACATTTCTTTATAGTAGTCCCAAGCATGTGCATAATGAGAGGTGCAGTACTGACAAATTAAAAAAGGGCTTTTAAGAGAAAAGACTCTTGCCCATTCATACAACCAATCAGGTTTCTTCATTGCTGTGTTTGTAGTATTGTTGTTGTGGGGTTTTTGTTTTTGTTTTTTTTCCCCTTTTTCTCAACAGAATGAAACTTTCAGATTCAAAATAGGGCACAAAAATAATGTGTTGTTCACTGGAACAGAGATTTGCATCAGATAAATACCTTGCGTAAGCTTGAAAATAGAAATGTAGAAGTTAAATAGAAATTATCTTTGAACGACTATATGTTATTACTGTTCTTTTCATCTCATGGAAATAAATGACATAGAGGAAACAGGACTTCCAATGACCAAGTCAGGAGACCCCCAGCCCACCATTTCTTGAAGAACTACAAACAGCTGAAGCAAAGAAGCTAGGCAGAATTGTCTGGAAAAAGTATTTTAGAACAGGCCATAATACACAAAAAGAAATACAACTTTTAGCTAGGCACATATATGATTCTTAACCATTCTTAGGCATTAAACAGGAGCCTACAGTGAGAAGTATTTTCTTTTATATTTAATTTGGCTTTTTAAAAATCATAACCCCCAAATTCCTACCAGGTCCATTCAACAGTCTGGCACCTCCTCTGTTACTCTTCCTTCTGTCCTGGCTGGACACCAAGTACCCACCAAGCCACTCTATCACTCCCCTACTCAACTGGACAGGAGAGAGAAAATACAATGAAAGGCTTGTGGGTCAAGATAAGGACAGGAAGATCACTTCGCTAAGCAATTACTGTCACAGACAAACCAGACTCAACTCAAGGAAATTAATTTAATTTATTGTCAATAAAAAAAAAAAAATAAAAAAAAAAATTAAAAAAATCAGAGTAGGACAATAAGAAGTAAAATCAAATCTTAAAACACCTTCCCCCCACCCCTCCCTTCTTCTCAGGCTCAACTTTATGCCTGAATTTCTCTACCTCCTTCCCCCAAGCAACGCAGGGAGACAGGGAATGGGGGTTGCATTCAGTTCATCACACATTGTCTCTGCTGCCCCTTCCTCCTCAGGAGGAGGACTCCTCACACTCTTCCCCTGCTCCATCATGGAGTGTCTCCCACAGGAGACAGTCTTCCACAAACTTCTCCAATGTGATTCCTTACCACAGGCTGCAGTTCTTCACGAGCTGCTACAGAGTGAGTCCCTTCCACAGGGTGCAGTCCTTCAGTAACAGACTGCTCCAGCGTAGGTCCCCCACGGGGTCACAAGTCCTGCCAGAAAACTTGCTCCAACATGCGCTCCTCTCTCCACGAGGTCCAGGTCCTGCCAGGAGCCTGCTCCGGCATGGCCTCTCCGTGGGGTCATAGCCTCCTTCGGGCACATCCGCCTGCTCTGCATGGAGTCCTCCACAGGCTGCAGGAGGATATCTGCTCCACCATTAACCTCCATGGGCTGAAGGGGGACAGCTGCTTCACCATGGTCTTCACCACAGGCTGCAGCAGAATCGCTGCTCCAGCGCCTGGAGCACCTCCTCCCCTTCCTTCTTCACTGACCTTGGTATCTGCAGAGTTATTGCCCTCACTGCTCTCCCATGGTTGCTGTAGCGCAGCAACATTTTCCCCTTCTTAAATGTTATCACAGAAGCACTACCACTGTCACTGATGGGCTCGGCCTTGACCAGCGGTGGGTCCATCCTGGAGCTGGCTGGCATTGTCTCTATTGGACATGGGGGAAGCTTCTAGCAGCTTCTCACAGAAGCCACCCCTACAGCCCACACACTACCGAAACATTGCCACACAAAACCGATACGTTTCTCCATATTTAAATATTTCAGGACCAGTTATGTAAAGCACTAAGCACTTTTATTATACGGATTTTCAGTGCAATGAAAGCATCTGTTAAATGCCCAGCAACTTTTTGCGTATCATGGCCATAAAAATTGCAACAGGAAAGAAAAAGATCTTGGATGCTACTTGATACTTCAAAAATATCAGTAATTAAAGCTATGAAATAGGAAGAGACAGAAGTCAGTAATACTGCTGAGATACTGGGAAGAAGAATAAGTAAGAAGCAGCAAATAAGGCAGAAAACGTAAATAAATTTTCATTACTACTCATCTCTAGGATTCTTTCCAAAGACTCAGATGATAATCTATAACCGCATATCACATCTCATTTCCCTTGCAGGGATCTTGTTGCCATTATGAGTAGGGTTTTTTACATGTATGTGCATACACATGCATGTCTGTCCATGCATGAGCTACCAGAGGATGCATAAGAGGGCACAACAGATACTGTATCAGTAATAATAATGTAGCTCATGAAATAAAAATCAGATTTTTTTCCAAGGTCTTAAGTTTTTTCCATTTCCTTTTGCAAATGTCTACAAGAAACATATTAAGATGTGATACACATAATGAAAGGGCAGAAGCACTTTCAAGTTTATTACAACAGACAAAATATCCAATACAAAGATGTGGTTTTGCCTTCTAAATACACACTGCAAAAATACCCCTGATTGCAAAGTTAAAAATGCATTATTTCATGTACACACCCTAGTAGACATTGGAGATACTCAGTACATAGAAGATTTTTGCAGAAAACGAACTTTTTCAATGGGCAATTTATTTGAAAATAAAAGAAATCTTATTGTATGGGACCAAACCGAAGAAAAAGGGTGGAAGACAAAAAAACCCTTGTGCCAAAATGATGCAACAGCAGGATCTTGGGAGGGAAATTGCAGCACTTACGTCTCTTCATACCAGCCAATTTGACAGAATTGCGGAAGACATACAGATATTATCAAGCAGTGATTGTGCCATTAAACAAAGACTGGAAAATATTGAGAATGAGTCAGAAGGAGCTCAGATTGAGATGGCAATGTTGAAAGAGGAAAACGAGACACTTAAGAACAGAAGATAAACAGGGCAGAAAATGGAATAACCTATCAAAATAATTATTCAATAATGGCAATTATACTTTCAGTGAGATGAGACCATGCCACTAAATTAGGATCAGAGCAGCAGCTAATAAATTCCAAAGTGTGTGCTGCCTGAGTAGCTGAGGTAGTTGATACATTTCTCTGCAATGGCAATTAGAGTTATTGTAGCTTACAGCATATTAAAAAAAGCTTGAGATCCCAAGCTTATACACGACCAGGTCACAAACCTTAAATTACAGTACGTATAGCACACACATCCTAGATGCCGTAAGGCTGGACCTTCAGCTGGCCTGAGGGAAATATACTGCCGTGTAAGTTAAAAGTATACTGGTTCACAGCCAGTTTACTACTGTCCAAGTGAGGACAAAGCTCAAACCTAAGAAGAGCAATGGGCTGTGCACCCCTCTGCTACAAACATGTCAAACGAACTGCTAAACCCATGTACTAAATGGAAGAGTACTGCCTTTCCTAGCCCACCCATAAATCTGACCTTGTTGACAACTATTATTTTGAAACGGACTTCTTAAAACACTGAAGGTACCAGACTAGATGGTTTTGTACATCAGACATATCCTTCTTTTAGGGATTTTGTCCCAGAGTAATGACGTATGCCTTTTTACTTAGAGCTATAGAGTGTGTTTCAGTTTATTTAGTTCATTCCCATTCTTGCTAACTCAAACAGGTTTAGGCTGTGTTTGATCAGATATGGTTCATAGATTTAATGAAAAAAGGGAGGGGCAAAAATAGCATTAATACATCTAGAAGCATGATGTCTCAAAAACCCCTGGAACTGAATGACAATTTTACAATCCCAGCAAAATTCAATGTGTCAGCTTTCATATCTGAAAGATAAATACAACAGTTAATTTAATACGAGTATTTTATTGTAACAGATCTAGTCAGAAATTTTCTGTCAGTTTTTCACCTGGAAAAAACATTAAGTTTGGGAAAAATAATAATAAAAACAATCCATATATGAACTTGTTGATTTTAGGAGAGAGACCATCCAGAAAGGATCTACAGGACCAGAGGGGAATTTTCACAGAAACCAGAGATGTACATGCTCGTCATAGAATGAAACAGTCTAATGGCTTTCATAACTGCTTTCATAACTAGAAACACCATCCAACAGAAGTCACACCCCACACACCTTCCAGCCACCCAGGCAAATTCTCTGAATATTTTTAGTTGTTATCTCTCACTCTCCTGCAGCAGCTTATTATTATTTAGTCAATCTTAGTCTTGTTCCCTGTTCCTGCCCGACCCCACATTAGTGGGGTTAAAAATAACTGAAGTATGATTTGTGCTGATCAGGAATCAGAAAATACCGACATTTTTATCACAGTTCTTTATAATTTCATGTCTCATTTTAAGTTAGTTATAGCTTCCTGTCTTTTGAAATTTTTTGTGATAATCAATAAATCAGAGGGATGTTGAACAGCAAGACCTACACATAGTTGCATCTGAATCACAACAATATCCAACTGGTTCTGTCTTTGATTGCACGTACAATTGCAGGTCAGTTTCTGTCCTGCTCAATTAAGTTACATGACTGGAGCAATACTATTTTTAGCTATTTATATTGGCAGGTGAGTTATGGAAACAGGACACATGATTATACTGCAGCTAACAATCCATGATAAGAAAAACATGTTATTGTAAAGTAACATTAATGCTTCTTTGAATGTATTAGCTTCGTATCTGCATGTAGAACAAACGTTATGCAAATAAAGGCAAACCTACATGCTTTTATGTATTTTATTAGACACACTGCACAGCACTATCCAACAATGATTAGAATCTGCTATTGAAAAGCTCTCAGTAAATACAGAAAATTACAAGTTCAATAATGTGTTTGCTGATGTCCTATTTACACTTGGTTCCCTCATGTCACTACTTTTAGACCTTAAACATCAAGAACTATCCACTTAATTTGATGTTTAAAAATACTTCACAGGAGGTCAGCTTTCTAAATAGTATTTTTCTTTCTCTTATGTCACACGCTTTGAAAAAACAAAAAAAAAAACCCCACCCTAAAATTAACAGCAATCTCTTAAAAGTCAAAGAACAATGCTTCAACAATATTGTGGAGAAGTTATCTGCATCTTTAATGCCTTCTAAAGTATTCTAACTTGGTTTTATAAACCCAAAAGTAACAATACTGTTATTCACAGAGATTGTGATCTTAGAACATCTCCTGTATTTTTTCCCCAAAATTTGTTCAAATGCCATTTTAAGTGATTTATCTCATAAATGTGACGATCTTAAACTAGTCACTTTAAGCCAGAAGGGAAAAAGACTTGAAGAGTCTTGGACCTTCATTCTCCCCACAGATTTCTCCTTTAATTATTTTGAATTGTCTGTGTACCAAAAATGAGAAATGACACTTAGTGGCATTCACTGGCAATTCCCTTTCTTTTAGGAAACACGACAGACTTACTTGCAGAATATGAAAGTGCAACAAACACTTGCTCTTTTGTAACTCCTGTTGCAGGAATAGTTACAGAAAAGTCAATGCCAGAACAGCTACTTCTAATTAGAATAAATGCTTGTGACACTGGGTATTGATTCTGAAGACCTTGACTCTGTTCCCAGCCCTAGGCAGCAAGTTTAAAATGGCTGGGCAGGGTGCATCACTTTGTTTAGAACTTTACACTTCAGCTGTGCCTTTTAAGAGGGTGTGTGTGTAAGCGTGCAAGGTGCTTTCAGATGTTGTACAGTACCCATGAAATCCAGACACATGCGTGTGAACCTTGATTACTTGAGGTTTTAACTTTGACAGGTTAAAATACCTTAGTATCTGCTTCAGTTCCCAATTCCATTTTATACCTCTCTGCTTTCTAAAGAGGTACTTAAGTATGTGGAATAACATTTAAGGGGGAGATCATGTAGAGAGGTCTTATAACCAACTGCTAACAGTGAACAACAGTTTCCCCTGCCATGAAAGTCTTAATTATCTGATAGACACTGGGGCTTGCCACGCAAACCACTGCAAATAGTACTGTTAGTTTTGGCAGGCTGCAGCCTCAGACAGTGCATTATTGTTTCTAAAGGAAAAACAAATGACTGGATTAGGCTGGGTGACACTAACCAGCGTCCATAAAAAATTGCATTCTACATTAACATTAATCTGAGTTTAACTGATTCTGTTTCTCCACCATTTCTCTGTATTCAAATCTAAGTCCTCATCCACTGTACAGCCGAATGTTATAACTAGACACCTCTACTTCTTAGAAGCTAGGGGTTTTTAGACTGTAGCTTTATGACAAATCACATGGAACTGACTCACTAATAACATTTATTTTGAGTCTAGGTATTTCACATCATAGAAGCTGGCAGGTTATAGTTACGTACTTTATCTTGTTATGTTACTGTTTAGCCCAGGAAGGAGAGAATAATTTCATCTTGAACTCTTGCATTAAAGTGTTTTTGTAAATTTGTTTCCTAATTATTAAGCTCTACAATGAACCTGAAAAATAGAATTCATTTTACACAGTCTTTTTAAATGATGCTATTTAAACCAGTTTCTCCTCTTGTTGAGACTAAACAACGAATGTCAGTGTAGCTCATCTTCCCAGTAGATGGATAACTTTCATCAGAGTTTATGCTTGTCCTATCTAGCAGAATTTTTCTCCCTGACTGCACTTGAATAGGCTGAAGTAGGGCAAGTTCAATACTACTCTCTTCAAGCTCAAAAATAACCCACAAAAACCCCAGAATAAAAAGCCCACACACAGCAACAACATTTCCAAACTATGTTTTATATCTCTGCTGTGAGATATATATTGCAAGACTAAATTTGATTAAATACCTCTACTTTCACTCTTTCAATATCCCATTTGGGATCTGTATCTGCAAGGAGTAATCACCCTGGGCTTCCATTTTTGGTGAAAACACGTGATGTCCGATAACCCATAGCACTTTACAATTTTCAATCAAAACTATAGAGTAGCAGTCGTGATCTCACTGTGCTCCTCTTGTTGTTAACCACTACCTCTTCCTCCTGCGCCCATGGTACTTTTCTAAGGGGCTGCTACTGTGACAGATATGCTAGAGCATTAGTTACTTTCCTCATAGGAAATCCCTAGGGCAACGTCACATTACAGTACCATTAACCTGATACCAGATTATCAGCATCAAACCTCTTCCAATTCCTTGCTCTTAGCAGATTAGTTTCCTGCCTTTTCATACCATGTAGCACAAATAACTTACCTGCTTTTTGGGAAAGGTGCTACTTATGAAGCTGGCAGACCAAAGAAATGAAGCAAAGGTTGATTCCGAACACTGCTCACCCCTTCACCTGAACACATCTCTCTGAACAAAAAGGAATGAGTATTACAGTAAATATACTAGTTCTTGGAATAGAGATATTCAAGTACTTATTTTACAGTTCTATTCTCATTTGATTTTAACTTCAACCTAGAAATCATACACTCATTTCACTAAAACTTAAACTAGATGAGAACACTTCAGCTATGTTAGTAATTTTATCCCAGATTAGAAAAATCCTTTAACACTATATTGCCTAGAGAGATTAAACAGTAACCACCAACACTCTTGAGCAGTGTAAGCACAATGATGTTTCCTACAGTTCCTCTGCTTTACCAAAACATTTAATATGAAACTCTTTATGGTGATAGACTTTTTTTAATTAACACAAACCTATAAATAAGTGGAATTAAATTTTGCTGATAAGGAAAGAATATTAAGCTTACAGTTTAACATAGAGCTGAAGTTACAAAATTACAAACTTGTGTACCTTACAACTCCTTCAAGTGATCAAATACTTAGAGAGGCTATGAGAACTACACATCTAACTGTCCTAAGTCCTTACAGTGCTGTATTGCTCTGCCTTCTTCAGTACATTCACCAGAGGTCAATTTCCTCAACTTGGATCCTCAGTTGACCTCAACAGGTCTTAAGTGTCAGAAAATCAGTAAACATTGCCCTTATTTTCATCTCCACACTTTCACCTTTTCTCTTCCATTTCCCCTTTAAAACAACTGCTTACTCCCTATTATCCCATGGGAAAAAGTCACTATAACGGATTTAGCTATTTTAAGAGATCTCTCACAGTTGTAAGAGTTGCCACCCTTTCATTTCCTCCTGGATATGACCATGGTGTTTCCCATTTCATACACTGATTTTATGAGCTTCCTCTGACAAAAGTTGCTGACTAGTGAATGAGGTGCTCCTGGAAAATAGATCCAGTATCCCAAAGTGTTTTCAATTAATGAATAAACAAAGAGCTTCGCCAGTTGAACAGTTGTTTCTATGAAACATTCTTGTTTTCCTGTAATTCCATATTCAAAAGTAACAGTTCAGGCAACTAGGTATGTTCTTTGTTTCATTTGCACATTATAAACTGTTTAAAACTATTGTTTTCATTTAAAGTGAGCAACTTTCATGCTAGTTTGGTAATAAATCCACCTCCTGATCAAGAATTTGAGATGCTGTCTCACCTAATGGCAACTTCACTGTCAATACAATGATCTTGAATACATTACATACTATATGCTGGAGACCAAGTGGGAGACCGAATAATTTTGGTAGTACATCCACTAAAATGAGGGACTTCAGAGCTTTCTGTAAACTAATACTACTTCTGATTTTGCAGATAAACTGCTGCACAGACAGTGAGACCAGATTCCCAAGCTGCAGAAGCATCATATTGAAACAAAAAAGCATATTCTGAGCTCACAACATGGAAAGGGACATCCATAGATTTCCATGTACCCCAGTGCTTACTGAATGGGAAAGGACAAAAATCAATAGCAAGAGAAATTGCATTTTCAGGTTTCAAAGTGCTGCAAGTAATGCAGAAGAAAACAAAATTATTGAAAGTAAAGGAACCAGCAGTGTCCTTCCCACACAGAATTTACTTTTGTTTAGCATTTGCATTGGTGATTTATATTGATGTGGCTATGGCTCAGAGTAATGGACTAATCTTGAATACTGATGAAAACTACCATCTAATAACAAGAGCTAGATGTATTATCATAATCTCCCTGTCTGCAAGAAACCTAATAGATAATTATGAATATTTGAGTGGGATAAGTATTTTAACAAGTAGTAATGACCTCATAATTCAGTGCTGGAGAAAAGCCACTGATTCTTTTAATTAGTGTTTTTCCTCAAAACCTGTTCCTATTAGATTCAAGGAACAATGGGGAAACTGTTATGAAGTTACTAACATCTAAGTTCTGATATATTGCAGTTGCAACCGTAACTTTGTCACTTGTGATGAATGGAAACATTATTGACACCTTATATTATATTTCAGATTTCTGTTTTCTCATCCAGGTTGCTCAGTACTTTTACTGGCAGTATCACATGAAAAGTTAAAATTTTTTGATGAAAGACTATTTAGAAAGTATTTAATAGAAGTATTTAAATACCATCCAGAAATTTCACAAAGAAATGAAGCAATTCATCACCTTAAGACAGATGTACCTTCCATTTAATGCAGACCTAGATGATGTGCTTTGTTTTTACTACCAGCTTATTTGATTTTCCATTAGCTTTATATGCTGTAACATGGACATCTCAAAAAAAGCAAGCAGTAAAGCTTTTTCTTTTTTTGCTAGTATAATGCTATAAACACTAGTGAATGTTGGTAGAAAAGTGTTAGGGTATTTCAGTGCAAACATTCTTTGGATTATCCCTCCCCATACTGGCCTTCAACATGTCCCTTTTTTATTCATTTGCCAGTTAGGTGTGAGGCACAGTTGAGGAAGGGAATAGACAGTTTTTGGCTCTGTCAGGAGGTCAGTTAAACATCCACAAGCTTCCTCTGCCTCCTCCCTCCGTCCATGTTTGATGGAAAGATTTCTTTCATAAACCTTGTTTTCTGTTCTGGCATTAATGCTTGCATTCTAAATGTAAAATGAGCAGAACTTGTGGTTAAGCTACAGATCAACTTCAGGTAATAAATACCCCACTCTGTTCCAATTTATATAAAAAAGAAAACTTAAGTTTTGAGGATTAATTCCTATTTCTTATGATATGCATCTATGGCCTGATGGCATCTTCCCACTGCACCAATGTTTCTCACATTGGTATAACCCCTCCGCCCCTAAACACACCCCCAAGTATGTTATCTGTCTTTCCCATACATTCATTGCTCTTTTGATCCTCTGAATATGAAGAAAAATCAAATAGTTCTTGAAAGGATGGGCAACATATTGCTACAGTATTATTTAAAAATCAGAATCAACCGACCTTGATTAAAAATCATATGCCATCTTCGGATTATGTGGAGCCCTTGCTCAGAGAAAGCTCCTTTTGACTAAAGGAACAATTATGGACCTCAGCACTGACTCCCCACAGCTCTGATTCCACCACTGATGGAATAACCAAGACCCAGCTTTCTTCTTGTATTCCCCTTACCTGTGAATTCCAAAAGCTGTAAACCCCAAGCTGCAAGGGGTGTGGAATGCCAAAAGCAAGTAAGTGCTCCTACGCAGCGTGTGTTCACAGCAGAGGTACTCTGTTATACAAACACACTATTTTTAGCTAGGAGTTTGTTTCCTCAGGATAGTGTAAGTAAATTGGGAATACATTTAAAGTGATCAAAATAAGGCTCTCCCTACTTGTACTGATTTATGTTTTGGAAAAGAATATTTGTATTTAAAACCAGAAATAGTGAGACTAATGAGATCCCTGTGTGGCTATACTGGCCGTTCTATTGACATACACACAGTTGTATAGGAATGGGAAAAATTTATATCATTCTTAGGTAGCAAGGTAGCAATGTAACAGCACATTCTAAGGGAAATAATGAAAGCCAGTATGTCTGTTTAACTGTACTAGCAGAATTACTGTGAGTGTAGTTCAGGATCAAATGAATTAATGTGCAAGCAAATGAAAGTAGCCCTTAGCTAAATATGAGGTTTGAAGATTTGTCTGATTTGTCTGAAGATTTGTCTGAAGATTTCTGTCTGTAGAACTACAGTTTTGTTTTCTTTCCAATTTTGGCCCAACCAAGGACATCACACCTTCTGTGAGAGAGTAATAGGAACAAGCTTAAAGGAAAGATTGCCTTTTGAAGAGGCTAACAGTGCTTCAGTTGACAGCTAGTTCTTTTGTCTTAATAATAATTTGCCTAAAACAGTATAGAAATGGTTATGTACGCTTTAGATGGAATGATGTGTTACTAGTAAAATGATGGTCTTCTAATAATACAAAGTAACTGAGATTATTACCATGAAGTTGATCAGATACTTCAATAACAGACCACCTTCGTTAACAAGCTGAAGAAATTGAACACCAGAATGAGATTCACTGGGAGAGGAATATTTACCAAGCATGCAGACAAACCACTTAAGCAGTCTTGCAACCTTTTCCTTATAGCAATGTTACTACCATGCAGCACTTACAGGCTGTTTTTTTTTTTTGCATTTAAACCAATATGTATATATGCCCAGGTTGTTCTTTTACATGTGGAAGATGTTTTAGGCCAGTAAGACAATGTATGTTTAAAACCATATGGCAAACAATGTCCCAGCATGAATGTGTAACTAATTGCAGTAGAATAAGAGCATTCATGCTTAATGTAGTGCCATTGTCATAATACCACTAAAGCACATTATATAATAGTATCATGTATTCAAGTTGTGTTAAATAGAAAATGCTATAGGATAGCAACTCTTCAGATTCATTCCAAAAAATCCATCACATAAAAAAATGCATTCAAAGCCAAATTCAAGTTAAACACAAGACACCAAAGAGCTTTGTATAGAGGGTGAGAGGATTTAAAAAAATAAACAAGACCAACAATGTCTCTTTCTGATAGAGCCTCAAACTTTACAAAACAGCCAAATCAGCTGTGTGATATAACCAAAGCAGTCCTTAATGCTGTGAGAGTTAATGTTTGCTCTACTATAAACTTTCTGGTCTTCAAGTATTTGTATAGTACAGATACTGTAATATTACTTCTCCCAGTCAGATTTTTCGGGTCAGTAAGTAATAGGAGTAATCTTCTGGGAGTTTTATTCCACTGGCTGCAAAATACAGATTTTTTTTTTTTCCCCCAGCATTTCAATTCAGAGTGAGAAAGCTCAATCCCACGTTTTCCTCAGTAGGTTTTTGAGCATAGTTCTGCAAGCCGTTGAGGAAAGTGTCTCAAACCTTTCTTGTTTCAATCATGCTTACATATTATATGAAATTAGCCTAGTACAGTATACAAATAAAATAGGTAGGCAGTCCTCCATTCACTCTCTGTGGGGAATTTCAAATATGCCTTCTTCCTTTTGTGATTTACAAATAAAAGACAACCAAGAAGTCCCTAGTGGTGGATATTATTTGTCACTCACAGTGAGAAATAGGTTTGGGCTGTCATCACCCAGTATAGTGACAAATAGGTTCCTGAAAATCTTTGAGACAACTGAAGTGCCAGAGAGCAATGCTGAAATTTTTGCAGTCAAGAAAACTCCATTTGCTTGTCCCTGTTAAAGGTAGCTCATATTTGCAATTTAAAAAGAGTAGTCTATAGTTGTGTCCTTCCCTCAGAAGTATAGTTTGACAATTTTAAGATACTCCTTTCTTTGCCTCTACTTTGTTTTCCCAGAACAGGCTTTTGACATGTTGTTTTGTTGCAAACAGATACATCAAATACATACATCCATCTTCAAAACTTTTTAGGGCAGCTCCCTCCCTTTGGGATACATTACAGAATGAAAGCTTTCAGAATAGAAACAAAAGCAAATTGAAATTTCAGTTAGAACAATGAAATAGATACAGAGCATCACAATGATACTTGTAAGGAAAAGAATTTCCACAAAAATGGAGGTGTGAATCTTCTTGGGAAAAGGAAAAAAAAAGATTAATGTATACACCCTAGTCAGAAAAAATATTTCTTCAATATGAACTGTCAGCAGCAGCTCCCCAGAAAATTTTCAAAACCATCACTACTCCAGGAAAAATCGTTCTTTCAGAGACAAGAAGATTTAGTTATTTCTACTTCAAAGACAAACTGAGCTTCTTTTGCTTCCTGAAAAAAAATTCAATTTCAAGAAATACTATTAGATTCTAACTACTTCATATCAAACTGTAATGCAACACTAAGTTTCCTGTAAATATCTTTATTCTGTCAATAAGCAGTTAAAGACACTCACTTACCTGATACTTTCCAGTGTGAATTCCTTATAGATGAGAAGTATTCAGTTATTCAAAAATATAAAGCTGCTTAGTTATTCATGAATTGATTGGATAATTGTTGTGCTTTGAAGGAGAAAGTTGCAGAATTATGTTTTTGCTTTGAACAACCTCCACGGATCACTCCCCAGGTATAGCGAAAGAACATAGAAACAGAGTTGAACATACAGGCAAGCAACACCTAGAGGTTGCACCAGCTAATCTACTTTTACTTGTACTTGTAATTTTAAGTTTTTATATTTTGTACTAGTTTTATTCCAAAATACAACACTTTATCTCAGCACTTTGGTTTTAGCCAGGACAGTTTGTTTCTGAACGTTGTTTAAGAGTCTGCTCAATTGTGCAATGAAATAGCAGTATCCTACAGCACAGTAAAATGGATGGGTTCAACAAAGAGGAGAGTAAGTCAAACAAGACTATTCTGGAGATACTAAAAGGGAAGTCTGATAGAACTCGCAAGTCTCAAAAAAAGTTTTGCTGGCATTGGGTTTTTTGTTTAATTGTTAATTTGCATTAGACTTGCTGGCATTTCACCCCAATTTAGAACCTCATTATCTCTAGGACACCATTTTGCCTCTGCCTGAAAAACTGAAGCATGCCCATGCCAGGCAGGACATGGAATTGAGAATAAGATCTACCACAGAGGCATCCTGAAGTAATTAGAGAAAATGTCTCCATCACCTCCCCCATACCAAGGGCAGTATCTCAATTCCCAGCTTTGCCAGCACAGCAGACTCCATGAAGAAAAAGCTAACAGTGTCACAAGCAGGGAACACTGAAACAAGAGAAGCTGGTTTACTTTCCAGCCTCCTCACATGTAACACAGTAAACAGCAGAGGCTGCTAAATAGGAGAAGCAATACTGAGACAAGAGTCCCAATCAGTTATGAGTCAACTGTTGGTATCTAGTATCACTAGCCTCAAAATACAAGAATAAAGGATTATTTGTCTCAGCTTAGCCCCATTCTTAATTACTTCACTTTCATTAGGTATTAAACTTGCCACAAAAAGGTAAGAGCAAACTGAAGTGGACAAGGATTTCACTAACACAATACAGCGTCGTCAGAACTTTTTCACATATTTTTGTTAACGTATTCATCAGCATTCATCAATCCATTTATCTTTTTTGTCAGCACAGTGGGTTCCTCCCCCATTTTTTTCTTCTAATGTTCAATAAGCACACTGGGTAATTCAACCACTCACTTTTAACATCCAGTTTTTGAGAATTAGAACAGCCACCTTCAAGAGGTGGGAAATTCAATGCACATTTTCTTATCTGGCTGCTGCTGCAGAGGTGGTGTTGCTGTACTGAATTTGTATACGTATACGGTTATTCTGGTTAGATGTTTACAGTTTGTGTAGTTTAAACCTTTGGTCTTTGAAAACGTTCTCCATTACACACATTTTAAATATATTGCTTCGATATATGTATTATATATTAGTCCGCCTCACACTTATTTTATTTAAATTTTTAAAGTGCAACAGAGAGATGTTCCTATTGTGTTTTGCCCCCTTTCCCTGATTAGTCCCTAACAAAGCATATTATAACATTGCATTTACTAAAAGTTTACTGAAACATAGAACATTGACTCATTTTTAAATTAACTTAGAGAAAACATAGCAGAAAAGTTATTACCACAATGCAATTTAGAAACAGACTATCAAGTTCTCTCCAAAAAATATAGGGGTTTTGTCACAATACAACATCTTAACTAAACACTGACTTAAAAAAGGCTGACTCTCATATTGGCTACCTGCATGGGCTTGGGAAATAGTGAATATATTTTCGAAGATTAACTTAAAATTGTCAGTTTTATCAAGTTTTTTTAACTCACAATTGTCATTTTTATCAAGTTTTGATTTCTTCCCAGCTTTAACTTTAAACCCCTATGTGTATCCCGTTATTCTGACCTGACTGTGATGGTCCCACTCCCCCATAGATACCTTTTTCTCCCTTGCATTGCTGATGACGACAAGTACCTCTTTGTGTATTATTTTTATTTATGGTTATTAAGGAAACAAATATAAATAAGGTCAAGGATCTATTTACATTTCTGACATCATCCCAGACACGCTTCTGCTGGAATTGTAGTTAATTTTATTTTTCAGAACCTCCATGGGGTGATGGCACCAGGTTATTTTTTTCCAAGAATACTGTAAAACACACTAATGAAAAACACTAAACAAACTCTACTTTAATAGTGCCTCTTTTGACATTATGTTTAGTGGGGTTTGCTTGTTTAAGACAGTTAAAGGGCCTTGAGGGATCCTTACAGAGCTCATAAACACCGAATTCATGTTTTAATCTCCATCCTCTATGCTCAGTGTTCCAACATATTTCAGCACTGTCAAATCCTACACAATGCATGAACAAGCATTGCAGTTTGGGTCACGATCACATGCTAATTAGCCAGTCACCTTCTCACCTCCGTTAGCATGAGTCTAGAGCCGGTCTCCCTTCCTACGTGGGCACCTAGTATACCTATTGGAAAATAGAAGTCAGGGACTACAAATGAGGAGACATATGGCTGAAAGGTTTAGCGACGTGAAGATTATGAACACTGGAAGTGGGGCAGAAAGGGACCGGCAGAGCCCATATCCGAACACATACATCTTGCACATAATTTAAAGCTACATTTTCCACCCACATCATCCCCCTACAAAACATAGTGTTAGAAAAGGCTGTGTTTTGAAATGAAGTGATACATCTATGATTTTACCTCGTAACAGATTAATACATAGAGTTAGAACTCCGGGCTAATATCCTCTACTCCTTGAATAAAATAGTCTATTTTTACAAAGAGGAAAAATGAAACGCTCCTTTCTAATTTAGAATAAGTGTGCATGGAAATAAGAAAGAGGGTTTTCTTAATGCATGATACATAAATACGGCAAAGTTATTCCTGGAAGATATGCTGCAGTGAAAAAAAAAAATTAGTTAAACGGTTATATAATACTTTTATTTTTCTTAACACAAATAGACTCAGGAGGAGTCCAGACAACAAATTACCATTTTAAATTTATAAGGGAAGAGCTGTTTAAGATGCTTTTAATATATCTATATTTTATTTATTAGAAATGGAAAATCCTTACAACTTCACAATTATATAAACACTAAATAACTGTATTTGAAATAATATGCCCGGCAAGTTCCATGAAGGTTTTCTTGTTTGTTTGGGTTTTTTAAAACAAAAACCTGTGCTGTAAAATTAACCACTTAGTGTAAGAGCAGGCTTTCTTTTGGAGTGGTTTATAACAGTATAATTTCTTAAATACATTACTACAGGTTTTTTAATAACACACAAAAGTTTTAGAACAGTGAGGTTTTGATGACCATTTGGGTGTTTTTTGGTGGTTTTTTTTTTTGTTTGTTTGTTTTGGTTTTTTACATTCAAAAACGTGAGCTGGCCTTTCTTCCTTACCAAGAGATGAGGGATCTTCTGTGCTATCCTAACAGTAGATCTCATCACATTTCCCTACCTTGTAATCAATTATTTTAGACTAAGTTACACCTGAGATAATGAAAGTACAATCAGTTCAATAGAAATTCTCAGTTACACTACATATATATTAAGCCCCAAGTCTGTTAAAGAAAAGTAAGCCTTCTCTTGGCCACAGTAGGGCCAGAGCTGCCCTCAACATGAACAAGAAATAAGCAGTGCTATGTGGCCATTAAAATTGACATGCACAATATTGCCAATATCTTGGGTCATTGCCACTTGCAAAATAAAGTTGCAGGCGCCAGCCCTTCCTTTCTCTCAAATGCCAATAAAATACAACACCATGCAAGACACAGATAAGTTATAGAGCAATACTTGAGAGAACATTACAGAAGAACAGAAGGAATCAGTCACCACAGTACATTCCATGTCCCCCTCCTACAAGAGCTCTCTAATGCACTATTTCTCTTCCAACATCTGACTCAGCCTCCTGGTTTTCTTCTCCCATTGATTTTTGGGTTAGAATATGAATTTAACTAATCCGATGGGTCATTAATGATACCCATCTATTACATGAAGGATCCTCAGCTACTGGGGAGCTTGCAGCTTATTACAAAAAGAGTAACAGACTGTGTTCATTTCTTCCTTCTAAGGACTGGAAAAACATAGTTGTACATTTTCTTCGGACCAGACTGCATGGCATTCACTGGTTGGCACATACAAGTGCTAAACCAACTATTATTTCAGATGCCCACACTTAAAACTGTACTTTACAGCACTTTCAAACTCTGTATCTAATCCCTATTCAATTCCCTTTATTTTTTATATTTTCCACAGAAGATAAAAATAAAAGATGGAATTGCTGTCTGATGATGGACAGTAAAATTAGACCGAAGACTTCTGTTGACTTGAAAAAGGGGTAAATATTGAATCCCACATAGTCCAAGTGACATCAACGCCTATTCTCCAGCCTAGGGTCATACCATCCCTACAAGAGCAGTCTTTCCCTTTTCCTTATAACAAGAACCTTCACTTACTTGGGATGTTTCGTTCATCTAAAAGGTATAAATGAAGTAAGAGCAAAAAGAGAGTAATATTTTCATAGTTTCATTCTACTCCTCTCAAGAGTAAACTCAGGGCTCCCTGACACAATTCAAATTGAACAAGCTTGTTTGAGTCAGCTTTGCTTTAATTTGCCCTCATTCGTAAAACTCTTCAAGATGTCTGCAGGAGTGGTGTTACAGAAATGCTAATGACTGACTGAGAAGATGCCATGGTCTAGGACAAAGCACGCCGTCAGGCTGGAGATGTACATATACAGTTCTAATTTTACATACAGCACAGGTCCATATCTGACAGAAACAATCATGATTCTAGTAACTTAAATGGAGCCCTGAATGTTGTCACGAACTATAGACCCATTCCAAACAAAATAGAAAGACTTTTGAGGATCAGACAAAAGGGACTAAAAATCTCTATGGCAGTAATAAGGGTAAATTAGCTACTTGTCTGCTTGATAAGAAAAGCAGGTGAACCTATATACCAGCAGGCATGTATTTAGCTGGGCCTACTTTCCCCGCCGAGAATACTCATTCAGCCAAAAAGAACATCTTCACTTACATTTGAATTTTGCCTCTTCTGAAAGGACACGTTTGCTCCATCTGAAAGGACATCCAAAATAATATAAAAGTTGACGTGCTTAGAAACTTAAAATATAAAGCTTATTCACAAACTATTAACAAAGCTCTTAGTACCAGATCATTGGTATAATGTCATATGTATTCTAGGAGAGACATTCTGGGTAATGGTACTGTAATGATGACGAGCCTACAAAGACCAGTCACCCTGGTCTTTTAGACCTAGTCTTTTAGACTTCATTGAACAGAAACTGAAATAACATTGGTTCCCTTAAGAAGTGTTAGAGAGACTAAGCTGAGACAGCCACAATAAGCAAGAGGTGGGGTTATTGTGATGCTTCAGTAGTATTTAAGAGAATAATTAACAAGAAAAAACCTCTAAAGCTTCTAAGACGACACAATTGAACTACTGGTGAGGGAGGTACATTTAGGTTATCTGAGTTGTCTCTAAGACTGCAGAATAGCCCTCAGAGATACACCGCTTGTGTTTATTTTCTTTGAGTTAAACATGTCAAAATCGGGAATTTTATAAAAAAATCCTGTGGGGATGGGAGAACTAAAGATCGCATACTAGGTTTTATTAGTGTGTCATCTAATACCCCTGTTTCTATGATCTTTGGATCAGAAGACTGTTAGATCCCTAGGTGAACTCACATACGCAACACCCTTTTCCCCCCCATCATACAGGGATATCATTTTTAAACAGATGTTATCTCTAACGGACTGTAAGTGGCTACAATACACAAGAAAACTGACTAGCTTAAATTCTTTGGTGGATTGTTGATGACTGCAGTTAAGCACTGCTTTTTCCTAACTGCTTTATTTAACACAATATTGATAATGGTGAAAATCTAATCCATGGTGAATTTACATGGTTGAACTAACATTGATTCAAAACCCCAGTATCTGCTGTTAAGCGCTATACTAGAGACTATCCCATCCCTCTTCTGCTACAACAGCAAAACCCATGAGGTTTGGAAAAGCCCTGGGGGAGGGAAAGAAATCCTGTACCAAAATAAATAGGCAGATTCCCTATTTTATTAGTCAGTGTTCCATAAGGCCACATGTACTTAAAGGTTTTCTTGCTTAGAAATGGCACAACCCCCCACATGCTTATTTTATTCAAATATGAACTCCATTTTAACATGAAAGCAAATTTTAAAAAATCATCTTTTCAGGTGATAGTCCTATTTAGGTGCACAGTATTCTATTTGTTTTCTGTGGTTCACATAGCACTGTCATATGACTGATATCATTGCCTGATACTCCAATAAAAAAAGTGGACTGGCCTTTTTCTGATTTTAAACACGAGTCCTTTTTAATAATTTTATTTTGTACACTTCATGGAAACAAAAGTCATATCATTGACTTAAATACAATTTTTTTTAGAGCAGTTTTATAAAATAATAGAACTCAAAAAATTTTCATGACTTGAGTAGCTCTTTCATATAATTTATGTAGGTTTTCACTAATTGACAGAATGAGGAATTGGTAATTAATTTTTTTAAGATTGAACAGAGAGTGAAGAAAACTTAATGAAATAATTTAGAACTCATCATGGTAATGCTGTATCTCTCAACTAGGAAGCAGAAATAATGTACCTAATATCAATGGGATGTGTTTTATTAGCCACTGTTTGTTTCACTACCAGGTGGCTACATACCTGTTTTTGTTTAGAGTCCTTAAACTGCCTGCCAATTTAAAGGGCAGGAAATAAAATACAGGCTAGATCAGGTTGCATGGAGGAACTGCCTATTCAGTGATATTCAAGGCAAATTTAATGGAGCCCAAGAATGCCATGACTGGACATGTGTAACACAAATGGTGCCACCATAGGAGCATGAAGACAGCAGCTGTCTGCTGTAGAGACAAATTATTTTCATTGCATAGATTTGGCTAAGTTGCAACTACTCAGTTACTCTGAGTGAAGACAAAAAAACAATAATTCTAACTAGTGTTTCATCTTTGCCACTCTCCTTTCATCTCTCAAGCTTCACAACTTGTAAGTTTTTTCCTCGCATCCAAGCTGTCAGTGATATATTTTAAAAAGAGTAACTTGAAATGTTTGGCTACCTGGGGCCATAAACCCAGCAGGTCAGCAACAGACACTGTTGGGGGACTTTCCATGGCTTTTACTGGAATTAAAACAAAACAATCAGGAGGAAAGCGTCATGGGTATGGCGGTAACTTATTAGTTCTAACACACATATCCCTGTAGATCACAGCGACCTCAATCTGCTTAAAAAATGGCTTCCTTGGGCTAGCCAATCTTTCTGTTAAATAGGTCGGCCTTCCCTGGAGCCAAGATCTGCCTCCTTCTGCATGGATTATTATAACAGCACAGGCAGTATTTTGTGCTCTGACAATTTCCAAATAAAAATCTGTCCTACAAAGGCTGAGATTGTTTATTTTTCCTTAGGGCATTCAGTTGTTCTGATTAGGGACAGAGCAGAAGAAAAGTTGGATATTAAAACAGCAAAGCTGTTGTGAACCTGAGGTGTTATTTTTAGTTTAATTAACAATAGAGGAAGACACATAAATGAAAATAAATCATACGACACTTAAGATATGCAGACAAGGATACACTATGTGACCTGCCAGGAAAGATCTCTGTGATAAAGACACAGAGGTAGCAAGAAATACATCCTGCATATCTCCAGAGTAGGAAAATGGGGGGAAAAAATAAGTAGTCTATTATAATTTATAACACTGCTATCCAACTTATTAACTGTGTAGCTTTATTCAAAAGAGACACTTTAAGCTATTTCAAGCTTATAAGTTACTAGCAAAACCAAGGACACTTTGGTCACATCCCAAAAATCCCCCCATCTTCCATAGTTGCAGAAACACCAAAATGAGTGAATCCCTCAAAGAAAATATGTACACATCCACTACCTTTCATAGAATCATAGAATGGTTCAGGTTAGAAGGGACCTCAAAGATCATCTAGTTCCAACCCCCCTGCCATGGGCAGGGACACCTCCCACTAGGCCATGTTGCTCAAAGCCCCATCCAACCTGGTCTTGAACACTTCCAGGGATGGGGCATCCACAGCTTCTCTGGACAACCTGTTCCAGTGCCTCACCACCCTTACAGTAAAGAATTTATTCCTAGTATCTAATCTAAATCTACCCTCCTTCAGTTTAAAACTCTCACCCTTCGTCCTACCATTACACTCCCTGATAAAAAGTCCCTCCCCATCTGTCCTGTAGGCCCCCCTTAGGTATTGGAAGGCTGCTATAAGGTCTCCCTTCTCTTCTCCAGGCTGAACAACCCCAACTCTCTCAGCCTGTTCTCATTGCTTAGATGCTCCAGCCCTCTGATCATCTTCGTGTCCCTCCACTGGATCCGTTCCAACAGGTCCACGTCCTTCTTGTGCTGAGGCCTCCAGAGCTGCACGCAGTACTCCAGGTGGAGTAGAGGAGTAGAATCACCTCCATCAACCTGCTGGCCATGCTTCTTTTGATGCAGCCCAGGATGTGGTTGGCTTTCTAACTTTCACACTTACCTTTTTCCTTGGAGCTTCTGGGAAGTAGAAGGAAAAAGACCTCAGACTACTCACATGTTCCAGATTGTTAGGAATCGATACAAAGAAAAAATTTTTTCCCAGCCCGTCAGGTGTACAACATAGCAGGTTTATATCATATCACTTGAAGGTCACATTTAAAACTCTAAGCAGACATTATAACCATTAAATAGAAACCCCTAGGTTTCATCCCCAAACTTGGATCCCCTCATAGCTGTGCTTACACAATCTTTACCTCAACAAACTTTTTTTTTTTTTTTTTTTTTTTTCGACCAGAAGAACCTCCAGTTCCTTTTTATAACCTCACTGGGGTCAACAACAGCACCTGCTTCTATGACTCAGTGGTAATTACCTTGCACCTGCACACAGAGTTCAAGCTCCTGATATCAGAATGACTCAAGAGGGGAGTCCTGTGTTACTGGGCAGGGTCTTCAAGTCTGCCCTGCTACAAACAGCTAATGTATATTATCAAGTTTCCTATTAGATCCTAATCTTATAGGCTAGATTAGGTAAATGTCAGAATGTTATTCTTATGCTTATGAATCATTCAGCATTTCTTACGGTAAAGATATTATTGGCACCACTGCAACCTGAAAGTATTTTAATTTTTTAAAGACTATAAACGAATTTACCTCTATCTGAATATTTCTATGATTTTTCATAAATGTCACCATTCACATTTCATGAAAATGTTAAATACTACAGAAAGCAAACAAGCTGGTTTTGTACTGGAGGTGTACATAAAACTGTACATGAATTACTAAACACTCTGATTTTTAGAACGGAATAAGCGAAGCTTATCTGAAAAGACATGCAGAACCAGAAGTAATATTTAATCTCAGTCAGATTCTAATTCTCGTACTCTGTTTTTGCTTTTAGCCTTTCAATTGTGGTTGAACTATTTATTTGCATAATTTTTTTTGTCATCTTTTTGTTGCTTTCTGTGAAATTATGAACGTACAGATCTCCATTTTATAGATAAGTTTGTCATTAAGAATAATTTTATGCAAGGCTTCAATACATATACAGGAACCGATTGAATGCTTTCAAATACTTCACCTTTGCTAATCCCTAGAACTGTTTGTAAT
The DNA here is from genome assembly GCA_013398915.1 of Dromas ardeola. Taxonomy (NCBI): domain Eukaryota; kingdom Metazoa; phylum Chordata; class Aves; order Charadriiformes; family Dromadidae; genus Dromas; species Dromas ardeola. The sequence continues at coordinate 401,145 of VYZM01011583.1, read as the reverse complement.
TGCCATGACTAATCCCAGCTAGTCACTTGGGATTATTTCTGCTTCCTAACCGAGTGAATCCTGAGCATTCAAAGAATACTCTCAACTCATTGGATATTAATATGAGCAAAATTGTTTAGCACCATAATTGACCCAGGCTCACAAACTCAGAGAAACTTTCTGTTGTGTGACTTCAGAAACCAAATTTTGGCTCATATTAACAGCTGTGCTTAAAAGCATCATTTGGGGGCGGGGTAGGGAAGAGGCAGTGGGGAAAACAACACAGAAAGAACAGTAGCTGCATCTTTTATGAGCCCACTCCACAGGACCCCAAGACAATCCAAAATAGCAGAACCTAAACACCTTTTCAATATTACTACAGAAAAATTCAGTTACAGAAGCAGGAAGAGGGGTGGAGAATTTTTAGCCATAGATGAACAAAAAGCGACCCTTAGCACATAGGAAAAGAAGGCTCTTTTCTTTTCCTAGCAGAAAATAGTAAAACCAGCCTGCAACTCAGTAACAAACTGCTTAAGAAGACCAATTTTAAATTACACCTATTAGCAAAGGAACAACAGCTAGAACATTTCCAGCCAGCTGTATGTAATGGTAAAGCAAAGAGCTATAAAATGAACTGGCAGCTGTCACCTTAGCTGTTGTCAAGTACTAGCTGATAGTCCACTGCAAAACAAAGTACTATAGGTTTTTTGTGGTTTTAATAGACTTTCTTTTCCATAATTAGTTGGAACTAACTGACTGAAACACTAAAACAATCTATCAGGCTAAGCAACAAAATAAAGATTAATAGACCAGCCTGTCCCTCTTCTCTTTTGCCTTAGCCGTTTCTCCTACCATTTCAGAAATATTTCTTTCTTGAAGATTAAATCAATCCTATTTATTCCTAGAAATAAAGGTATTCTTATCCATACCATAGAACTTCTCATAATGCTTTCACATTCTTAAAAAACAGTAAAACCCCCACGAACCACCACCAACCCTACAAAAATAATTTGAAGCCACAGCTATAACCACTCCAGATGCTGCATAACCCATTTAGGTCATAGAATCATAGAATCATAGGGTTGTAAGGGACCTCTGGAGATCATCTAGTCCAACCCCCCTGCCAGAGCAGGGTCACCTTAGAGCAGGTTGCACAGGAACGCGTCTAGGCGGGTTTTGAATGTCTCCAGAGATGGAGACTCCACCACCTCTCTGGGCAGCCTGTTCCAGTGCTCTGCCACCCTCAAAGTAAAGAAGTTCCTCCTCATGTTGAGGTGGAACTTCCTACACTCAAGTTTGTTCCCGTTACCTCTTGTCCTGTCACTGGGCAGCACTGAAAAGAGCCTGGCCCCATCCTCCTGACACCCACCCTTTAAGTATAAGCATTAATAAGGTCACCCCTCAGCCGTCTCTTTTCCAGACTAAACAGACCCAATTCCCTCAGCCTTTCCTCGTAAGAGAGGTGTTCCAGTCCCCTAATCGTCTTGGTAGCCCTATGCTGCACCCTCTCCAGCAGTTCCCTGTCCTTCTTGAGCTGGGGAGCCCAGAACTGGACACAGTACTCGAGGTGTGGCCTCACCAAGGCAGAGTAGAGGGGGAGGATGACCTCCCTCGACCTGCTGGCCACACTCTTCTTGATGCACCCCAGGATGCCATTGGCCTTCTTGGCCACAAGGGCCCATTGCTGGCTCATGGCCATCCTGTTGTCC
>VYZM01011583.1:371266-399368 GCA_013398915.1 Dromas ardeola | reverse complement strand
ATTCCTCCCCAGGTGCAGCACCCTACACTTGCCCTTATGGAATTGCATAAGGTTTCTCTCCGCCCAACTCTCCAGCCTGTCCAGGTCTCTCTGTATGGCGGCACAGCCTTCCGGTGTGTCAGCCACCCCCCCCAGCTTTGTGTCATCAGCAAACTTGCTGAGGGTGCTCTCTATCCCCTCATCCAAGTCGTTGATGAATATATTGAAGAGGACTGGGCCCAGTACTGACCCCTGGGGAACACCACTCATCACTGATCTCCAACTGGACTCTGTGCCCCTAACCACAACCCTCTGAGCTCTGTCTTGCAGCCAGTTTTCTATCCACCTTACTGTCCATTCATCTAACCCACTCTTCCTAAGCTTCCCTATGAGGATGCTGTGGGAGACCGTGTCGAACTTTTCACTTTTCATCTGTAACTCCAGAGACATTACTACTACTGGAATTCTTTCTGGATCAAGAAAACAGTTTTATTGCCAAACTCTTCTATTTCAAGCAGAGATATGATTAAGAAGGCCTATATTTTTAGTTAAGGATTGTTCTGAAACACCGTTTCCAGTCTTATATATGTATATGAATTTCTGCAGATTTAATAAAGTTGAGAAAAATAGTTTTACACTTACAAAAAAACCCAAACCATAAATGAAGGTACTTCACTGATAGTAAATAAAGAACAATAGCTTGAAAATTTTGAAGAGAAACCCTGAAAGCTTCAATTTGGTCCAAAGTACTTGCTATTATTTGCGCAGGAAACGGGGGGAGAGAGAAATACAGAGCGACTACTATGAGTCATGTTTACTGTGATTCAGAGACTATGCCGTGCATCTGGCAGGCAAGGAAGAAAGGAATTTTATGACAGTGGCAGAAAAATACAAAGCAATATGAAGCCAACAGACAGATCATTTAATAAACTCATATTGTAAAATAATTGAAAACCACTTTGAAACAAGGAGTCCCCTTCAGTTTACTGCTAATACGCCACAGTGTCACTGCAGAGGAGTTGAGGGACAGCTGCATACACTGCAGTAATGCTGTCACTCCTGCTGTATTTTCTTTTCCTATGTGCTAAGGGTCATTTTTTGTTCATCTGTGGCTAAAACTTCTCCACCCCTCCTCCTACTTCCTAAACACTGTTTACAGAAATACACAAGAAAAAGAAATTTATGAGCAAAAGAGAAGTACTTAGCATTGGAAGAGGGCAAATGAACAAACACTCAGTATGAACCTGCTGAAAATTCTGTATTTCGGGTCAGCCTAAACATCTCAAAAGTTTAGATGAGTTTTGTTGAATGAAGGTTATTCTCCTAATACTTTGTCATAGGTGGCTGCCTGAACAATGCTAACCCTATCTCTCCTACGACACATCTTATGGTAAAATCTACTTGGCTACAAGAGGAACCCATCTCTGTCTCAGTCCGTACCTCACTTTGCTTACCTGGCTTGACTGTCTGCTAACCCACACACTGCCAAACTCTAGTGTGGCCAGCATGACATTCTTGAGCTGATTTTCCATCAGTGCTGACTGTAAATATCTTCAGTTGTGAAAGGACCAGAAAGGAGAACGGAAGATGTCTGACACAACATTTAAAAGCCACCTGACAAAATTACTCTATCCTGTAAAAGCTGAGGTCTCTCCAGTTAGATAAAAAATATCAGCCACGGTAGGAACAGCAACCACAGCCAACAGAAGAAAGGTAGACAGACTGTTGATCAGCAAGTGTTTGAGGCAAGTCTATACACGTAGAGACTGACGAGAGGAGATTATGTGTTTTTTGAAGACTGACATAGAAAGCATGTGTGTCCTTTTATTATGCAAATATCAAAAACGGCAGACGCAACTATTTTCAAAGCAAACTGCTTTAGCCACACAATTGCCGTGTTCAACATCTGGTTTATTCTCCTGCTTACTCCCCAAAACTGAGCTGTACAACTAACACATGCTTTCAAATGCACTGAGGAATTCAGATGAAATAAAAAATATCTATGGCCTTACCACCTAGCCTTTGAAGGCAGCTTGGATTCTTTATGACCGAAGGACAGAGGGCTCTCCTGCAGCCTCCCGAAGCAGGGGAAGAGCACCTTCCCCTGGTGTGGGCACTGATGGATGCGCCTGGGAAGCTGAGCCCTGCTTTCCAGCTGCGCCACCTCGGGTCACTGGCCAGGCCCATGGCTGCAGTTGTGGATGGGGACAATCAAGAGATGTCCTATTAGTGCTCAGCTTCTCAAGTTAAAGCCAAGGTGGGGAGAAGCTGCGGTATTGTCTAAGGCTGTGGGTAATGCCCGCTGAGCAGCTGGGGAGCAGGAGATGGATGTTGTTGGAGGTGGCAAAAGCTCTTTTAAACTCTCTCTACCACCTGGAGAGTTTTATAGAACAAAGAAACAACACAAACTTTAGGTGGGCAGCTTTTCAGTGTTACAAACATAAAAGGCACCTACATTTGCCTCAGAGTTTCCACAGTGTTTGGTTTTGCCTCCACACAGCAAAATATTCCAGTCAACTCTCCCATCAAAATATCTCAGCTAAAAGTGCTGAAAGCTAATCTCCTTGAAGGCTAAGTACTTCACTAGATTCCAGTTTAGTGTAACTGTAAGTATTGCAAGTGATTAAAAAATACAGAGCATGAACAAAAAACAAATACATGCAATGATCTGTAGAGCGTTCAGTTTCATGAAAATGTATATGTTCAATACACAGATAAGATGATTAAAAATGGAAAAGACAGCCTGAGCATAAATATATATGGTAACTACACAGCAGTGACTGACAATAGTGGATCTATTTTACAGAACATTTAAATCAGCAAAAATCCAAGATACAATATTTAAATGAGTCTTTATCATAAAACGTACCTTGAAAGTTCTGTGGAAGAATAATATAAGCTAGGGTATACTTTAAAGATTGTAATTGGACTTTATCCCAGAAAAGGCTAAATAAATTGAAATATGTTTTATATCATTATGCATATTCTTTTGTGATAAAAATAGCTTTATATTTCTTAGCAGTTCAAAAAACTGTGCAACAAGGGAATAATAATAAAGGAAAAGAAGCAATCAAAATAAGAAAAGGGGGAGATTTCTTGTATCCCTCTGCAAAAGAAGTAATAAATTACTTCCGTGAATAATTTCAAAGACTTGAATAAGCTGCATGTATCTCCCAGATGACTCTTGGAAAAAATTCAAGAATTGTCTCAAACACTTGTAGAAAGCATATAAGACAATTTTTTTTTAATCTCAAACATAAAAATGTGCGAACTACAATATTTACTGAACACAGTTTTATCAGATAGCCCTCTAAGAGAATCCTACAATAGTGTAATATCAAAAGTCTATAGTCCATGAAATTTCTTCAGTAAACTGAAGAGCCTCCCCAACATGTACATTCCTTCATACATTGTTCAACAAGAAAAAATTCTTAACAGGTATTCAAGGTTTTTGAACAGGACAAAATTCAATACCTGTAAAAGAGATGTAATCCACCTTCCTCCATTCCAAAATCACTTACAAAAAGGACCAGTTTCACTACTGTGTGGCAGTGGTACTCTGTCTTGCCAGACAGCAATTTTTTTTTTCATATATTGAACATACACAAACAGATGAAGAACTTAATCTCAGAGGTGTTTAAAATCATGTTAGCTATGAGGTTTTTACTTGGGCATTTCTAACTCAACAGGAAGAGAAAAAAAAAGAGGTACGTATATATATGATATTTTACAGACATATATTTAGGTGTTTTATAAACATTTAGAAGTGTTTCATAAAGCACTTGGAAGTATGTTTTATATGCAGACACACAGACACACTGTTTTCCACATTCTTTGCATGTTGTTGCTGGTGGAGAGAGGAGAAAGCTTTTTAATTTTCCTCTGTTATTTTGTATTAAAGAGTTATTCCAGCACAGGAAACAGTCTTCTCAAAGGCCACTGGAGCAGGATTTCCGTCTTCAATCTGGACTGGAAGTCACTTCTAAAACTGTTTCTCAGCAGATGATCAGTTCAAACAGAAGGCAGGCTGCTATAAATTGTACTAGGATGAAACCAGAGATGACATTTAAGGACTTGAAATCTTTATTAGGCATGGAGAATGTTTTTTTAATGTGGTCCAAAGGAACTGGGTCACCTGCAGGCAGAAAAGGTCAGGAAGGCTCACAGGTCCATGCACCAGTCATGGGGAAAGGCGGTGGAGAGGGGTACCAGGGAGGCCTGAAGAGCTACCAAGTCTTGAGTTGTGGTAGATTTTGATTCCATCACTTTTCCTCTTCTTGTTTTGCTGGCAGTCTACAAAACTGGCCTTTTGTCTTTGCTCATATATGGTCTTAAGCATTTCTAAAACTACAGATACAGCAGCATAACTCTTCCATTCGCCTTTCCTTTCTTTTCTCCCCTTTCCTTTCTTTCTTTTCCTCAAAACATAAACACAAAACCCCAAAGCATTCATATAAACAGCACACACAAATGCACTTGGGTATTCATTCATTACTCACACTGCCTTGTATTTTCTCACCTCAATAGGTGATATGATAGTTATCTAGATGTCAGATTGTACTTTCTCCTCTTTTTGTCCCCCTCCGATACATGCACACCCATACACAAAGGAATGGCATAGCTGCTGAGTATTTCCTTTTCCACTTATATCACTATAAATAAAAAGTTGTGCTAAATAAACTGCTGAGTGCTATTCCCACGAGGACACATTTTTTACAGTTGCCATGATCTTGAATCTTTCCATGCCAGCATGATACCGAAACAGTGTTTCTCATGGGGAAAGCCACAACTTTTTCTTTTTGAAAATGTCCATTTTTACAGGACATACTATATGCCATTAAGTTACTCAAGGGGTTAATAAACCTCAGAATCCCTTGCCTTGTCTAGAATGAAGTGGCATAATGACTTCACTGATGAGTTTTTTTCCTGTAAAGGGGAACATTAGAAAACACACAGGAGAGAAATTAATGTGTGCCCTAAACCCCTAACCAGCACTTTCAGTGCCTTTATAATGTACCTGAGAGCATATTAGGAAAATAAAGAAGAATCTTCAATTTACTGACTTAAAATTATTTTTTCCCTTTTCTCTATTGACTTTCAGACTGAATCTTAAGAGCTTTAAATTATATTTTAAATACAAGGCTTAAAAACTAATTTACCATATTCCTATCAGCCAGCAGATAAAGTCTGTAGCTCAGCGGTGGATAAGAGTTTCCAAGGACAATACCTATGCCCAAAGCTTTCCAAAGGTATAACATGAAGGATACAAGAGAGGAGGTGATATACATCAGACTATTTGTCCCCGGACCCATTTCCTTTCAGCTTCGGGCCAGCTATGTATCTGATGAATCCGAAATCCTGTCATCCCCTTGCGAGTGTCATAAGCGCTAACATATATGGATTGCTGCAGCCTTCTTTCTGTGCCAGTGCCGTAGTTATCTCAGTTCAGGGACTCTGAAAGAATCACAGAGGAGACAGATAACTATATTTAAGCCTTAGGAATTGCCATCTTTGTGAGGGGTAGCCTCCCTTTCCCATCAGAGATAAAAGGGACGTGGCAACCTGTTCTGAGACAAGCAAAACTGCAAGGACCAGAAGGTAAAAGCTGGAATGGCATGAAAAATCTACAGAGATGTCTTGTAAAAGCACAAAAGTATTGAGAGCATCGATAAATCCCTAAAGCTGGCAACTCTAGTTCAATGGAGCCATGCCAGCCTACTCCAGCTGAGCATCAGGCCTGCGCTCTTTGCAAACAGATATAAACATTCTATTAAATCAAACCTTCCCCTTGCTGTGCTGTTACAGCTAAGAACTTTTCTCAGTAGGCAACACCCTGCTCACGCTGAATGTAGAGTTTTAGAGACGCACTACCCAGGTACTTTTTGCCTGAGAGTGGAATCTTCTCTCCCCAGTCTCTTGTCACCCTAAGCACCCGCTGCCGCTGCAGCAAGCACCTCATGCTTTGTATTTCTCTGCTTCCTGACATATCGTTTTTGTTACCTCCGCCACTAGCGTATGCCTCAACCATCTTCACAACAGTAAACAACCAAAGGGCTTGGGCTTTTTTAATAGCATTAAAATTAATGCTATTAAAATTAAATTAATTCCCATTTCCACCTTTTGAACAGCAGTGTGCCAGCAAATGATGGAGCCTACGCATTCCAGCTTTCAGGGTGGCCAACCTCTTTCGGAAGTTTATTTTCTAGCCCATATACAATCTATCATGCTTTGATCCATTGCGAAAAGTATGACAGCACGACGAGGTGTCCCTCTGCATCTCAGCTGTAATTACTGAGAATTTTGCTTAATCAGGAAATCCTCGGTACCTGTCAGGCCAAAGTCAGGGCAGGATGCTGTACCAGGTGACAAGGGTCATCTGTTTCTCTCTGACTGCTTGATATTAACACAGCAGACAGTCTCATATTACTAGATGTGCTGCATTGGCAGAGAGATAATAAAGCTTGCTATAGACTCTGGAATTCCCTTTGGGTTTCAAGTAACGGGCTTGCCAAAAGTGGTTCACCTTATTTTTTAATATTTTATAGCTGCATAAAAAGTGCCAGATGCTGTTTAGAAACTGGACTTGGAGCTAACCACTCAATCAGCAAAAAAAGGAAATTGAAATGGCTTTTATTTAGCAGCTGCCAATATAAAGGAAAACCCTAAACAAAACAGCTACGCACATGATATAATTTGGGTATAGAGCCACTGTTAAAGTGACATCTTCAGAACATTTTCCATTCAATTTGAGATGGCAGGTATTGTATTTTACATACAACAGACTTATTTTCTAGTGGAGACATCTTTTTCCTCGTGTCAGTGGAATAGATGCTTGACCACCTGTTCTCAAAATTGAAATGTTTCATTAAAGAAACACGCTCATTATCTACCATGCAGAAGATACGCTGTATTAGCTGCAAACTTGGAAGAGGAAGAGAGTGTGAAGAGAGACAGTAAAATAATTAGCAACAAGGTGAAGACCATAAATGTAATATTTCTGGATTTTGCTAAACATTTGATACAGTGCTGCACAAAATTTTATTTGAAAAAAATTAATTCAAAATTATCTCAGAAAAAAATATTGTCACATTAGTGAAAATCTCGCTAAATTGTCCTAAAATGTGTAATGATAAATGACAACCTATTGATTGAGCTGGAGGGCAGATATTTTTGGGGTGCTACAGGCTTTGGTGGTTGCTTTCATGCATAGATATTAGATATACTAAATAATTTAATGTTTGGTTCAGAAAGGTTTTACATTGCAACATCAGCATTAGTGGTAAAACAAGACAAGAGTGTGACTCTAAGCACACAGTTGAAAGAAAGCTAAAATTTAGTTTTAAAAATATGCATGAGAGGATTAAATGAACAATAATCTTAAATGCATTTTTTTAGGTGATAGCACAGAGAGAATAATTTCACATAAACTAGAGCTGGTAGAATACGTATGATATACAAAAGAATAGGCACACTGGCAGTCAGATGTGGCAAAAAATGCATATCTTATTTTGACCGATATTTAGTTTTTGAGCACCTAAGTTCCAAACTAATAAAAAAAAAAGCCGAGTCACTAATTTTTGAATAAGGCTTAATGTACCAAAGTCCAAATAATACAGCGAGAGAGAAGGCAAAGGGGAGGAGTGGGTAGCCATCTACAGGAGCTTGGACATGATAAAGCTCATAGAAAAGAATTATTAAGACTAGTTCAAACTATTAAAAAAATCTATATGTAGCCAGTGTATATATATAAGGAAAAGCAGAAATTATGTCATTTGCAATGAGACGTGTAAAAAAAAAGGCAAGCAAAGTTTGTCACTAAGAACTTCGTATTCAGGGTGAACTGATATGTACAGTGAAACTGCAGAAGCCAGTGGAGTTATTATAGTTATGCTGGGACTCGACACAACAGGTAAGGAATATTGCAATATTGTTTTGGTAGCTACAGTCCAGCTAGGGAGAACCAAGGAGAAAGTCAGAGCATTTAAGAATCCACAGAAAATATAAAGAGCAAACTGCAATAACTTGTGCAGTTTATTTCAAACTCCCAAAGAGCATATAACTGTTGAATAACAATCTAAAATATTTTTCCAATACTGGCTATCTAAAAAGGAGAAGTCTCTTCAAAAATATCAAGGACTACCTAGGTAAAAAGAAATTTGCTTTGACTGAGTCATCAAGACTGGATCAAGCAGTGACCTACTCCCCCATATGTTGAAGACAGGTTTTGGATATCTTCTTAGTTTTACTGACAGTCTTTCAGTAAGGCAAGCAGCATCTGAAATATTACTTTTACCGACTGTCTTTCAGTGAGGCAAGTAGCATCTGAAATACGTATAAAAAATGCAATCATAACCTTAACTATACTTAGTTAAAGCTAGAGCAATCACTTTAACTGGTAGAGTGGCCCAACTCTACTGATGTCCAAACTGATTAAATACCAGTGCATATATATATATATATATATATTTTTTTATATATAAAGGGATATATACTACAATATATGCTGTGGCAAGGCCAGAATAGAAATACTAAACCTGTGTATAAAAAATTTACATGCACATATGACTTCTTATGGCGAGTATGTATACTTTAGGTTGTAATCACTGCCTAAAAGTCAACACAACTAAAGAATAACTCTGTAAAAAGTAAGGTCAGAGTGAGGCAAAGATTTATTCCTTGAATGGCCTGCTATAAAGTTATTTGCCAATTTGTTAATATTGACAAAAATGGCTGGAAATTATTCCCACTTTCTAATCTTTACACTCAGCCAGGAAGAATGGGCTTGTTTCATCCAAAGCCTATGATGATACACCTTTCAAAAAGGATTCTTAAGGACAATGTCTATCTGCAGATGAGGGATTTATATGCAGCTACAGACCAGACCTCATTCCCTAGCATTGCAAGGTATAATCTAGTGTAATGAATGAAACATCATTCAAAGTTCATAGACCTTGAAAGTTCACAAGGATAGCTGAAGACTGGTATAGTAATCCCCAGAACATAAACATTCAGAGAGGGCATGAGTGAGACATAAAAACATTTAGAAGGAGTTATCTTTCAAAGAAATAATGACTTTCATTAAATTCCCATCTTTTAGTATTGGTTCAGTAACAGCCTAAGGATATTAGGAGCCTAAATCTGAGCTAAGCCATTTCATCTTAGAATCATAGACTGGTTTAGGTTGGAAGGGACCTTAAAGATCATCTAGTTCCAATGCCCTGCCGTGGGCAGGGACACTTTCCACTAGACCAGGCTGCTCAAAGCCCGATCCCACCTAGCCTTGAACACCTCTAGGGGTGGAGCATCATACTGACAGCCATGCCACTGTCAACACAAGATAAAATGCAAGTCTCAAAAGGATATAAAAAAAAAAACAACAAAAAACTAATGAAGGGAAACTGTGACTTTTTTTTTTTTTTAACTATTCGTTCCTTTCCTGTTCATTCGCACTTGGCAGGTGGGCCCATGCGCTGCTTCACATATACACACACACCCTAATGCCTGCAGTGGGATGTTCACAACAATATCTGAGATCTTAATTTTGAAGAAATTTTGTTTATTTAATTTCGGTAATGAACAAAGGAGCTTTCTGTAATCTTTCTTTTCAAGGAGACAACCCAGTAGAGATCTAATGCCAGTATGCTAGGGCAACCTTTCAGTGATAGTATTTAAGAAAAGAGATCAAAAGCTAACAACCTCTCTAGCTTGGAAAGAGCTTCCAAATGATTGCCTTCTAGACAATTTATCCAGAGAACTGCTGATATATTGTCCTGGTGGAGAAGAAACCAGCAGTTGGTCTTTGCAGCAAAGAAAGCCTTTTAAGCTCCTACTAGCAATCTTGTACAGAAGAAATGACTAAGGAAAAGCCACCTCCAGGCATGAAAAAAAAATCTTTACAATAAACCAGATGGGATAAAATTAGAATCTGTTATCACGTCTGAAAAGCTCAATGCTAATGTTGTAATTGCAACGCAGAGGACTGCCTTAGAAAGAATTAATACAGCTGCTTTCAATTAAAAATGGTCAAGGAGTATACCATTTGGAAATAGAAGGGTTTAAGAAAATTTTTTCCTCCGTAAAAGGAAATGAATTCTAGCATTTCACCTGATCTAGTATACAACTCATTTAATATATATCAGTATTAAACTAAAAAAAATGAAAGGCGAGTCCAGAGAATATTGAAACAGTGGCTCCATCACTTTTTTAACTTCTGCCATGCAGCAGTTTCCGGACTAAATCCTCCCCTCAAACCTCACATCTCAAAGGCAAATACGGTACTATGGCACAATCATTCGCAGAGTTTAAAGTGTTAAATAATAGATTACACACACATTACACAGAGTGGGATGCAGCAGCCAAGTTTGCGTAGACATTTGCAAAAAGGATTACAAATATGATGACTAAAGGTGGCTCCTGCACGTACCTGGACAGGGGTTGCACTCAGGACCCTTCTGATACACAGCTTGACGTGTTGACTTTCTAGTTTGCAATACTCAGTGGTTTCACTCTGCAGGGCTTAATGCAACCATTCTCAGGACCTAGAATTTCAATCTGTGCACACTGAATGTGGTCCACTCAAAAAGCAGCTGAAAAGAGACGTCTCCTCTGGATGTCTCACTAGAGCCAGACAGTTTCAAGTATTGCAGTATTTCATGAGCAAAACATCTTAAATTGAACTAAATTTGTTCTGAGATCTTGTGAGCTTGAGCTACCTTTCTATGAATTTGTATCCAAGCTCAAATTGTAATGCAATCTGCAACTAAGTCGATTTCCAGATGACCACATTGCACTTAAGGGTTTTTTGTTATTGTTTTTCTTTTTTTTTTTTTCCCCCAGGATGCTCTGTAGGGTTTGGTGTTTTGGATTTTTTTTTTACTGTATAGGTTATTCAGACTTGAAAACTGTAATTTGACAGAAAGATATTTTGACTGACATTATTCCAAGTTGTACTCTGCTTCCATTGATGGAATTTAACAGGGCATGACCTGGCCCTATGGTTGTAGTCCATCAAAACAGAAATTATATACTTTATTTAAAAAGAAAAGGTCAGTTGTTTTGTGGTAGATTTTGAGGCTGAGAAAAAATAATCTTGCAAAAATCAATAAACTATGAAACATCTCTATAGGGAAAGGTATTTTTCTCTTCAACTTGATACAAGTATAGTCATTATCCATCTCCATTCCACTGAGACTATTTTTTCATGTATCTATCTAGCTTGAGAGTTACATATTTGTTTCAAAGTTAGTAGAAGAGGTAAAATTTAGCACTCAGAGACACTACTTTTGGTTGAAGTTACAGATCTAAAAAAAAACCACAAAAAACAAAATCACACATGCTACTTATAGGATGGAGGTGACCTGAGTCTCATGCCTAAAGATACCTGCTTAATCTTTTGGAACATCCCATGGAAAAGATCAATTTTCAATTGACAGGAACATTCACTGTTGCAAAACTCCCTGCTGGGATACAAAACTGAGGTCATTTATGAAGAGGAATATAATGAATGGCAGGGCTGATCCCTTTAGTTTTATGGATACATACCAAAAACATCTATCTAATCAAAGACTGCAAATTAACAGTATGTTAAAGCAGGCTGGTTTTCTGTCTGTGGTTACTGACAAGTCACCAGATGCCCAAGATCAATAGATGTTGTGCATATTTTAATTATTCTTCTGGGTTTAGAACTTAATTACTCTTATGAACTTCAGGTAGTTTTGGCAGACATAGTTTACCTTGAAGCTGTGAGTTTTATTGTTGTTTCATCAGCTAAAACAAGGTGCCAGAATGCTGATGTAGAGTCATGCTTTTATTTCCAGTGGCTCATCTGAGTGCTGGAAGCTAATACCACAGAGAATCCAGCGTGTCTCCCACATCATAAAACTATGTTTAATTTGCTGGCAAATAGGGGAAATCTGTTAAACAAAGAACATTATTTTATAATCCTACATTCATTTTCAGGAACAATACTTCCAGTTTTGTGGACACTGACAGGGCCTATGAAGAAAAGTTAGAGAAAACATTAAATGTCAGACAGATTAAACAAGAGGGGGGAAAAAAACCCACCAACCAAAAGCCAATTTGCATCAGCTGTACTTGAATTCCGTGAAGGATTGGATTGTATAGATGACAATACAAAGAAAGGAATCTGCTTTCCAGTTAAAGAAAGTGTTTAATTAATGGATGCTGTATCAATCTGTCAAATTACAGGCTTGTAACCTGCTCCCTGGATGCAAATCATTCCTCAGGCTGCTGCTGGGGAGTTTGTCCTCCCAGGCAACCTCCCCCAGCTTCCTTTGCTCCTAAATGAAGCCAGCAAGTCGCAGGCGTGCCTCTATGCAAAGACTCGCCATGGGTTGTAGACCAGCAGCCTTGCTTCAGCCTTGCTCTGCTCCACCCTCCCTGGCCCTGGTTTCCCTGTCCTCCTTAAGAAACCCTGGTTCCGTGGTTCTGCTGTCTTCTACTCTTGCTCTGGTACCAAAACCACTATTTTCACCCTGCTCCAGTTCTGCCTCCTCCAAATACCTTGTTGTCAAAGGAGTAAAATATTAATTACCTCAGTAATGAGTTAACAAAAACTTGTTTTGTCCTTTTAATGTCTGAAGCTGGACTAAGTCATATGGGAGTGTACATGAAATACGGATTACTAGCAGCTAACAAGAAGCACAAAATTTACTCCTTACAAAACTGTGTACACACAGTAAATCCAACTAGAACAGGCTGATTTGTTAAACAGCCACAACCACTAATACACAACATCAATCTTAACAATTCTTTTCATAATTATATTGCACTATAAATTACTAGAAATAAGGATTTAGAATTGGGAGAAAAGATGCTAGAGGAAATAAATCAGATCAAAGATGGTAAGAAAAAAAAGGATGCATAATAGTCATAGCAACTCAAGGTTAAAATACATTTCTGTGTATCTGTGCACTTCCCAGTAAATCCTTTAAAATGATTGATGGGGATGGACATTCTATCAACACCTCAAATACTTAAAAATTATAATAAATCAATCAATCCAGAACGTGAGCAGGACTCGTGGCATCTGCATATCTGTTTGTTGGGGTTTTTTTCCTATTCTCCTTCCTTTCTCTAGAAATTTAGCTACTTAAGTCCTATTTATGCATTTTTGCATACTATGAACATTCATTTTACATTCCATATTATTAGTTGTGCCTAATTTCTGCTGCAGCCAGCAGCCTGCTTCAGCTGAAACATGACATTAGGTTCTGTCTAGGTGTGTTACTATTTCGGAGCACTTTTTGTCAGGACTTTTTGCTGTTAATAAGAGATACAACCTTTTGTTTGTCCCAATTTTTCTAGATAATTTTTTTGGAAGGATTTGCTGTCATCATCATGCTGATAATGAACTAAAAATGAGGTGCACTGTATCTACCCAATGCTAAAGACTCCCAGTAATTCAAACAAAAAGTTTATGCCTCCACCGTGGCACTGGCCCCTGAGCATGCTGAAACGACAGGGGAGCAGCAAAATGTAGGATGGGAGGCGGAGGCAGGATGCAACGTTTCACATGCAAAGCTGGCTCAGCTCTGCAAGTCCCTGTTCAACCACAGCCTGTCCGGCCGATCACGCATGGTGCGCAGAGACACATGTGCACTGCAGGGGTTGCTTGCAGCTGTCTGCACCACAGCCAGCCGCTCACAGTGACAGCACCATGTTGGGAGCTGTGTCCAGAGCATCCAAAGCAACCCAGCCTGTGCTTACATGCTGCCAAAGACTCCAGCTGTTCTGCCCCACAACTTTGCCTGAATGAATAAAACTTTGAGAACCCTTATTTAAGAGGCAGGAACATTCAGGTTGCTATTGGGAAGTGCGGATGTCAGCATTCTTGACTGAATAGGACACAGAGAGCTCTATTCTTCCCTCCCAGTTTCCCTCCTCACTTCTATAACAGTCTCCTCTCTTGTTAAAACAGAGATTCAAGTTCAAAGTCCATTTCAAAGGTCTCCTCAACGCCATCACCTGTTGAGAGGCCTTGTGACAACAAACCCCGCGGGGCGCAGGACAGATTCAGATGAGCTCCCAAGCAGCTACGGAGGACATAGAATCATAGAATCACAGAACTGCCTAGGTTGGGAGGGACTTTTCAGATCATCTAGTCCAACCATCAACCTAAATCTGACAAAAACCATCACTAATCTAAATTATATCTCTAAGCACTATGTCTACCCATCTTTTAAATACCTTCAGGGCTGGTGACTCAACCATTTCCCTGGGCAGACTGTTCCAATGCTTAATAACCCTTTCAGTGTAAAAATTTTTCCTAATATCCAACCTAAACCTCCCCTGGTGCAACTTGAGGCCATTTCCTCTTGCCTGTTACCTGGGAGAAGAGACCGACCCCCATTTCTCTAAAACCTCCTTTCAGGTAGTTTTGGAGAGTGATAACGTCTTCCTTCAGCCTCCTTTTCTCCAGGCTAAACAACCCCAGCTCCCTCAGCCGCTCCTCATAAAGCTTATTCTCCAGACCCCTCACCAGCTTCCTTGCCCTTCTCTGGACCCACTCCAGCACCTCAATGTCTTTTTTATGGTGAGGGGCCCAAAACTGGACACAGTACTCAAGTTGGGGTCACAACAGTGCTGAGTACATGGGGATGATCACTTCCCTAGTCCTGCTCACCGCACTGTTCCTGATACAGGCCAGGATGCTGTTGGCTTTCTTGGCCACCTGGGCACACTGTGGGCTCATATTCAGCTTAGCCAGTGGCTCAGGATGTGTGGGCCAGATTTTCAAATGCACTGAGACATCTGACGATGCAGCTAGGCATGCCACAGAATTTACACAAATGCTTAACCAGGCACTGGCTAGCTGCCACTGTCTTTAAAAATTAGTTAAATGCTTGTGTGCTTTTGTTAATCCTGCTATGTGCTTTTCTGCCTTTCTTTGGGCAGTTCTATCTTTTCTTATTCTAGTCCCAGGTTGTTATGTTACAAAACTGTACTTTGATATATATCACAAAGTAATTTACATTAAGTATGTAGAGCTTTAGAGAGCAGGGCCATTTCCGTGCTTCTTGTTTTTAGTGGTGATTGTTAACTAACAGCTTTAGCATTGCTATAGCTGTGCCATCTGATGACTGCAAAAACCCCTCAAAATATTAATTAACTGAGCCACACAACGCACCTGTGAACTAGATTTTTATCATTCATTGGCAGATGGGGAAACAAAGACACAGAAAGGTTGAATGCCTTATTGAAGAGCCCAAAGGAGGCCTGCTGCAGAGCTGGAAACCAAACAATTAGAACTCAGATACACCAACATTTGGTGCTGCACATTATTACTCTGCATTACATCTCAGGTCTTCCTTTCAGGTCTCAGACCACAATCCCTTGGTAACTCGAAACTCTTCTACTGCTACTCATCTTCTTCCTCAAAGCCCTTCCATTATCTTCATTCTGTGGACAATGCCTGGCCTGTCACTCAGCCATGAGTGATACTTTTGACTCTAGATTCTTATGTTATGTTGAAGACTTGCAGATAGTTCTTTACTGGCTGTCTAAGACACAGCTTTCCCATCTTGCCTTCACAGAAAAAGTACTTGTCTAAAGTTTCATCATATATCAATAGCTGCAACCCTTTCCTTTTGGCCTTGACACATGCAATCTCACACAACCAATATTCCTCCAGAAAACATTGCTGAAGGGATCATTTCCGTAAGCCCTTTGCTTTGTCTTTGTCATCTCTTCATTGTGTCCCTTTCATTTTATTTTACAAATATAAGCTCTTGTCTTCATTTTTTAAGTCCCTCAGAGCCTGTCCCTGCATCATCTATATTGGTCATTCAGTATAAAAAGGTTAAGTTCTACCACTGATGTGCCCCTATAAAGATGGCAGGATGGCAAAAAGACTGAGAGAGAAAAGATTGATCTCTTCCTTTGAACAGAAGACTTTTTCACCCTGGGATTAGAAAAGTAGAGTGTGAGCAAATAACTGGCAAGACAACCAGTATCAGAAAGAAATCAAAGAACAGATTAATATGAAGATTGTTGACTAATATCTAACAAGTTAGCTAGTAACATTGTCCTCCAAATATAAACAGTACTTGATTTTAAAGCTCTTATAGGTGAAGCAGATTTCAAGTCTACAAAACCCTCTTGCTTGCGTGCTTGCTATCTATCTGTGTAGCTAACTATCTACCACGAAGGAAAAGTAACAGTTTAGCATCGAGGAAAGGTAGACTAGGAAGAAAGAATTTCTCTGCATCTTTACAACAAATCATGCATGGATTTAGTGAGAAATATTTCTGCTGAAAAGAAAAGCTGCTCTATTGAATCCAGGACAATTTTGGTACCTAACCTGATTTTAGGCTCTGGATATTCAGATCACAAGCATCTATAAATTACAAAAAAATCAATTTGCTTTGAAAGGCAAGTGAGACTACACCGAAGATGATCATCAAAAAGAAGACAAGAGAAAATTTTCCCTTTTATTTTACTGAGACATGACTGGTGCAAAGAAGTCAGGACACGTGCATTAAACAGTTCCTTAAAAATAACACTAAAATACAAATGATTAGATGAATGTCACAGTGTCTTCCAGGGATCTTTGGTAGTATGTATCTACATCAAGATAGCAATGAAAAGAAAAACCACTATGACACAAAAGAATATTGCAGGAATTGTTGTTCTATGAAACAAATTTCAGGCTATGAAATAATCCTATTAAGCAGTAATTTCATAAGGAAATTGAGTTAGAATCATAAAATCATAGAATAGTTTGGGTTGGAAGGGACCTTTAAAGGTCATCTAGTCAATCCCCCCTTCAATGAGCAGGGTCACCTTCAAGTGGATCAGGTTGCTCAGAGCCCCATCCAACCTGACCTTGAATGTTTCCAGGGATGGGGCACCTACCACCTCGCTGGGCAACACATACCATCATTGTAAAATCTAGTCTAAATCTACCCTTTTTTAGTTTAAAACCATTACCCCTTGTCCAATTGCAACACGCCCTGCTAAAATGTTTGTCCCCATTAAGACTGAAAGGTCACAATAAGGTGTCCCCGGAGCCTTCTCCTCTTCAGGCTGAACAATCCCAACTCTCTCTGCCTGTCTTCATAGGAGAGGTGCTCCGGCCCTCTGATCATCTTCACAGCCTTCCTCTGGACTACTCCAACAGGTCCACGTCCTTCTTATGTTGAAACGGGTCCAGAGCTGGATGCAGTATTTCAGGCGGGGTCTCACCAGAGAGGAGTTGAGGGGCAGAATTACCTCCCTCAACTTGCTGGCCATGCTGCTTCTGATGCAGCCCAGGATGTGGTTGGCTTTCTGGACTGCAAGCGTGCATTGCTGACTCATGTCCAGCTCTTCAACAAATGAAATTACTTTTATACAAACACTAAACAAAAAGTACTTAGATTTCAAACTCTTCTACTGGTTGAAACAGGAGAAAATGCTTTGGGATGGCACTATTCCGTTGAATTTATATAATTTAATGCAATTCAAAAGGCTGTCCCAGAGTGCATTTACAAGAGACTACACAGAAAGGTCTTTCCAAAGTTGGAGATTCACCACACAAGACAAATAAGAAATAGGAAACCCAATATAACATTCTTCCCTCCCTTCTTCATGCTAGCAAGATTCACCAGTTTTAATATACTTGTCAGTTTAGGATGTTGTGAATTTGGTGGTGGTGTGACAAAAACTGACATTTCAGGTGAGTTAAGAATGAAGAATGGGTACAGTGATGGAAATGTATCCACATCAAAGATGACATCCAGCAGCAGAGACATTTCGACATCTTTGTCCTAGGTTCTAGTAAAAAAAAAAAAAAAAGGCACAAAACGATAGAAGGATTTAGAAATGAGTTAGTAAGCCATCACTTTACACAAGGTGAGATGTAATATTGGGCAAAAAAATGTATTTTTAAATGCTCAACTTGGGAAAAATTAAAAAAAGCTGCATTGAGTCAGCAATTCTCTATAGATGATAATATACAGGCAAGATGCTTCTTCCACCACATAACGGGAAAGGGTATGAAAAAGATACAACCTCCCAGCATCATCAACGTAATGATGAATGATTTGCAATCAAGACTCAGTTGCAAAATACCTACAACAATCATCAGCTTGCTCTGGTAGTATCTCTAGTAGGCAGCAGTCTGCTTGCACTCCTAAAATGTAGTTGAGATCAGGGAGAAGACAGTGAGGAAGTGCTGCTGAAGGTATGTGCAGCAGGTTTCCCTTCACAGGTAGTTGTTATTCTAATGTTATTACAATAGGTTTTTCTCTGTATTCTTAAAATTGTTTTTATACCAGGAACGCTTAGTGGATTCTTTAGGTATTCCTATCAGACTTATAATGTTAGATAATGGACTGTATATAAGGCGGAGTTCTTGTTTATTTTTCATCCTGCCCTTCTCCATTAATTGTTCCTTTAAGGTATAATAATGCAATCTGTGTTTACGTTAACTGCAATTAAAAAGTCAATTAAACAGTCATTATAATGGCAGGAAATCTCTCTTGTTTCCTTACCTCCCACCTTCTCTACGAAGGGCCAGAAGGGAAGAACTTGGGCATTAGATTTCAGTTTTGCTGAGGCACTGGTGTGGTCAGAGGAACACAGAAACACAAACAGAATTCTTTCAGAAATAGAGGTGATATAGGTAGTCTTGATATAAAAGGGTAAATCCAAATGCCAGTAAACACTTGATAATAGGTACAATGCTTAATTGAAGGCAATATAATACAAGGTTAAGAGTGATGGACAAAGATAACCCATAGAATAGTGCCTTAATACTGGCATTTTACCATCTCCTGAGACAGCAGAATCTAATTGAAGAAGTTAAATAAGAAGGAGTTGCAATAAAGTCCTAAAAGCATGTGACATCAAGCAGTGTTACAAATTTTAATATGTTAACAGTATTTCTTATTTGGCAATTTAAAGGGTGAACACTACTATCAACAGAGGCTTTTTATCACAAAACTAGGGCTATTAAGACCCTCAGTGTTCTTGGCCATATTGGATCAGATTGCTGCCAAAAAGACAGCTTTAAAGTTGGGGCAGATTTTAATAAATTCAGGCCAATTTTTAACATTTTTGTATTAAAATACATTAATTATTAACAACTTCTGTGACATCCACATTTGCACTTTTGCTGAACCATGGAGCTAAATGTTATGAACATTTAACTGCAATAATTCAGGTTTTTAAAGCCTTAACATTTGATGCCAAGAAAATCATGAAACTACCAGCAATGACAACTCTTGAACCAAGTACTTTATGCAGCCTAATACTAATGAGCAGGAACAAATTATTTTGTTTTTAAAGACCCTGCCATTAGTAGAACAAACAAAGCAAAAAAAAATCACATGCCAGGTACCTATCTGAGATGTGTTGAAAAGACCTTGTGATTTGAAGTCTCACAAGATAATGACAGGTGTAATAGAAAACAATGCTAAAAGCAGTCTATTACAGACCCCTTGGCAGACCTCCCTCATGTGAAAGGTTACTAATGGGATTGAAGTCAAAGAGACATTTCCTATCCTACTGTGCTCATTGTAAAATGACTGCCACTGACTTACCACTGCAGCAGTTCCAACTTGACCCTCATGTAAAAATAGAGTATTTTAATAATGTCACAGCAAACTTTCCAGATCCTTTTAAGAACAGTATCTCTCTTTTCATGAGGTGACTCTTTCCGAAGAACATCATCAAGCAGGCTCAGTTGTGAGACATTGTGTTCATTAATAGGTTCCACCTTGACTTCTGTAGAATACGAATCACTGACCTGTTCACATGCAGGGAATTTTCTTTAAGTCAGATGGACAATTATTTTGCTTCATCAAATAAAAAGGCTCTACCTTACACTGAAGAAACCAGAATAATGAAACGTCCCTTCCCAGTAGTTTGTAAGGAGATCTTGTATTGTTAAAATTAAATACATGGAGACAGAGCTATATAATTTGTGGGCAGAAGCTGAAGAAAACTGAAGTATAATTTATGCTACTTCAGGATTGGAAGTGGAAAGAGTTTTTAGGTAAAAAAGACTGAGTCAGAGTTCCTCCTCACAGAAGCTGAAGAAAATAAGTTCCTCCTCTGGAAATAATAAAATAGAAATATATTAAAGAATGTCTTCAAACATAAACCATTAAGCATTATCATTTGGCCTAGGAAATATCTAAAAAAGTCTTCAAGAAAGAGATATCAGGAAAAATTTTGTCCTTATAACACCACATGAGATGTATATTGGAAAACAGGGTAAGTCTCAAATTTCCCTAACAGTTACTACATTATCTCTGGAGAATACCATGGGTAAAAATGTGAGGGGAGATGCTGACACCTTCAACACCAAGGAAATGCTCGTTACGTATTTTGAGTGTTTTGATTAGAGTTGATCAAAAGACAAAAATTATTTCAAGGCTTTAAAAGCTATTTTAATCTCATATTGGAACAAATACATATTCAAACAGAATTGGAATAAATTTATACTTTTAAACACAGAGTGATGGAGAGATGTTTCTCGCTTTCTTGGTAGCCAGGATTTACCCAGTGTGTGAGAAATCTCCATTAATCAGTCACCAGACCTTTAATACAGGCTCATCTGTTTCTTGAAACAGTAATTACAAACCACAACCACTGCTGGTTGCTGAAAACATTCTCTGCTTTGGGGATACATGTTAATTACATATTATATTATACCCATTAATTTATGCAGTTAACTTCTATAATTTAGTCTTCCAGTTCATAGCTCTTCCTCCACTTTTTCTTTACCATAAAATGGAGTATATTTCATTATATTAGTTTGTGTTTCAGGAGCTAAGGGAGCTGGTCACACACAGCTGGAAGGTAATGGAAAATAAGGAGTTCTAAAGAAAAAGATTATGTATGAATTTTTCCTTTTTTATTTTTCACTACACTCTGTACTAGTGGAGACATTTGAAAACCAACTGTTTTCCAATGGGTAGAAAAACCATTGTGTCCTTTTTCTATTTCTGTTTGTATGTAATGCAATGGGAACATCATTTTTTCTTTCTTATTTTTTCTGTACAAGCAATAGTAACTCACTGGAACTTAGAGATTAGCATTAGGAGCAGAAAATGATCAGTGAAGTAATTTAAAACTATTTGTAGGGAGAGGAAGGTTCTAGTTACAGTGCACAGTTTCTTAGACAACAAATTACTAAATTATGCTAAGACTGAATGAAGTTTGAGATCAGAGACAGTCTGCATTAGCTGATTCTTCAGCCAAAGCAGAAACAAACAATGACCTACATGCAACATACATAAAACATTTTGGTTCCTTTTCAGAGAAAATGAATTGGCCAATTTAAGTACAGTTAATTGAGACTTGATGTCTAATTAATTTCAAGTGAAACTATACAGGATGCAGTAATCTCATGGCTACTGGCAGTACATCAAGATTTGTTGTATTTAAAGAGAAGAAATAAAGAAAACTACGGAAAGGAAAACAATGTTTAATGTAAAAGATGTAATTGGGAAGGAAAAGGTTAACCAATAAATCAGAACTTCAGGGGCTGATTTGAATCGGTGAAGATCAATGTCAGTTGAGTGTATGTTCTGTCTCAAGAGAGATGGTCCCACCTGATAGGAACAGGTCAATGTATGTAAAAATCATTTGTCAAAATTGTGCAAAGAATAGCACATCTGCTTCTCATTCAGTGTCATACTATTTATGTGTGAAAAATCAAATTCTCCTTTTAAAACAGGGATTTAAACTATTTTTTCAAGATTCTTCAGAACTTTCAGATGACCTAACTTTTATAAGGATATGCCATCCCAGTAAAATCATTATCAAGTTTGCTGCCTCTGTTCATATTCTACCCTCCTTGGGTTTACAGTACTGAAAAATTATAAGATACTCAGGAAATGCCTAATTAAAGCACATCAAATCCATGGAGATCTATGCTTTGGCTTCATTATGTAGAGACTCTTGCTGCATATGCAAACACTATTAAAATTGGGACTTTTGTTTCTGTTTATTAGAAATAACATTAAATATGCAGCAAAACGTCTCAGCGTTCTATATCCATGATGGAGGGGAATGAGGATCTTAAACTTCCTGCTTTCACTGTCCATGTAGCCCTATATGCACAAATATAATGGCTTTACAGCACAACAGAGAGACGGAAGATCACATACCCAAACACAGTCCGAGCCTAACTTTTAGATATTAAAAAATAAAGTTAAGCTGTAATAGTAAGTCCTCCTTCTGTGTCGTCTGTACTCTTTCCTGTGGGAAAAAACACAAGCAGTGCACACTGTAAATGAATTTTGCTGAAGTTTGAGGATGAAGAGAATTGGATGAAAGGAACTGTCATTCTTAACAAAGCTACACAGTTCATGGGAAACTAAAAACAGTTCTTCAGTGAGCCCCTGGATTCCCCTTAGCTTGAAGTTTACATCCTTTCCTCTCTCACTCCCAGGAGACCTCTGAAGATTTACTAATTAGAACTGAATTCTCAGATTACTATTTTACTTGCAAATATATTTTCTGTAAATGAAATGTATCAAAGAATACACAGCTTACCTATTCTGTTGCATCTTCATGGATGGAAAGACGGTCTTTATTCTGATCAGGTAAGTAGACTCCCAGCACTATATAGAAACTATACTATATGGAAACCATAGAAACATTCTAATTTTCATTGATTTACTGTGGTAAGGACCTCCCTTCTTCTGTCTTCTTGGCTTTCCTCCAGATGTTTCCATTATCCCTTTGAATCTCCAGGTCTGGAGAATAGACTGTCAGGGATCTGTGTGAACATAGAACAGCATGAACTGTTTTAGCAACTTCCTCCCATTTCTCCCACGCCCCACAAAAATGTAAGTTAAAATAAAACAACTCAACAGGATTTCTCTCCAGCAGAGTTTGGGCTCTGTTTCCTTCACAGTTTTGTATCAAACTTACAGGTCCTGCAGGGAAGAAGGTAAATAGAGAAGGTAAAGCAAACAGATGCAGTGGCTACGCCAGTCTAACAGTGCAAAGACATGAACCAAACCTGTGTAGCGGTGAAGACAGTTAGCATTTTCCAACTTGTTACCCTAGTGATCAAGTAATAACTTACCGCAGCTTGGTCCTGTGACTGACAGTTGAGAAAACAAGCTTCCCAGCTGCATGAGACACTGCTAAGGAGCTCTGCTACACCACAGTACAGAGAGACCCTGGATGTCTCTGAATGCAATTTCAGATAAAATAGAGATTTTGCTTTTGAAAGAGTCTGTTTCTTTTTTTTTTTTCATTGTATAAACGTACAGTTCTATCAAGCAAATTTGGCATACCTTGAAATGGAGGGTATTAACAAGATAGCTCCCCTAAAGGGAAATACCATTTTCACGTAGAAGCATCAGGGATCTCTAATAACCTATTGTCTCTATATATTTATAACATATAGGGCTCTCTCTATATCAGTGCAAGAGGAGTAGAGCAAGTTATAACTACCTTACAAGTTGAATCATGTCATGTGTGTCCAAAAGCATTTTAAAAGCAACGAAACAATAGCCAAGAAATCTTCACTTTGAAAACAGAGTATATTTACAGAGAAGGTAAGTACAGAACATGCAGACATGATGCCAGTGGTGGTGGGGCAGCTAGGATTTTGTTGAACAGCTCTGCTGCCTGTGGCTTACACCTCTTCATTTTCAGAAAGTTTTTTGGTTTGGTTGGTTGGTTGGTTGTTTTTTTTTAACTGAATTAAGCTGTATCCCACCTTATGAGGGAACAAATGTTAAAGAGGAATAACAGAAAAGGGAAACCAAACTTCCTGTCAGCTAGAGTAAATGACAGGTTTCTCTTTGTTTGGCTACTCATAGCAATATTTGGATGCAAGAAAAGGAATGGATGCTTGGAAGAATAAGTATTTGCCTCTATAGTAAGTCACAATGTCAACAACAAAGCTGAGAGGCATGTCTTGGCATTGAACCCATCATCAGAAATCTCTATAACTTCAAATAATGCTGAGAAAACAGATTTTACCACTAATGATTTTTCAGGATCCTCATCATCGCAGTTAGTTTGGTCTTATACCCAAGACAATAAAGCAATCAATGTAGTTAGTTCACAGAAAGTTGGACCCTAGTTCCTACAAGATAAATGTACTGACCCAGTACAGTCAAAGAAACCCATGCCTTGACGATATTCTGGAAACATGTATTTCCTATCCAATAAACTCACCAAGCTCTTTTTTATCTCTGTTATCATTTCAGGACATTGATCATGAACAATTACTGATCTGAACACAGCTTTTGCACTGCTACAATCCAATCTGCTAAACCACAGATTGTAGAAAATTCATTACATCCTCTCACACAGGAAATCAGAGAAATTAACTGGGTACACCTCAGGTTAGCTTTTTATTTAATATCAACCACTAACATTCAATGGAAATTCACATAAGTTGGAGTCCAGACAGTCTTTATTTTCTAAAAAGCAGAACAAATTTCTCACCTTTTCTTTTTCTTGACTTACCGTTAAGCCCTTCTATATCTCTAGCTTTTCTCATCCTTCAGTTATTGGAGAATTAAGAACACAGCTGACAGTGGGAATGTCCTTGGGAGCAGCAAAAGGAGAAACATACATACTTAATGAGGAAGAACTACTAAAATTATAAGCATGGTACAATTTGCCTGTTTCTGCTGTCTGCTAGAAAACCAAACAACTCTGTCGATACTCTCTTGCCTCTCTCCAGAGCAGAATGTGCATGTACGAGGCTAGCTGGGCAAAAAGAAGGTATCTGGGAACACAGATTTGTCTACAAACACTTAGCAGCTTAGACTGAGATGAGATAGACGGAGATCATGACTTTTGCATGAAAGAGGCCAGAATTCAAACGCCAATAATATTAACCTTTAGGAGTTACAGACTTGTCACTGACCATGCAAAACCAGCACAGATCTTGATCTCAGCTTGATCATGACAGATATGGATAAATATTTCAAATCACTGTTTCTGAGCATGAAAAATAGCCTGCATGGTCAATATTTTCAAATACTGGAAGTTAAAGTTAGGCAACCTCAGGTAACCGATCCATTTGCTATACCATCTTGAGGCTCAGGAGAGAAAATGTGGTTTTTTTTCTTAAAACAAGGCACTGAGTACTTTAAAACTGTTCAGGAGACAAAGTGAAAAAAAAAATTGTTTAGCTGCCTTCAAGAAAAGAACACCCTGTTATCTCCCAAAAGTGATATGAAGACTCTACTGTGTAAGATGCACAAGAGGACTTCGTTAAATAGCTTGCCATTTTCTATATTATGAGAAGTTGCATATTGTTAAGGATAAACAATGTCCTGATTCTGCATAATTCAGTTCTGCATTACAGTGCCTATCATTAGATATTTAGAGTTTTCCTGAACATCAAAGTGTTCAAAAGAAATCAGAAAATCTGTCCTCTTGGCCTTCATAACATTAGAAATAAAATCTCAGCTCTGCATTCACTTTTGAATGTTCCTGTTTATCTGTTCTGTTACTTCCATGCTCAATGCAAAAGTTTTATTTTTAGGTTTATATTTTACACTCCTCATCATGGTATGCTCTCAGTTTAATTTCTTTTGCCAACTTGCTACACACCTTGGTGTCCTAAAGCAAGAGCACACTGTCCCAGTGGCCAGTAGCCTGCCATGGTCCTTTTTATCTACACTTTCTTCCAAAAATACCTTTAACTTAGATTAAAGTTTCATAGGAAAGACCTTAGTAGTTAAGGATCAGACCTTAGGAATTAAATCAAAGTTTTAATAAACCAGGAGAAATCACGCGTCTAAACTGATTTGCAGAGGGGGTACCTGAGGGTATATAAAAAGACATGGATCAAGTTTACCAGTATCTTTCCCTTATTCATCCAATACTTTTGAAATGGTTCTTGAAGTGAATGTCCTAACTTATGGGTAGAAATGCGCAGACTTTGCAAAATTAGGTGCAACAACTACACAATAAATTATGGGAAAAATAGATCTGAAAATCTAAATCTAATCTGGAAATATCTAAAATTAATCTGAAGCTTCAGAAATTGTTACTTTAATACTTGTAAAGTAACTGATTTCTTAGCAGTTGCCTGGTAACCCTACCATATTAGAATCTAGGGACTATTATGTCATACTTCAGCTTTACAGGTTTTAATGCATCTAATAAGATAGCCCGGTAATACATTACCGTGGATAAGGTATACACTGTGAAATTCTGCCATGGCAGTACATCTTTGTGAAAAAATGTGCCATATTCTTTACTATGCATGTAATTGATTTAAAGTGATTAAATCTTTTCAAATATACTATATGTGTCCACTAGGAAATAATTTCTCTAGTATTTCCTAACTTCAGAAGGCATTTATGAATGTGCCTTCAAACTCTGGTTGCTATGAATGCACCTTCAAACACCAATTGCTATTAATGCTCGTAGTTCTACCATTCCCTTTTAAAAGCCTGAGAAGACAGAGAAAAAGCTGACAGTCAAAGAGTTAAAAATTGAAAATGTTGGGGGGAGGGAGTGACAGGGAACAGAGCAAAGATGATTTCACATCTACAACGAAATTACCACAGAATTTACAGTTTACGAATGTTCTACGGTATACTGGGAGAAATTATTTTGTACCTGACGTTTTACCTGAAGTTTTATCAAAGGTGAAAAGCAATTGTTTGTGAAATACAAGAAGCTGCTGTAGCAGTGATTGAGAAAATAATTTTCATCATAGAGTCTATACACCAGGGAAAACATGAAAAATTACTTCAAAAATAGTTCATTGATTTATTTCATTTTCAGATACGGAAGCAAAGGAGATATAAGATATCACTATTATAACATGCTCTGCAAAACTTTATCAGTCTAATACATTCCTGATTAGTTTACAAAACCAAGGAAGGCAAGAAACAATTCCATCTAATTTTAATTTCCTTTTAAATATACATGGAAGGTATATTAAACTTTTCAGCTTCATATTTGTATTAATTTCTGATGAAGACATAGCACCTCAAATCTTAAACTTCCCTTCTGTTGGTACAAAAACATAAATATGCATACAACATGAAAAAATGTGAATCAACCTATAATTGAAGTTCAATAAAATCAAGTTTGTGATAATGGCACCCTTACTTACTGTAAAAAAATCTAGTAAGCAAGTTCCATTATAGAGCCCTAAAAGCTTAGGCTTTCGTCTGCATAGACTGGTGCAGACAGTTGTGCACTACAAGCAAGCCAGATGTGAGCTATACGCTATAGATTTATACTGCAGTACTCAAAGACTCTTCTGTAGTGACTCTCAGTGTAATAGATGATATATTCCTTACCTTGGTGTATACAAAAATATGCATTTACTTGTATGAAACAAGTCTAGAATTGTCACCTCCATCACACAATTTGTTTACTATATTAGGAGAAGAGAGGCGCAATATTTTAGACACCCAGTCAAACCTCACAGTGATCCCCACAGATCAGAAATACAAATATCCTGAGTTCATTGACCGGCAGACATGACAGGAAAGAAAAACCTTATCAGGTAATGGACTGGACACAGAGAGGTAATCCACAGACGACATGGAGAGAGCAAGGCAATCTGAAGGTGAAGGGAAGAGCAGAAAAACATTTTTCCACAGTTTTTAACTATGTATCTAATATGAAAAAAGTTTAGATTTACTGCTTTCTGTGATTCTCAAATAACCATGTTACGTTAAACGTGTGCTCAAGTGTTTAGCTGCTTGGGACCCTGGAATGATTCATGCTGCTTTGTGCAGAAAAAGGAAGGCGCCAGAGAGCCAGATCCAGTCCGTAACTTACACTGATAGCAATCATCACTTGAGCAGGAAAAAGAAGTATCAGTAAGAACACAAAAAAAAGCCTCACTTGAGAATCTGTTTCGTTTTTAAGGAGTTCATCTTCTTTTGATCAAAAAGGCATCGGCAATGCAATCTGCTGTTTACATGGGAAAAAAAATATTAGCAAATGAAAGGTGTATATACACACGGAAACAGCTGTGCTAAGAAGCCACCTGAAAAATAACCGTGCAATAATGTTAGAAAGAAATATCTGCTTGGTGCCCAGCAGATTCTTAGTAATACGAAAGGAGGTAAAGCTAGAAAACAGATGTAAGGATTTCATATTTTGCCATGGTGTGTTTCGATATTTTGCTAGACTTCTCATAACCTTTCTCATTTAAAAA
>VYZM01011583.1:321155-371220 GCA_013398915.1 Dromas ardeola | reverse complement strand
AAAAAAAAAAAAAAGACAAGCAGTGATTAACTTTTCCTATGCTAACAATTGTAACTATTAGAATAGTAACATATTGTAACAATACAAAACAAAAAATCTATGTATTGTACTAAATACATTTTAAATATGGTGTAATACTTTATTAAATGTTGTAATACTTTATTAAAGGATAGTTATTCACTAGTTATAAAAAATTAAAATGATGTTTTCTTCCTTTTAATAGTCAAAATCATTTAATCAATAGTAAATGCTCAGTACATTCTGAAAATTATTTTAAAACTACATTCACTTCCTAGTGTACTTTTAAATCACAATCCTATTAAAAACAAAAATACCCATAATATGCAAATAAATATTAAGGTACTGTAAAACTTGCTTACTTTTTTGTGATTCACATTTAACTAATACATTACTAACAGATTAGTATGCTTAGCAAATAGTATCATGGCTGGTTAATGGTTAATGAAAAATCAGCATTAATTATAATTAATTGGGAGTTGTAATAGATTAAAATAGAAAATTAAAATAGAGTAAAAAAAAGACATCAGATGAACAAGATTTAACCTGAGCTGTGATGCAGGAATCTGGACTTTTAAAGCTGACACATGAACCTATGCACTTAACTTCAGAAAATACAGTTCCTCCCTCATCCACATAGCATGTCTGTCTATGCTAAGTCTTGTTTGGTCACTCTTATTCTAGTCTATCATAAAGAGAATTAAAACTTGGGTCACTGAGCAAATTTGGAGAAGCTGTTCGAAAGGCAACAAATCTAATTGAAAGCTACATCCTGTACCTGGGAAAGTCTAGTCTAGTCTCACCTAGTTTACAAGCCAGGACTGTTGAAAACCAAACTGGGGACAATTTGGTTCCCCAACACCAGGGGAGGGAGGGGAAGAGTCTCACTACTCCACATTTCTGTGGAATGCTCAGCACAGGACTTGGGAAGGAGAGAGAAACAGCTGTCCCTACTGAGAGAAGTGGCACATGTGCATGGCAACATACTAACCTTATTTAAGTCCTCCTCAGACTCTTCCTAAAGGCTAACGATTATGGGAAGCTGCCCTTGTAGCACAAGAAATCCTCATCTGTGGGGTCTACAACAGGAAATAATCTCCTAGGTCCTGTTCTGTGTTCAGTTTGTATGTAAACTGAGAAGACGTTGAATAGCACCAGCAAAGTGCAGGCGGTTTCTGGAAAAACTTTTAGGTAAGATCGCTTAAAGGACAAAGAATAACTACTTGAAGATAACTACTTGGATGATTTTGCATCTTGCTGCAAGCAAATATCACTTAGCAAAAATTCTGAAGTGCTTCTCCTTCATAATTTGGGCTACTGTGAGCTTATCATGCTTTTCTCATCGTCTGCTATGAAAGAATAGATGGAAGCCTAAGGTCTCAGTTCTTGTATTTATTATGTTAATCATAGCCTGATCTCAGCATATATAAACACTGAGTTAAAGCGTAGTTTATGGTTACTCACAACCATTCATTTTGTCCACATAAAACTTATTGCATCCCCATCAGTCACAAAGTGCTGGTCTTCAGTCTTTCCTGACATAACATAACGCAAGGATGAAACAAGAAACAGTCATGAACAGCAAGCCCTATTCAAGAATCCCTAGAAAGAGAGAAATAAGGAACTACGCTTATAGGGACGAATCATCTCTGCTGAAAGGGACTTGGGTATCATTCCTGCCATAGCTAGCAGCACCTATGGCCAGCAGGACTCTATCAGTCTCTTAGGTATAGATTGGGCAGTAACATAAACACAGAAAATGTGTAACGGTATCTGGCCCAGACGGGTGATATCACTGCTTTTGAAGTTGCCCAGATTCAGTGGAAGAAGAAAACACAACAGAAATGCATAGATGAAATAACAGAGAATTTAAACTGAGACAGTTTTCCCAATTGTTAAAGAGGACAGTAAAAGAAAAGCATCTCTGAGTTAAAACCTCAAGTTTTACACTTTTGACCAAGTAATTTCATATCTTCATAACTTTGACTGATTACTTTATTACACTTTGTTACAATCAGGCATTGAGAAGATGCTGTTATTTCTTAGCACATAATGATGTGGGATTTTTTTCTTAACAATGCACAAATAAAAATATTGTTCTAAAATGCCTCAGGAAACTTAACTGAGAGTCTACCTGGAATAGCAAAACTGACCTCACCAAAATTAAATAAATATCGTTCTTCGCGCTCCTAGAATTCACCCAAAGTAAAGTATAACTATTAATTCAGTATTCAAAAGTATCTTAAACCACTATGTTATACATGTGCTTTTACTCATTAAAATTTTTTCTCACTTAAAAGGAATGTGAATCAATAGATTAGTAAAAGTTTTAACTAGCAGTTTACATTAGTTGTAAGCCATTCAAGATAAATGCTTTCAAACTCTATTGTTTATAATTAAACACATTTTTAAAAAAGGCCTTAGTCTCTGGGGATCATCCATACTGGGAGAAGATGAGACTGACAGGAGCAGGGGCCTGCAGCAGCTTAAAGGCTATAAACAGGATCTACCTATTGTGGGAACTCGTCTCCTGGGAGATACCGTTCATTACAGAGCACTGATGAAACAGCCAAAACAAATATATATGCATGGATGGTTGAGAAGTCTTTTTTAGAGACATGACCGGCAAAAGCACCAGCGCATCTGGGAGGGAAATACATTTATACTTCCCACAGAAAGTCACTCCATGCAACGCCACCATATTCATGTCTGTTTATTTTCATATAAACTTCAATAAATGCTGGGCCTCGAGATTAGTTGCCTAAAAAGTGAATAGAAGCCAGCCAAAGATATGTTTTTCAGCCTGCAAATCAGCAGCCACAGTGGCTTGTATATACATTAGTGAAAAAGTGCTCCCTTCTTTGCACAAGTGACGTCAAAATCTGAAGGAGAAACCCTCAAGTGGTGCAGCAAAGCCACCTCTTCTTATCTTGCATCTTTAAAGCCATATTTATTTACTACTAAATATCTTTTGTGATTTTCTAAATGACATAGAGCACTTATTTTGTGCATAAGAAGTAACATTTGGTGCTAACAAAAGCATTAAAGTTATTCATCTTTCCTTTCGTTCTCCCACAGGAATACCAAGTTCTTCAATATCCAGTTTTAAACCCCGAATTTCACGTAGCAACAAAATCACAGCTCAATGCAAGGTCACTGAGTCTAATCATCCCTAACCAAGAATGAAAATATGTTCTTTTCTTTTGGTTTTGATAGGTCAGAGCTAATTAATCACTGTAACTCAAGCACGTAACTGTTTCACAGGTATGTTAGAGGCAACAAAAGAATGAAGTATTCATTGTTTTGGGGTCTTTGTGGATTTTTTTTATCCTTGCCAAAGATTAATCAAGCACCTTGATCTGTCTTTCAAGTCTGTCAATACCATTACTACTCTTAATGCAAAAATCCCTCTAATTTATTTGCTCTCTAGCAAAATGCACCAAAACATTTGTCTTGGGTTTCCATCAGTACCACAGCAAACGATACCTTCCCAGAGTAAGCTCCTACACTCAGTAAACTTTGTTTACATCATTTGTGCTGCTGTTCTCAGCATCACCCCGTTACAGCCCCGTGAGTTATTTTGGGTGACCCCACTTGACGGGTCTGGTAGATGAAGCTGTGCCACCCCACCCTGAGACTGGCTCAAACAAAAATTGTGCGTGCCCGACTCCAGCTAAAGCAAAAAGCCTGGTCGGCTGGCACTGGAAAAGGAATAACTTTTTGTTAGTCACCCGCAGTAAAGTGTGACAAGAAAGAAAAAGATGTACTTTGAGACGGGGGTAATTCCCTTCAGATGGCCATAGCCATGCAACCACAAAGAACTGCGGCAAGACTGGGCACCACTGTTTACGGCAGTGTGGGTGATGCCTTTAACCTTCCCCTGTCAAACACTGGATGGGCTGTATCCTTTAAATAAAATGAAGTAAATAGTACAGAAAGCAGATAGACTTGCTGTTGCAGTGTAATTCAAACACCTCAAGATATTGCCCTCTGACTCCTCTGGGGTACCAGCTCCCTGGCTGAAATTGAATACACGAATGAATGAATGAATGAGTGAGTGAGTGAGTGAATACATGAATACTCATAACTTGGGGTGGGGTAATACAGTAAAATAGCTTAAAGCACTTTCCAGAGAAGCTTAAAATCACCAGTTCTCTCGTCGACTGAAGTGGACTGGGAGTCATCACTTACAGCAACAACACCCAAGGGTGGTAACTAAATCCAAGAAGTGGTAAAGTCTTAAACCTCTCAAATGTAACCACAAGAGTTTTTGTGATTACATCTGCAATACTACATTGCAAATGTCTTGAGTTTTCAAAACTTTGTTCTGTTTAGGGTCCTGTACTCAGTTGGCGTCAAACACATTAATAGCAATGCTTTGATTTTACTTAAATCTTCATGCTTTTAAAAAATTAATCCTCTTAACATCCCTGTTGGATAGATAGGCAAAAACCTTTCTTGTCTGTAAAACTGAGATAAGAAGTGCCTTGCCTACAGACATGCAGTTCGGACTGGGCAAAACAGGGTTAAAATTCAGTAAACAGTGGCTCTCATTTGTGCTCTAATAACTAGACTACACCATTTAGATTGTGCCAAGTATTGAAATATAAACACAAGTTACAAAAAAACCTAAGACGGTTAAACCTTTCTTCATTAATGGTCTCACTAATAGTAGGGATGAAACACCTTACAAAGTATGTATTTTCTTGTCTATTCCTTGCACTGTGGGGAAAATGATTTTGAGGGAAAAAAACCCTCATGATTTTGAATAAAACCCGACACCTTTTTTAGGTGATTCAAAGGCACACAATAGAAATGTAAAAAAATATATGCAAAAACAGGTAGTTAAACTAATTATGAATGGTTTTGTTCATTAGATGTCTGCTGTGATTCCTAATGAGAACATTTGGTACCCTGCAGTTTATAAATCATCATTACGTGGCATGTAACCATTTCCAAATATGTCCATTTTAACCATATTTAAAAATATATTTTCAAAATAATTTATTCTAGCAAGTTAATATTGCTCACCTACAATGTCCATACAGTCTCTCCCCAGTTATTATGACTTGAGACAGGGAGCCGGTACCTTGTACCATTTGGTACATAGCATGACCATTTTTTCTAAAGCCATTTGATTTTTGAGCATTCTGAAATATCTTAAAATGTCATATGGGTTGAATGTTATTCTCATTATAATTGTAGTAAAGTTACATATGCGAGTTAGGTTTACAAGATGGTCTTCTAAGCCTTGAAATAGGGATGACAGGATGGAATTTATTATTCATATCTCAGCCTGTCAAATCTATAATAAAGGAAATAAGAGAAGACATACTCAAGCCTTTGTGAATAAAAAAGTGTCTTATCAAACAGTCGTTGATACAATTTCCATTCTCATATAATCCCTAGAGACGTTAAAAAAACCCAAACCTCTAGAAAATACCCAATGTAACGTTTTCATACCATACTATATCATGCTACAAGATTCTCCATTTGTGGAAGCTTGCAGTCAACATGAACAGCTTTCACAGGCTGCACTGTCTGCAGACCCCTTTTCCACAAAAAGTCTTGTTTTCAATATAACAGAAACACATGACTCTCTATATCCGTGGTCTTTCTATGTAAAGAATATCTGTAACTAGGAGGACATCTGTAGCTTTTCCAGATATAATTTCAGGAGAAGGCCCCATTTTTGGACAGAGAGCAAGAAATGACTCTTTAACCAGATTACTTGAACAAACTAAAGAAATCTCATTTATTTTAAGATATATGCGCTGAGATTTGGACTACCAAAGAACTTAGAAAAGTTACGATTTGATAGGTAGAGCGGACATTAAGACCTAACAGGATTTCTACCAACTATTTTCTGGACAGTAAAGGCAAAATCATCCTCTATGACTGTGCAAGAGGAGACAAAGTCCTTGGGCACGCACAGCAAGCAAGATGTTTCTAGGACATGCCAGAAATACAATACACGTGTTGCACAGGCTGATTATGGATGCAGACACACATGAATCCTGGTTTCAGACTCATTGCTTTTGTTTTGATTGCAGGGTGCCCAGCAGCTCATTCAGAGCCACTTTTCTAACCAGACTGCCAAGCATCTGAGAGTCCCATCAGGTGGCCAAGGTAGGCTTTTTCTGTCTAGAGAAAAACTTTTGGGGAAGAAAAAAGAAGAACATGCATGGGGAAACCCAAGCATATGGTAGCCCTTACAACTATTTATGGTTGTAAATGGTTATGGTGCTTATCACATGGCTATCACTTCATAAAAGTGTGTGTTTAAGTGTGTATAGTGCTAGATTCTTGTACAGTACAGTACACTGAACATAAATAACTTAAATAGCTACTGAAGTTACTGCACTTGTTAAACAGACAGTCTAGCGGCGTGTTCAGTGTTAGTTCTCTAAGTGGCTCAGCAGCAATTTCTGGAGATTAAATCACATTTGTTTATAATTTCTCTACATTGAATGTTTCTTCAAATAACTTGCAAATATTAAATAAAACTCTCCTTTTCTACCTAATTTCCTACATGTCTGTTATTTTGCTACAACTATTTTTGAAATATTGTTTTCATATCTCTATTAAGCTTATTATTGTATTCTCAGTTTTCCACTTTATTTTTTTAGAATTACCTTGGCATACATTATTGTTGTAAAATGCAGCAACACCTAGTATAAAACCTTGGAAACAACCTTATTTCTATGCATCTTAGAGAAGCCACATTTGGACTTCCAGCGGAAATGTGCAAAATTTCAATATGGTCTTGCAACAGACTCATTTAGTGCTGTCCTTATATGCTACCAAAATGCACCATCACACCACTTCTTCGGAAGAGCTGCAAGAGGGAGAGAGAATCCACAAAAGGAATCAAAACATGTCGTAGTTTTCAAGCGTCCTTTATGGATCAATGTTTAATTATAGAATTGATATGGCTGCAAAATAATCTGCTCAGTCCACCCCCTATTTGAGACCAAAGGTAAAAGAAGATACTTTACCCTTAGAAGCCTCCTGGATCGAGTAAATAAATTGAGATCAGATATACTGCTTTGGACAGTTATCTCTCTGTTATGCTTAGGCTTGCCTTTTAAAAAGATCCATCCATAATTCTAATATATGGTGTGTGGAAATTTTTGTAAACAAATTTTCGTATTGTAACACTCAGAATTGAAATGTCAAATTTTCGGTGCCTGAATCTTCGTATGAAAACCTGCTTCCCAGCCAGATGTCAGAAGGAGGTTCACAGGTACCAAAGAGAAGGCCGTTGCTGCTGGAAGAGCCTATGCTCTTACTGAGCTATTTTTGGAGCAAGTGACCCAGATGAACAATCTAACCACTAGGCTACAGAGTCAGTAACAGCCTTTCCTGCTTTCTGGTCTGGATTTCTTGAATTATTTTCTGAAAAATTACAGATGTATTGAGAACATTTTTCCCAAAATAACTTTGTGATTATACATAATTAGGTTACCTCATTCTTAGATAAAGGTGAGAAAGGAAAGGAACATCAGATGGCAGATCAAATCCACAAACCTATCCTGAGAATTATATTTTTGAATTGTGAGAATTGTGGTTTTGTTTTTGGGGGTTTGGTTCCATTTTGTAGGGTTTTTTTATTTTGTCTTGGTTAACTTCTGAGGTGGGAGGCAGAAGGTTCTCTAAAAAGGTTTGTAAGAAGTACTTGTTTCTACAAGCCCTTAGCTGTGAAATCACTTAATATCTGAGAAAGATGTGCTTGTAATATAATGCAGCAAATAAAAAAGCAACTGCAGATGTAAAACAGATTAGAAGAGCAGATTAATTTCACAATTTCATGGAGTCAGTTTCCAGCAGACAAGTTAAAAAACTCTTCTTTGGTATCAGCTGATAAAGAAAACACACCAAACTAGAGGATGGATTACATCGCTATATATAATATCTCGTAAATACAAAGGTGTTCACTTCATAAATCTACAATGGCATACAGATTACATCTGTACGCAATGTTAGCAAAGAAATTAAACTTCATCTTTTCTAATTACAGGGTATTTTAGAAAGGGTCATATAAAAGTAGGAAAGAAAACACAAATAGCACTGCAGACAAAATTTAGGAATGTAATCTAGGGTCTCATTTTACTCCCTTTCCCCCATCGTTTTGCTTAATTAAAAGCTATTTTCTATTTAAAAAAAAAATAAAAAAACCTACACCAAAAAGCCCAACAACAAAACAACCAACACTGTGGAGGTGGGGAGGAAAAAGATTTTTAACAGCCTTTCTGTTCATTAAAAAAAAAAAAAATGAGTAAAATTTGAAAGCTCATATGGAAAATATACCATGAATAGACATTGAAGCTTGCAGAAAGAAAGAAAAAGAAATATCTTTCCTTCCATTTCTGTTCCACAGAATGTGACTCCACACAAAAGTAAAAACACAATTAACCTCAGGCACCTACAAATGGCACTGGAGTTACGGAAAGGACCTGGTTTATTTGACAGTATTCTATATAAAAATATGTAACTTTTCAACAATATTTTGCTAAGTACTTTCCTGTGAAGTGCTGAGGTTAGAAATTTCCTTAAAATAATCTGTGCATCCTAACACTTTATCAGTGAAAATTTTCTTCTGATTAAACAGTTATTCTTTAATGTAGACCCGACATCTCCCAAGCTAGGAAGCCTGAGAAGGTCACAGATTCTGTCTCCATAGGAGTCCAAGCTGTTTAGCAGAAAGTATGACCTACTGCGGAAACCAATGACCTAGTAAAAAAATAAACAGTACTGTGCTGTAAAGTGGTGGAGCCAGCTGAGAAATAGAGAGCTTAGTAATGAACTGCCTTACTCCTACAGAGATCAAATCATGTTAAGTGATGCTATTAAAATAAATCACATTTCAAAAGTCTTTACCTGAGACACTTACAACTTAAATTAGTAAACCACGAAAATATCTATTTTATTTTTTCAGCATATATGAACAGAATTATGTTTTCTTTGCAGCAGACTGAAGTCCAAACACTCAGATCAACACCCACTCAGGAAAATATTTAAAATATGTTTATAAGCCAAAGAAGCTTAAGAAGTTTTAATGTTTTTCCACATAAGTAAAAAAAAACTCAGATAATTATCTGCTGATTTCAATGTACTCTGAATCATGACCTCAACTTGATAATTTCATTTTTTATTAATATTATACAATAGTAATCACTTAAAAAAGCTGAAAATAAAATGCCAGTGGAAAACATACACTTTATTGTATCGTTCTGTTGGATAGTAAATTATAGAAAGTTCTCATTAGAAGCTAAAAAAAAAAAACAAAACACCAAGCAATCACTTAACACTATTTTAAAAGGTCATATTTCGCATATGATTTCCAAAATTCTGTACATAGGTTTATCAAATAATTTGGACACATAAAAGGAGAGTATTCACTTGCCTAAATTTAGGGTCTGTTTATCATTATGTATTTGGAGGCATACTCTTTTGCATATAATACAAATACATGAGGTTAATCCTCAGAGTATATCCTTACAGCACCCTCACCATCCGTGGGACTACGACAATTTGCACTACTAACAGCCCCTTAAAATCATATAATATCTTATTTAAATTTCTGAGAGATGGGCAAAGTTTTATGGTGTTATTTTAAAGAGAAACCTGTTCACCATTCTCCAAAAGAAACCAGAAACCTATAGGAAATAAAAGTCATTAAGTGACATTGACTACATTTCAGCAGTGCTATGTTCCTTCATCAAAGCAAGTTCACCTTGGCTGTGGGTTTAAAAAGAGGACAAGAAATAACACACCAACAAGGTACGGTAGTGATCACTCATGGTGAAATTAAGATACTTATGCAACAGTTACTTAAACATGTAATTACTGAGAAAGGTAGAAATACCAGTCCACATAGCAGGTTCCACACCATGGGGTGCTGCAGGGAGCAGTGATGAGCTGCTGTGATAGAGTCAGACATGATGGATTAAAAGCAAGGCCTTGGAATGGCATTCAGCCCATAGAGCCAAATATAATTTAATCAAATTATTTTCAGAAGAATGAATCTTCTGCTATAGACTGAGCTCAGGACTCCCTTTAACAATACAGTTCCAGAACTGATGTTGAGGTGTTACCCAGGAAAAATTACAAATTAAACTGTTTATTCAGTAACTGATCCTTCCTGCGTTGGTAGAGCGGCAAGAAAATTCAATCATACTGTTGCAAAATACAAAAAAAAGCAGTCTTTGGAAAGCTTCCTATAAGGCTGGAAATAAAGTACAAACTAAACATTTCCTACTACAAAGAAAATTCTGCATTTGGGTTACACATTGATTTTTGGCTTCTAGGAAAATATGTATATGAGTTAAAAGAGCAGATGTCCCAAAGCTCTGCAACAGAA
Source organism: Dromas ardeola (assembly GCA_013398915.1). Classification (NCBI taxonomy): domain Eukaryota; kingdom Metazoa; phylum Chordata; class Aves; order Charadriiformes; family Dromadidae; genus Dromas; species Dromas ardeola. The sequence goes on along the minus strand of VYZM01011583.1, from coordinate 360,839 downwards.
AGAAGTTTTTGCCACACAGCTTTTTGACACATTCTAATAAACCTTTTCACAGAATCATATTTCACAATCATTTCTAGCCACATACACCTACAAAAAAGTAGGCAGACAGTGTTCTCCTACAAGGCTAACCATCTGAGAGAAAAAGTGTTCTGATTATTTTATTATGTTTTATTACAAAGCAGTGCCATAAATCTGGAGTTCAAACTGTTTGTGACATCCTGCATCTTCCAAGCAGAGAAATTACTGTTTTTTGTTACTGTTACTGATGTTACAAAAGAATTTTTATAAGGGTTTGTGTCTGAAACAGGTACTTTCTGCCCAGTTATTTGATTTGTAGCTACACAATCTAATCTTCCTTTGACTTGAGCTAACGTAAATTTCCCGGCCAAAATCAAGAGTTACACTCACGTGAAGAGTAAGACCTACTAATGAATTAAACCTCACAGCAACCCAGTAGGACAGCTAATTATTATTATCACCAAATTTGTCAGATCTAATACTTCCTTCAGAAAAATCACCTCAATGAGGTTTGCTGCCGACTCCTTTCAGACGTTTTCGGTGCTGTGCCTCTGCGCTGCTGCTCTTGGTGTGCAGCAAGTCATCCACTGACCAGCTACGCACGGCACGTGGGAACCCGAAGAAATACTGATGTGTCCTCGTGCTAAAAAGAGACCCATCAGAAGTCACAGTCCCCAGCTATAAATTTACATGGCAGGCTACAAATACTCTTGATCATGTAAATCAGCTGTCTGCCAAAAAAATGAGCTATACAAAGGCAAGATGCAACACGATCCATGTTTAATGGCTGTGATGCATAATAAATATAGATGACTTCCCAGAGCATACAAAGAATGAAACCCTCTATTGCTGACTCTCAATCTTTGGCCTAAGCGTAGGACTATATCTCCTAATTTACACAAAATCTACAATAAGACAAAAATAAACTACAAGACGGTATGGAAAATGCTCAAATGTTCCTTGGCTCATTGTGAGCTGGGGATTAGATTATTTAATGACAAATTTAATGTACTTCCCTGTTACAGGAAAAATACCTGTTAGGCCACGTATCACAAACTTAGAGAGGTAACTAGGAAAAATCAAGAAATCAATTTCTAGACCCTGTGGTGATATATTCTACGTGTGAACTCTGTTATCCCCGGGGAGCACAGATTTTACCCTTAAACAGAAAATTTCTGGCTTAGCTTTTTGAAATGTCTTTTTAGTTCAGACTTTCTTCTGAGAATATGCCTTACTGTGAGAATACCATGTTCCCATTTGTATTACCAAATATGAAATCCATCTCTCACACAGAAAATTATCATTATTCATGCTTACATAAGCAGATAGAAGTCCCAAAAGTTTTAAGGGATGGAAAAACTCCCTTACCTTTTGCTTCAACAACTCATTCAAAGTTTAAAAAGTAGCAAGGCCTGTAAACTATCAAATTTTTATTATAACTAAAGAAAAATCCAAGTACACTATTTTAAGTGTTCAATAACTTGAGATGATACTACTGTTCTACCTTAGACTTTTGGAAATCAATGAAAGAATGAATTAGGATTAGATGAGAGACATGTGCTATCATCTTCTCTCCAAATATTGTACAATATAAAGAAAGAGGAAGTGAGAGGATGAACTTGTGCTGTTGTATATCTGTGTCCAAGTATTATACACTATTGATTTACCTCCTTGAGGACTAGCAGGTAAACAAACCAAGTCAACACAAGCATGAAGAACCAAAGTCTAAATATTAAGTAGCCGTGGTGACAACATGTTTGAGGATGACAGATGACATTCACAGCTGCCATAAAAGAGAAGGACTTTTGCCAGAGCTGTCAGAGTAGCTCAGAGCTGACAGACAGCTCCAAGCGAGTCGGTCTGCCCTTGCCACCCTAGTGTAAGAGATACTGGGGGAAATGTTTCACAGGCTCACTCTTAGCCACACAGGAAGCACAAACAGCTACCATAAATTAGAGAATACACCGTATCTATAATTAATCCCACAGACTAAGCAGTTTTGAGTAAATGGAACTATAGTCAATCCATAACATTTCTAACAATGTGGTTGATCTTAGATCTTAAAAAAACGCAACCAAACAACCACCACCACCAGAAGCAAAAACCCCTCAATATTTAATCTCATTTGAGTAGACAGATCTCTCTAAATCATCTCTTTCCCCTAAATAAAATTAAGTAACACAGCTAACAAAGAGCAGATTATTTTGAGTTTTGAGATTTTCGTACTGAGAAATGTCATTATTGCAAGATGAACAAGGAAGCCGCAGGTTGATGATAAGCTCACAGAAACTAGTCTTTCTGCTTCCAGTTTCTGAAGCTCGGCAACTGGCAGAACATCTGAGGAAAACATATTCAATTGTTTCTAACCAGCAGAAACAGTTCAGGCAGGTTGAGATATAAAGAAAATTAATAGATTCAATTTCAACAAGTTGACAAAGTTAAGAAGTCATCTTAAAAAAAAAACAAACAAAAGAAAAAGTTTAAAAATCTTTACAGCTTTCAGAGGTGTTCTTATTTTCAGATTTGAGCTCATGGTATGCTACTGTTACCATTTTTTTTGTGGATTTCTGTATAATTTTGAGCTTTGAAAAGCAATCTGGTTTACGAAAGCTGATATTCCTATATTCTCATTTAATTTAAGGATCTACCAGAAAAAACCTCCTAATTTATCATGAGATTAGGGGAAAAAAAAAAAAAAAAGTAAGATATTTTAATAAATAAAATCATATATGATGTATATTTAGGACATAAGATTGGCTAAAACAGCCTTACATATCTGAGGTCTTGAACCTCACTCCAATCTGTTACCAAAAATGTAAATGTCTGTGTGACCTGTGACATTGATATGACTAATTAGTTGCAATCGTTCTGCAGACCAGACAGAAATAATGATAATGAGAAGGTCAAGGAGAGTGGCTGAAGAATTGGTGTAACTTGTGTTGACTCCACATAGGCTTGGCCATTAGAGACTCTGAGGCTGATATGCTTAACACAATAAATATGCCAGAATCATTGAGAAGGAACAAGATTTCTGTCACTTTGACTCTTTCCCATTCCCAGAGTATTAGACTTCTGACTTGCAGAAAAGCTGATAAGTTTATCATCTCTACTAGGGCTGTAAAATCAAAGCCAAAAGAGTTCAGAGATATTTATATATCTCTGAATATATAGTCACCTACGTTTACGTAAATTCCCTGGTATAAAATTTATATGACAGGTGCGTAGGCTTGGTGAAGTAAAGTTCTGGAGCACTCATTAATGAACAAATTAAAGAGAAAACAGTTATGGTGTGTGGCTGTTCCAAATCACAACAATTATTCAGATGATCTAGATTTTATTTCTCATGGTTAGAGATGCTCAGTATCGCTATACATCCCACTTATACCCTCTTCTGTGCCTCACAGCTCCATTTGTAACATGGAGATTATACAGTTACCTAAATCCCAAAGGATTTCCTGGTTTAGTATACTCTATAGTATACTATGTGTCCGGGGATCATAAAAAAGAAGATACTGTGGCTCAGAAGTGTTTTGAAAAAACAAAGCAAACAAAAGAAATGGAAAATACTCCACACAAAGGTAAGTAATAATGAAGTTCTTATGTGTGAAATAATCACAGCACATACTAACATCCTGCCGTACTTAATATATTAAAAAAATTCATGGTTTAACAGTTAAGAACCTATTTAGATAAATGGTTAATTGAGATTAAAGTCACATTTCAAAGTTATTCCCAAATCCTCAGCCTCATATGGTGCTCATTATATATAGTCGAGTTGACAGTCTTTTCAGAGGTACTTTATCCCAAGGACTGTTATCAATTATATTCATCACAAAGACTTAAGCCTGCTCAGCTAGGAACACCAGCTTAGTTTATACTGGATAATAACAAACTGTAAGTATGGTTTCCAAATAAACCTCATAAGGATTATTGATGAGAAGTAGAAAAGGGTATTATCACTAGTTGTGCTGCAGAGACAAGGGGAAGGGCAGCAATTATGGCATTCAACAGAAACTGGAATTTATCATGGCACCACCAGTAAAGAACAGGCTAAAATAGGAATCACATATGCAGAAGGCTCTGGTAAATCTACAACAAAACCACAAAAATGTGAAACTAATTTGTTTTCTTAAAGTTGAAAGAGCCTCACAGCTGAGAAACGACCTCTATACCTGGCAGAATTTTTCATAAGCAAAAAACAGCTGCTGGAGCCATTTCTAATTGTCATGTTCCACAGTTTCAAGAAAACTAATTAAAAAAAAAAAAGCAAACAAACAAAAAAAACCCCAAAAATTGAAAAAATAAACAATCAAAAAAGCAGAAAACAAAACAATAAACATTGTAATTACGCTTAGTCAGAAATTCTTATCTTAAAAATTTAGACAGCCTTTCATTATTCCAAAATGACAATTATTGTGAAAGAGAGTCTAGAGAGTCTAGAGATAAATTTTATGATTATCTGTTGAAATTAAAAAGTTGAAATTATTGAAAGAACTAGATTGATTTTTTTCTTTTTCCCTGAAAATACTGGGATGCGTGTTTTTTGTTTTCTGTTTTTGGTTTGTTGTTTTTAAAGCTTTTTATTCTTTTTTTCTTATTATTATTCATTAGGTCAGAATTGAGACATTTTAAGGTTTGATTTTTTGGGTTTTGTTTTTAACAGGAGAGCATTCACAAAACAAAAAGTAACCACTAACCTTATGGTTATGAGAACTTCATGGGATACTCAGGTTGAATTCAGTGCTGTGAGTCACACCAACCACTAAGAATGTGGCTCTTGCACTGCTGCGACAGACAGACTCAGCTGCTGGGTGTACTGTTATGCAATCCCTCCATATATGATTAGGACAGGTTTTTTTGACATAGAAATAACCAAATATTCCTCAAAACAACATCATGAATCTAGAGCCTGATAGATCTTAAATAAGTGCCTCAATCTGTAGTCAAATTGATTCTCCATCTGAGAAATAATCTGAAAATATTTTTCACAAGTTTTCTCCAACAAATTTTCATTTACTATAAAATAAATCTCTTCAAAATGAAAAAAAAAAAAAAAAACAATTCTTATGTCAGTCCTTAACATTACTGAATAAAAGGAAAGAGGTATATGTAAATCAGTCATCAGAATAATCATATCATTGGCAATATACTAAAGAAGCATATAATTTCCTTAAGATAGTTTGATGGTTATTTACTACTTTTTATACAGTGCTAAAAGCAATGTCCTCCAATTTAATTATTTACAAATATCTACAAAGCTAATTGTCTTTTGATCATTAACCTGGCTTCTCTGCATGCTTATTTATTTTCAGAGGAGACAGTTATCCACACTAGAACAGTCAAACACCTGAGAATGGTATGACATAATGTTTTTCAGATTTTTCCAGAGTTATGGTTTTTTTCTGCTGACGTATATGACATATCTGTAGCACTTTATGCTATGATACACTAAGAATATCTAGCTAGAAGCTTTGCATACAAAGCTGATTTTTAAGTCAAAGAAGTCATAAAGATGGTCACAATTATATTATGTCCTAAAAATATTTTGATTGCTCTTTTACTCCAGTGTTTAAATTTATTTAGCATTTGTATTTTTTAACTAGTTCACTGAACTGGAACACGTTCAAGGTCTTTGTGTGTGGGTGTGAGAGAGAGTGAGAGAATGGAGGCAAGATCATTCTTACGATTTGTAGGATTTAACATTATTTTCCTCCTTAACATCCTTAAAACCTCCTACTTAGAAAATAAGAAAACATTATGAAAACAGGAAAAGCAGCTTCATTGAGTTCTACAATGTAGAATATATTTTAGGGTCGGGTTGTCATTGGACGGATGAGATAACATAGCTTCAACTGAGTAGTGAGTCCTGAGTAGGTAAAGGATATTTTTTTCCTGTGGGATTTCTGATACAAATATGAGCCAGCATTTGAACTCAGCATTTTGTTTGCAATCTTGATGAATTATATGACTCTATGCAACTGAATGAAACAAAGTATTGTGTATTCATTTAAAATGACTATTCAAAAGTATCCTCTTCAAGCACAGGCTATTACAGATGTTGCATCTGAAATGACTCTTTGAAAACAAACAAAATATTGAATAATTTTAATAACCAGAGCATGGAAGAACTCTAGTGGAATGCTCTTTAGCAAAAAGAGCGGCTGATAACTACCACCTACAGCTAAAAAGCTTTGATTTCCACCCTTTCTGGAAAAACATTGTAGGAATCTTAAGTAACTCTCCATCTGACCAGTGACCAGTGAATATGAAGCCAAGTGAAACAAACTGCACAGCAAAAGATCCCTCACAGATAATCTCCTGCCACATCTTTTCATACACCACTGATACTTACCTTGGCTATACAGCCTATGTGAAATATTTCAAACTCAGATCTCCTTGACTCAAAATTAAAGGGTGATACATGATGCTAAACAGTGACATAACAGACACAACTTATAAAATCCGATCATGTATGAGTGGGACACCACTTTTCACATACTTAATTTGTATGATGATGACTAGGGTGTGTGGGCCATAAGCAAAACAAAAGCTCAGTGCTATCTCTATTTATACAGTCTTCTTTGTGCACAAATAATTTTACGGATGGAAGATTTTTTTGAGCGCACCTACAGTATGTTCTCCAAGCTACAAAAGGAGCACTTATCAGAACAAGTCTTTTTAAATAGCACAAATATCTCACACTAGCTGTGTCATTTTTCAGAGGAGTTTCTTAAAGCACGCTGTGAATTTTGTATTAAACTGTTCCATGTGTTCACCTACCATATGCGGCTAATTTTAAACCTCTAGTTTTCTTTGTACCTTCTCCTCTGTTATGATCCTCTTAGAAAATGAGTGAAGGAAAAAATCGTAGAGTTCAGGAATCCACACTTGCTAAAGATCTGGATTTTATGAACTGCAAGGCAGTCTCACAGAGAGATTCAGCATCTCTTTCTCTTTTGTCCTCACTAGCAGAAATGGCAATATGAGATCATCAGGTCCAACAGAATAATTCTATCACCACCTTGCAGCCTTTTGCATGTATCTAATTAAACAGACTCTTCTGAAACAGCACTTAACTTGAAAATACTGTTTTTAATAAAGTATATTTTCAAAAAGTTTTATTGAACTTTACTCTTAATTTTAATAGTAAGTTCTTTGCATTTCTATTTCTTTTCAATGGATTTCATAAATATTTTGAAGTATTAATCCCAGAAAAACTTTTAGTTTTTTAGATATATTGTCTCTAGCATGTTTGCATAAATTCATGAGTACACTAATAATATTAGCATTTAAGAATGCCCTGTATCAAACCATCATTAAAGGCAAATAATTTTCCATTATTACTGACATATCACAATAACTGATAAAGTCAATTAATTATTGCACTTTATGTTTAGAAATCCTTAGGAATGGAATTTCCTTCAACTGACAGATTGGCTTTAGTTCAAAACATCTTTTTTGGTGTTGTTAAAAGTTTGAAATTCTGATGGATTGAATAAAAAACAAGCAGAAATGATAAACAGTTCCAACTCTGTTCCTACTCCAATTTCTCCAAAAAGATATTTTTAAAATATTTCTAGGTTGTTGAAACCATAATACAACACATTTTGGAAAATGCTACTTCACAATTCAGAAGAAAGTAAAACTGTGAAATCCTCCTGCAACATAGGAATTGCATGTTTCAGCAGGATCCCTGACTTCCCTGGTGGAATTATGGAGCACACAGCGGGAGCTAAATACAGCATTAGCGGTGATCGTTGTAATGGGAAGTGCTGATAGAAATTTGCAATGATTCATTCTACTCCATCCCTCTCCTACCCTTGTTAAAAAGTGTGACAAATGAGAAGCGCAGACTTCACACTGAAGAGGTAATGATGGCTACATGCAGATGAAAATTTATTATCCTTTGCTCAGTTTTCCCTTAAAAAGACGTCTTTAATGGATTTTTCTTCCTGGGCATCCCACTGTCACATAATCTGTAGTTTTAACAACCTAAATAAGCAACTACTTTATTAATATTAACAAGACATTTCAATATTTGTAATACATAGCAAGATGACTAAGGTAAGTGAAATGATGAGTAGCTCGGCATCTAGATGCTAAACCTAAGTGACTTCGAAAATACATTATAAATGAGTACAGAGAGGCGTTAAAGCTCAAGAAATCCAGAAGCCAGAGGTAGATCGAATATCTTTTGGCTATGCCACAGAGTATCCTGCTTTCTGAACATGCTCAGGGCTACCCTAGCATTCAGTGCGGTGTATTTCAATTGTACATTTACCATACATACTCACATCATTTTAATTTGATATTAATACATTGGCATGCAGGAGTTTCTAACATTTTACAGCTATTATATCAATAAATGACACTAATCTGGAACTACACGTTCCCATTCAGGTATGTGTATGCTTAATCGAGATCTGAGAGTCGAAGTAAATCAAAACCCAATGCTATCTTTCTTTACATAAACACAAATAGGCAATCAACTGTATTGTCACCCAATCACCACAAGAAAGACATTGAGGAGCTGGAGAGAAGGGCAATGAAGATGGTGAGGGGTCTGGAGAATAAGCCTTATCAGGAGCAGCTGAGGGAGCTGGGGTTGTTTAGCCTTGAGAAAAGGAGGCTGAGGGGAGACCTTATCGCTCTCTACGACTACATGAAAGGAGGATAGGACAAGAAGAAACAGCCTCAAGTTGCACCAAGGGAGGTTTAGACTGCATATTAGGAAAAAATTTTACACTGAAAGGGTTATTAAGCATTGGAACGGGCTGCCCAGGGAAGTGGCTGAGGCACCATCCCTGGAGGTATTTAAAAGATGAGTAGACATAGTGCTTAGAGATACGGTTTAGTGATGGTTTTTGTCAGAGTTAGGTTGATGGTTGGACTAGATAATCTGAAAGGTCCCTTCCAACCTAGAGAATTCTATGATTCTATGATTAAGAAATACACCTGATTTTTCAAGTTTCATCAGAAAAGTCCAGCTTTCCACAGTCACTCCAACAGCACTGAACAAGTCTCACAGAACATGATAAATATTTTCACCTGAAAGTAGATGGCTAAAGATAAATTATGTATTTTGATTGTTCGTGTTGAATTTATACTCATTCATATTTTTATCAATTTCATATCTCAGTAAATCACTAAAATATGCAAAATTTCACATCTATGTCCAAATATAATGTCATAGAAACCCTCATTAAATACGATAAACAAAACATATGATAAATTACACATTAAAATTACATTTAGAAAAACTGAAAGTATTTTAATGTAACTAAGTAATCATTTAGAGAGCTGTATAGTTAACACTTTTGTTCAAGCCTATAAAGATATAAAAATACAATTCATGTTAGAGATAAATGCACATTGCGGTGTTTAAACTTTAAAAGAATGTACTAAGGCAGATAAATATTTGAAACAAATTTAATTGCCTTTAACTTCGCTAACTGGTATGAAATAGTCAGTAATTTTTTGGGGGGTATTTTTTCTGTAATGTTTAAATCAAAACAGACCACATTCAACTGTCTCACAGGTATTTAAGAAAGCCAAATTTGTGTTCTGTCTTGAGTGGACCAAAATACACAAACAGTCGTCATTCACAGATGTTATAGGTGCAGATAGGTAGAAGTGAAGAATGAACGCTTCTTGAACTCAAGGCCTGGAGTTCATGGAATAAATGTTCCATTTTAAGGTGTCATATTGCCACTGCCATTTCATTTCTCTAAACACCATTTGCCATATAGACACTAAATTTGCTTTCCATTTCCCAGTAACTGCATTAAATACAAACAACTACATCATCACTTTGTCTCTTTTCCCTTCCCTTCCCTGCCCTGCCCTGCCCTTTCTCTTTTTCGCCTTTCCCCCTTTTCCCCTCTCCCCCTCTTCCTTCTCAAAGAAGATGCAGATTTCATCTCAAATAAATGAGCAATAATAGCATGGAGTCATGGCAGGGACATTTAATTTACCAGGCATATGATGAAAACCATTCATAACCATAGCAAGCACCAAATGCGATTCTTATGTTCCACAGTGAAAATAGTCATGCTCCTTTACTTGCCATGTACGTGAAGTTCAGTCTCTTCCATCCAGAAGTCTCTGCTCATTCTGACCACAGCCCAAAGTCCACACGTTGCATCCTGTGAGCCAGTCACTTGGATATGGCTTAAAGACCAGGAGCCTGGCACCAGCTCTGCTACCTCCAAAGGCTGGCCTTCAGCTGCCCGACCCCACAGTGCCTCCTTCTCCTTTCAACTTCCCAGAGGACATGGCAGCCTCCCATTTGAGGAGTTACGACAAATTAATCAGCTGTTCTTAGTGCTGTGTCCTCCTTCTTTTACACTCTGAAGAAGGTGAACAACTGGATGTAACATAAGCCTTCCCAACTGCTTGAAAATAAATTCCTTAGGATATATATTCACCGGTTATGCTAAACTTTGTTCTTAAACTTGCAAAGAAAGTGTTTGTTTCTTAACATTCTCCATTGCTTTGAAGACCCTGTCTTTGAGTTGGACATCAGGGAAACCACTGTTTCCATCTCTTTATTTCATCTGTAGTAATGTTACCTATCTAATGCATGAAGAAAGTTGCTGCCCTGATTATTTTCTTTTTTTGCAAGCCATAGGCACTTTTTTAATAAAGGAAAAAGCAAAGCTTTTCATAACTTCTTGTTTGGTTTATGTTATCTTTGAGGAGGATGTAAACATATTTCTTTTTCAGATAAATCAATTGATTCTTCTGCTATAAAGAAATGGATAGCATTCTCTCAGGTTTTGCGTGTGCAGTTCCTTTGTTCAACACCTAGCACAACACTGGAACTGAATCTTTTTCTATTTTGCAAAAGATTTTAATACTGCTGAAAACGGAAAATAATTGCGTTCAGTTTAGCATGATTTGCACTCTTTAGCACAAAATCAATCATTACATGAACAAAATGAGAAATACATTGAATGCGCAACAAATGAAAATTGGATTACATCTTCAGGGAGTACCTGCAGGTACACAGCCAAATCACTGTGCCTAAACCCAGTATTTTACTTGGACAACTTTTATTCTTTTAAGTTTATTATTTTACAGTTTAGCAAAATGCTCCAAGCTGACACATTCATATACAGCTTAAGCAACTCTATTTGTAGCATGTTTCTGAACCTCTTGCTTTTAGACACATCAGGGAGGACAAGTGGATACTGACAAAAGCTCCTCTGCTCAAACCTGTTCTGCTTCAGGGGGTATTGTAGCCATATTAGGGTTATACTGAACTTGAGCTCGTAAGATCAGCATTTCTTTCAGTCAGTATGACCTGTGCCTACAGAGGTGCTGAACCAAAGCTTCCTCACATCCTTGCAGTCAGACACTAGGTAGAGGAGCTTACTCTGCTGTGTAAGCATGCCTCATTCACTGATTTTTTTTTTTTCTTTTTTTTTGTCCTTCAGCTGTTTTTCCCAAGACATTCATCACCAAACCCACTTGTACATTTCTACTTCTTACTATCATTTCCTTTCTTGCTACTGTGCTATACAAAGGGCTAATTATGTACCAATTTCTGCTATTGTAATGTAGGAAATACAGCCACTTGCAATATCTTGATGACTGTACTAAGTTAATTTTGGAGATGCATCCACTAATTATTATCACACAATGCTGTCAACTGTATAAAAAAATTAACCTGAAGAGAAACTGGATAGCTCAGAAATGTCAATGGGCTAGAGCACTATGCATACCTAATTAACTGGTTTAAATCCAGTGTAACATAGTACTGATTGAAGCTAACAACCATGTGAAGACTATTATAATAACCTCCAGGAAAAGTTAGTTGTCCCAACTTGATTTCTAGTGGACATAGGTATAAATCATAGAAATGATGACCAGTGTTACTATTTTGCAGATTTGTTCCATAATAAAAGGGGCCAGGGACATTCTGTGGTCCTGAGGGCAAGCAAGGCATAGAGCCTCAACTCTTGCATTCACACACTCAGCAGCCTTCCTTCCCAAAACGGGCTGCCTCATCTCAGCAGTGGTTGACAGCTGTCACCCCCACATGCTGGGTGCTGGCACTGGACACAGCAGTGCTTGTGGCTCTGCTGACAGCTGACCCCTGTAAGCAGTCATGTATTGGTGCACAGTCCCACACTCTCTTTAGCTGTCTCTGCCAAACATAGAATCACAGAATGGCTCGGGTTGGAAGGGACCTTAAAGGTCATCTAGATCCAACCCTCCTGCCCTGGGCAGGGACACCTCCCACCAGACCAGGTTGCTCAAAGCCCCATCCAGCCTGGCCTTGAACACTTCCAGGGATGGGGCATCCACAGCTTCCCTGGGCAACCTGTTCCACTGCATCCACCCTCATAGTGAAAAATTTTTTCCTCATATCTAATCTAAGTCTCCCCTCTTTCAGTTTAAAACGGTTACCGCTTGTCCTATCACTACACTCCCTGATAAAGAGTTCCTCCCCATCCTTCCTGTAAGCCCCCTTCAGGTACTGGAAGGCTGCTATAAGGTCTCCCCATCACCATGGAGGTCAACAATGGAAAAGGTTTTGGGACACCTTATGCAGCTAGTGGGAGTGATCAGTCAATAAAACTTCTTCCCTCTACTCAAAGTTGTCTACCCATGTCCAACTACTTCTCCTCATCATACTTATCCTATGTACACGTATTCGTGACCAGCTTCCATCCTGCCCTAGTTATTTCAGTGTGTTGTGGGCAGTGGATAGGTCATCATCTTTCAAAAGGCTGAAAGATATTTGTTTGTCAGACTGCTGGAGAAGATTGCTGTTTTCTGCTTGCTCTACAGCAGCTTAGAGGGTGCTAGCAGGAGGTAGGAGAGTATACGCACAATGCCCAGTGTGGAAGGTGTTACTACAGATAACAAGAGTTTAGCATTTTTCAGTCCAAGGCTCACAGGAAACCTACTGCCCCAGAGTAACCCCATATTAAAATGTCAGACTTGACCTGACAAGAAGAGCAGGTTGCCCACAGTAAATTAGTAAGTACTGATGCCAGTTGGGGTAAGACTGAGAAACATTGCCACAGCAGGGCAACACACCGGACTAAGGTTAGAGTAAAATATCCTATAACAATCCCTAAGTCCCTTTTCCTGGTAGTTAAAACACAAACGACTAAAATTTGCCTCTAGAGCTACAGTTCTAAACAAGGGAAAAATTTATCAATCTTTGTTAGAGATTAAAATAATAAAGCAACAAGCAATTGTCAGTTGCAGTGCTGGATAATTCCTTGATGAATTATGCTAATAAAAAAAATCTATCATTTACCTCTTGTTTTCTTTTACTGCTCATTCACAAAATGGACTTGAGCAGCACTAGTATGATGAAGCACAAATTTTTGCACTACAGCTATCTTTATTGTACCTTTATCATAAACAGAGGTCTTCAGTTTTCAAAACTATCATTTCAGCTTCTTTCACAAGCAGCAGATCAAACAGAATTGCTTTTAACAATTGCTTATTTGTATTGCAAAATGAGGCATTTATTACTTCCAGTAAACCAAGCTGAATCAGCCATTCTGCAACATCTTCTATAACATATTTAATATTTGAAAAGAGAGGGATATTCAAATCTCATTTTAGAAAACCCAGGCATGTACTGTAAACCTAAACTTGTTAAAGGGAAAAGTTGAAGGTCAGCTCTTGGTAATTTTTTAGGGAAAGATTAGTGTCATGTTAAAAAGCCTGGTTTGCTGTTTTCCTGCAAATGCTGATTGCAGCTCCAGGCATCATTTTAAATGGACTGTCTTGTCTTTGGCACAGAAGATAATTATCTCAGTCCCACCCAAAGAACTGAGCTTGAGCCAGCAGGGGCAGCTGAGCTAAAAATGGAACAAATGCCATGTTGAAACTGAAGGTATTGTACCATGTTTCCAGTAAGATCTTATTGAGTTTTCTGCCATACTAACATGTTATAGAGGGTGCCGTGTGCCAATGACCTACAAGCAGTGTGTGAGAAGGGTAATACTAGACACTATTAGCCAGTTAACAGTACAAAGAAGACTTCTACAGAAGTCTCATTCAAAGAGGCCAAATTCAATGTACTACATTGTGTACCTGTAATCAACATCCTCCATGCTTACAGAACTTGTCATGCCTGCAGATTATCTCCATAATGGCTTTTTAGGAAAGCTCATGGTCAAGAAAAAAAAGTTAATTCCAGTAAAAATACAATAACAAACAAAAATAACAAACAGCTCATAAGTAACTGCATCACTATGTAACTTGCTTCTTAGGGAAAACTTTGTCCTAGACTGATGAAGTGTAGTTTTAGATCCGAGTGTGTGCAGAAAACAGAGAAAACCAGTATGTCAAGCTCTAATGACTGCTTAGACCCATCCCATTTTTAAAAGAAGTGATGTTTTGGGGATTTTGGGTTTTAGCTAACTCATTGTCAAGATAACAACCTTTATTAAGGAATCATTTAAAATGGAATCATTGTGAAGTTTAATTTAGAAACTCATCAAAAGTCAAGCCTGAACTTGAAAACTAGATTCACACATCCAACACTTAGCATTTGCAGAGATAACCTCATTTCTTTTCCAATAAAGTTATTTATTTGTATGCAAGGAGTCTCTTCAAATTTCAAATAAAGTATTAAACCCAGTAACCAACGTGTCCTCAAAATTTCTCTGTTAGACAGTCAACTGTAGACAACCGCCATATGCTTATGTCATCCAAATTCAAAGTCTGTAATCTCCCAACACACCGAAAATACTGGAAGATAAGCACAGCTTTTCCACTGAGCTGGTCCTGTCAATTCCTCAGGCCTATGTTTCCTAGAAGATAACACTGAATTTAAAGTATACTGTTGTCCAGTCAGCATGGGGAAACTGAATGTTAAATATTTAGGAAGGTCATTTGACATGCTCAGGGAAGCTGCAAGAGCAATAACTGCAATAGATATGGAAGACCAGCTGCACTTTGGATTTGGCAAATATCACATTAGAACATAAGATCAAGTTCAAATTTTTAGCCATGTTAAATGACTGGTCAGGAAACAGAAGAAACTGCTAACCAGGTCCTGGCTAGTAGTGAGGTGTGGCTCACAGATTATGGTTGAAGAGCTGCTCTGCATAAAAGTAAATCAAGCAGACAAAAAGGTCCCTAGATTGGACAACCATACAGGAAAAAACAGGTTCACAAAGGACTGTTCTGTACTACAAATTATGAAATGAAGAACTACAAAGGATAAGGAAGATGTTTAGAATTGCAAAGGACAGTCAAAAGAGTAAATTCTTGCAGGCTCAAAACTATTTAAAAACACAATATTAGAGGCCCAGGTCACATGTTTACTACTTCCAAAAACTTTTTATGAAGTTGAGAAAAAGATGGATAAATATCAAGGTAGGAGAAGGTATTAAAATTGAGAAGTCGGCTTTCAAATAGTAAAGATGTGTGCAAATATGGAAGATAGAAGGGATCATCATCTTTATCAGGTTTTAGCAGGCCAAACATGAGCTTGAAGAACAACTTTCAGAAGACCTAAATCCAGATCATAAATATTCAAATATTTTCAAATTTTCAAACATAAAAAGTAAGAACACTAAAGTGTAGCAGGAGTATGCAGAGTAGATAAGGCCAAAGAGATTTTTTTTTTTTTTAATCTATGGATTTACCATGGAGATCCATTTAAGTCCCTATTCTAAAAAATCTTTCTTTGCAAGGAAAAGATCAATGATCCAGCTCAAGCTGAAATACTGGTAGAAGTTATATGGTAAATTGACAAAATAATGATTTTTCAGAAACAGATGATACTCGCCTTAGAGTTCAAAGGGAAATCAAGGATGAAACAGCTGATCTGGTGTTCACCGTAAAAAAGAGAATTAGTGAACATTGGAATATAATACATTTGGAAGGTTCAATACAGTTCTTGTAAATAGAAATATTACTTTCCAAATTATAGGGGTATTCTGAAGGAATGAAAAAGCAACAAATCAAATTTGCATATCATCCACTTGCAATGCCAAAAGATGTCTCATAAGATGACAAAAGGAACACTCTTAACAAACCTAGGCATAGGATGATGGTGAAGGTCCTCACGTGATTGGAAAACAGAAATATGAAGCAAAGTGATCAGTTTTCACAGAGCCAAATGTCAAATAGGGAGTCACAAGCAACTGTGATGGTGTCTCAACATATACATAAATGATACGGAAAAGTGGATGAGCAATGAAGTTCTCTAGTATGTTGATGATACTACTTATTCGTGGTACCAAAAAGGATGGCTGCTTTCAAAGAACAAAAGAACTCCAGGAGACTCAGTGATGGGCAGGTGAAATTCATCATAGATAAATGTAATGTAAACCATGTACAGAAAAAAACAATTCCAACTCCACATATACAGCGAGAGGTTCTGGCCAATCATGAACATGAATATAATGATCAACAGAAATCAAAACAAATACACGTTTGGGAATAATTAAGAAACAGAAAATAAATCAGAAATTACCATTATGCTTTATGTAGAAAACTGATGCACCTTCTGGTTAAATACTATAATCTACAGTGTTCCCACATCAAAAAGGATACAGTGAAAACTGAAGTTTTAAAGGAGAATTACAGTGATTAGCAAGGTAAGAAATGGTTTTGTACAAGTGACAAAACAGACTAGGACCCTTCAGCCTTGAAAGGACATGGTAGGGTGAGAGAAACATGGCACAAATGGATAGTCGTGAGTGTAACATAGAGAGTGAGTAATGACCTGCTTTCTCCCCATAAAGAGCTACATTGCATAAAAATTGGTATACGTTTAAAGGAAAAGTCCCAGTCTTTTGAAGGTGATAAAATGGAAAGCATTATTTCTGTAAAGGCCAGGGGATGTTGACACAGTAGTCCATGAAATGTCATTACATCTTTGACATGGTCTGGACATCCACTGCTGGCCTTTTTAAGACATAATAGTTTGTCAGAAATAGTCTGAACTGATTTGGTCTCTCTCATGTTCCTCAAGTAACACTGAGACAATTCACTACTGCCAGATTAAATGCAATCTTGTGACTACAGTCTCCATGTGGTCTTTTTATTCGTATATTTAATGTATTCAGAAAAATGGCAGCACTAGATTTGGTACTGGCATATTTGACTAAATACATAAGAAATGGCTGGAACAACATTTCATGTCAGTTTGCACAAAGAGCACAATGTATTTAACAAAAGTCTCTTTCCATAGATTTTTCTTTCTAATCATGCAGGTATCGCCCAATCACTTCAAAAGAGCTGATAGCATCAGACAGATTTCCAGCTGCACTTTATCTGGAAACAGGAAATAATGTGTAAGCTTGCTCGTGGAATAATGAGCAAGCAATTAACAAAATCGGGATACTTTCCAAGTAGACCCCCTCTCTCCCCGTACAAAGCTTCCCACATGTCAATGGTGCACTTCAAAAAACGTGCAGATATTTTCATCTACGCTCCAGTCTCTCCAGGACTGGCTTTAGTCCACCTCACATTATGTCACTGTTTTACCTTTGAACAGATGAGCATCATTTTACCTAATAGCTAGACAGCTACAGGATGAAGCAGGCAGATCTGCGTGTCCTTCACCTGGTACATAGGTGGTCTGGGGTTTTTTGAGCCTAGGAAGTCCTTCCAGAACCCTAGATGAAACACAGTTAGCCTGGTTTGCTAGAGTAAATACTCCACCATACCTCAGGTTCCAAGATGCCCAAGGAGCGAGCTATTGGTTCAGAATTGCTGTGTCCCTGCTGGGGTGTGAAGCACCAAGGGGCACAGCTCCTAACTTTGTTTCCTCCAAACCAGACTTAGTTCATGTGCATCAAAACTACGACAATCAAAAAAATTCACAGTAAATAGGAATATTCAGATGATCCACTCTGTAACTACATGATGCTATGAGCAAAAACTCTAATGCAGATGTTCCATATATGTGAATGCTTCTGCAGAGGCAGGTTACATATAAGTGTTATTACTGCTTAGAAAGGGTATTGTAATGCACTAGCTATAAGGGAAAATAAAAATTTTAATAGAAGGTACTCAAGATACTCTTCAATATATTGGGTCAAAAAAATCCTCCTTTCTACCAAACTTTTAATTCAATTTTTTTTTTCTTTTAAAAATATGCTAAAAATAACTGAAACAATTAATTAAAAATTATTATTTTAAGTATTATACAAATATATTTCTACGGCTAGAAAAGATATATTACAAATAACGAACAAAGCATACAGCCTTGGGAACTCAGCTGTCAGTAATCTAGAAGTTAACTCTACCATCTCTGATTTCTCCTTTTCCTCTCAATCAAACAGTTTCTTCCCTATACATCTCCCAGAAGAAAGAAAAGGACCAAAAAAAGAGATATTTAGAACTCTGGTACTTTCTTATAAACTTCCACTTTAAACTGACTTTTCAGTATGAAATACTGGAAGGACAAGGAACAAAATAATTAATTTAGCTAGGAGATTGTATCACGTACCTTGGGGTAACTGTTGATTCTGGTTGTTTTCATGTGATTTAGAAGGTGTGCTGGAGGTCTCACAGAAGGAAAAAAAAAATCACTGTAGGAAATAATTCTTAATTTAAGAATATACTTTAAGAATTTAATTTCATTTATATAATTTTAGAACTAATAAAATTTAAGAATATAATTTAAGAAATAATTCTTAAAATATTACTTTTTCTATTATTTCCTCTTAGCTTGCTTTCTATTCCTGCTGTATATTATGCTTTCACAACATTTTGGTTGATTTGACCCTTTTGATACCATACTACATTGTAATAAAAAGAGATGCATTCCTTGGCAAGGGAATGACAAAACTGTGGCAGCTTCATATACCAGTTGTTAAAACATAGTTGATGAAACATTCTGTTTGTTGTTTGGTAGCTTAGCTACTTCATCAAGCATTCTGCTTATTTCCCCTCATTACTGGAATTATGCCTTTCAGCTACAGAGACCAAAAACATTAATATATGATTTAGGCAACAAGAATATTAAAAGTGTGTGTGGATGAAATACTGACTAGGCTAAAAAGAAATTGGGAAATTAGACTTTTAACGACGAGCATTCTCATTCCCCTGGATCATCATACAGATCTTACACATGGTTTTAAGGGTACGTGTTCAAAACAAAGTGTTAGGCCCATTCTTCTTTTATATTAGTAGAAGCTGTACATAGTCTTTCCATCTGGAAAACTAAATTTTTAAAAATCTGATTTTTTCAGTCTCTTGAATGGCACAAAGGGTGTAACTTTATTTTAGAATGTCCTTAGTCTTTAGTTTGCATTACACACTAGTTTAACCATTACAATTTTTTTTTTCTGACTTGCTGACTGCAGGCACCCCCAAATCTAAAACAAAACAAAAACCGCAACCCCCCATCAAAGCCATGAACTCTTACATTTCAAAGCATCTGGGAGTATCTTTCCATGATGAACTCAAAGAAGACCATATGTCTGAATACATAGGTACAGCACTTGAAAATTATTAATATACTACTTGAATTGCGAGAACAAGAAAACTTAAGAAATACTTCAAATGCTTCATCCCAAGCAATCCAGCAAAAAAGTGGTTAAGTTTTAATTCCAAAAGTCAAAGCATTTATTTAAAACTTTTAAATAGATAGTTTTACCTTTTCTCATTATTTCCCCTTTTTCTTTTTCCCTAAAAGATAAATAGTAAATTAAGTGATTTCTGTCTCATTGATATTTGCATTTTATGTTAGCCATCTCTACTCAAAATAATAAAGCAGTTTCAAAAGTGACAAACAATGACTTAAAAGAAACTCGTAAGCATTCAATTTTTCAAAGCTTGGATTAATAAAATGATTCAGAATTAGCCATCACTGCTCCTGCTAAAGGTAATGGTAAACAAAACTCCCATAATCCTTAATGAGATAAAATTAGGTCAATGCTGAGAGTTTCTACTCCCATGAAGCAAAAAAACAAGATGGAACCAATATTTTTGTCATAAATCCAAAGTAGATAAAAGGAAGTTACTACATTTTTCCTGGTATGTTCAGGCATAGAAAAGCAAACAAGTTGGGACCAGGAAAAATACCACCTTTTTTACAAGCAGCATGGAGCGACAAGGTAATGACAGTACTCCAAAGAACTGAAGAAAGCACAGATCCTCCAATCCTTTCAGACTTCGATGAACGAAAAATATACCACTCTGTCAAAGTGACAAAATATATGGCACACATAGATTTTTTTTCTCCTATTCCTTGTGTGTAATTATGATTAAATATATGGATGGAGAACACAGTGTTAAAACATGATGAATGAAGATGAGCTTTAATTGAGGTTAGAAAATGGAGATTGTCTGGCAGGTATACAATGGAATATTATTACAAGCGCATCAATTTAATAACTTACTAGATTGTTGTTGCACCAAGAAGGCGGTTCTTGACCTAAATGGCACTCTCCAACAAATATATGTGGGGTTATGTATAGATATACGCATGCATGTATGTGCTAATGTGTAAATTATTTCCTTTTTCCTTCTAAGTAATAATAGTATGCATCCCATTGTCTCTAGCTACTGTTAACTCTGAATTTCTTACAGGCCTCATGGTAGAAATGTGCCTGGAAAGCAGACTCAGAAAACAGAAATTCTGAAGTTCAACATTTATTTTGGAAACAGCATGAAGAAAGCTGTGTTAGAGATGGACAGACAGATAGGAAATGGTGTTTCACTGGCAGAGAGGAAACTGTGGAGGAGAGGAAATAGAGAGAGGATAAGCCAGATAGACAGACAATATCAGAGCTGTGGAGGACCTTAAAAATAAGGAAAACCCATCTGAATTTGAATTGCTATGAAATTGGTAACCAGAGGATGGATTCAAGAAATGCAAATGATATTATTGAAGAGGCAGTAAAAGTAAATGAGATTAGTAATGAATCACTGTGGGTGCTAAAGAAAAAAAAATAATAAAAGGAATGGATGGAGAGGACCAAGGAAGTTGTGGTACTCTGCTATTTTTGATTGACAAATAAGGCTGGTGCTGTCCCCATCATAGTGAGAAAAAATATGGGAAGTTGGAAGGGTAAAGGAGAAAATTAAATTCTGGACGGATGGACAGACTTTAGGAAATGAGATGCTATAAAGGCTATGGGGCCGGGGGGGAGGGAAGGACTGGAAGGATGAGGAGAAATTGGTTCTGGAAGTATAATTTTCAGATTACTATGTAGCTTGCAAATGTACCCAGAAATCAAACTTAGTGTTATGTAGATAGATACATTGCTCAAATAAGGCTTACTGTATTGTCCTATCTTCCTTGTTTTGCTGGGGAACAGTAACAAGCCTAAAATTTATCCCAGAATAAATATCCTTCTTTTAAATTGCACCTGGATATCCTAAGAAACAAAGCTCAAGCAGGCATACTGACTACCTCTACTCTTAAAAACTTTTCAATAAATCATCTAATTCCAAACAAGTTTGATGTAAGTCTAGTTGTATCACAAACATTAAGCCCAAGCAAATCAGCTGCTGAGTAGAAAAAAGAGATCAAATTTGTATCCCCACAGAATGAGCAACAATTTGAGTTCTCATTCATCAGCTGGTCAACCAAACAGCATACATATTCTTTTCAATAAATTAGCTCAGTAGCAGCTTGAAAGCAGTCACAGAGTACACTTTTTCATCCAGGAATTTGGAGACCTAAGAAGGTCAAGGTACTGTGGAAGAGCACAGGGAGTAGAGTGTGGAACTGTAATTGCTGTTGGGGGAAAAAGAAAAGGAAAGGAAAAAAAAAATGCCTATTAGATATAAACCCTTACAAACACAGCATCATGAATTCCAGTGTTCACAAAACAACATCTTCCATTAGAAGATTCTCCCTTTGAGGTATGTATAAAACAGAAAACAAAGAAAAATACCTGCTACATTCTTTAGGAGCCATTTTTCATTTTCCAATGACGACTACTTAGATCAATTACAGACACATCAGAGAGAGTTCAGGTTAGCTCACTCTATTTCCAGCACATTTGTACTGTGCACTTCTACTACTTAGTTTCCCTTTGTCCTGAATGTTTCATGTACTACACGAGACAAGATTCCAGTCTAGATATTTCATGTAGATGTAGCCTAAAAATTCTGGTCCCCCCATTCTCACTGTGAGAACCTGTGAAGAAGGCAGGTCCAGTCCCACCATCCTCATTCCACCCATACCACCTTGTCACTTTTTTGTCACCTATTAAAATAACCTATTACCAGTTAGGCATAAATTAAGACAAATCTTAGAAGCTAAGAAAGATGTTACTCTATGAGCCGGGTGAGCCAAAAAACCCAGATGTACTGGCCCATCTCTTCTGTAAAAGACCTCTGTAAAGTTCAGTAACCTATCTGACAAGTTAAAGCAAATTTTGACAATCATTACATTAAACTGCACAAAGGCCAAAGCAGCTTCAAGTTCCTGTTCCAGGAAAAGGAACAGGAAAATCCATATAACTCTACCTAATTACTTTTTTTTAAGATCTATCTTTTCTTTTTTTTTTTTTTTAATTTATAAAATACAGTCTTTACAAACAACTGAATTTTAATTTACTTGCAACATTCATTGATGTTACACAGTGTGAACACAAAATGTCTACAGTGCCATACATTTATATGCGTAATCTTCATCACACACATAATTCAGTGACTGAGAGCAAAATCCATTGCAGAGTAATGAATTAGCAATCCAAAGATTAGGAATCAATCCAGTTAAAATGATTGAACATATACTCAATGACATTCTCATGATCCAGATCCGCTGTTTGGAGAAAGAGAAAAATTCTATAAAGTTGTTGACAAAGTTTAAGATATTTACAGTTCAATAAATGATGAGCACACTTCCACTCCAGCTAAGCAGACACTTGTTTCCAGTTAGAAACAAAGATCAGTGTTGTGGAATGAACTTTGTTTCAGCTGTATATTTACACTAAAACAAGTACTCTGCATCCTTACTGATTTTATTGAGACTTGGCAAAGTAAGCTTTGATTTATATTTAGATTCTAATTAAGTTAATCAGATGTTGTCATGTGCGCATTACTGTGGCAGGAGAGCACAAAGACATTCCATCATGTTCCCCAAATCCCCTCCCACACCATGCACATACAGCACTCAACCTGCTATTTTAGAGGTCTTCCTTAGTGGTGGGGGAAGCATTTGTAGGTGAAAGAAGGATAAGTAAGAGAAGGCTGGAACTCTTTTGGCTCTCATGTGTTACACATTTTTGGAAGTGTTATGGAGGGGATAGGATTAACATTCACATCACTGCAGGGTTCAGGAATCAGATAACATCTTTAAAGGTTTTGTGACCACTCTTGGACCTCCCAGCTGTCACGTGAAATTTCTATGCAGATGTGTCCTGCATCAATCTTGAAAAAATAAATTTACTTCCTGGTCTAGGTAAAGGATCTGGGTCAACAGTTTTTTACCCACCTTCTACTAATTTGCTTATTCAATATTTATATTGCCCTTGTTTTATTCTATCAACTGGGATCTGCTGTGCTGTGGAACTGGTCTGTTTCCTCTAAGCAGTCACTTTTCAATAATACTTCACAGTTTATAATTTTGGTGTTTGTTTCTTAAAATAAATTCCAGTGGCTGAAGCCTGCAGTTTCCATCCTAAACTAATTCAGACTCTGCAGTCATTCTTAAATCCACCTAATTCTGAGATATTCCCTGTCATAAAGCACTGGTTGAGAAAAAATAATCCTGTCTAGTCAGATCATACTATACACAAGGATGAAGGTTAGGATCTTGGAAAGCTTTTAGTAGCTTCTAAACCACAGAAAACACAAATCAGTTTCCACACATTAGCTCTTTTTGTATCTGACTTTTATGAGATGATAATGTGATGATGCCCAGTGATACGGTTTCATAGTTTCTGGCTGACACTTAGATTTGCAAGGACATGAGCTAAGTAAGATTTAGTTAATGTCAGATATAGCTGATAATAGTGATAATGTACTTGCTAGCACTTCTGGGGAAGATATGGTGCCTTAGTATACATCTAAAATTATTTGGAACTACAAACTAGCACTTAGTGCTTCTTTCCCTTCTCTGCCACACTGCTCTCTTCCTCCATGACTGATGCACCAGTCTTGCCTCCTTCCAGTGCCTTCCTGTGCTAAAAAGAACACTGAATAAATGCGGGTAAAGATTTTGGTGCCTGATACCCAAATTCAGAGGCTCAGGGTCTGGTGAAATCAAATCCTTTCTCCAGGAGAATGGCTCACATCTGACAGACCTTCATCTTGCCCAAGGAGTGCACAGAATGGCAAAAGAAGAGCTTTCCTGGTTCATAAAACAGTTTAATTGTTCTTAAATATTTGTTGTTAAATTGTTGTTAAATATTTCATTATTGTAGCAAAACTGAAATGACGACATTGAATTTTTAATGGATTTCTCATTTTGTATACACATTGCTTTAAACCTGTGATGCATCACATACAAATGGCCATTAACTTTCTTACCCAAAGTGCAGAATTTTGCCACTAACAAAATCAATATTTTCTCTGTTTTCACACAGAATCACAGAATCACAGAATGGTTTGGGTTGGAAGGGACCTTAAAGATCATCTAGGTCCAACCCCACTGCCCTGGGCAGGGACACCTCCCACTAGACCAGGCTGCTCAAAGCCCCATCCAGCCTGGCCTTGAACACTGCCAGGGATGGGGCATCCACAGCTTCTCTGGGCAACCTGT
This sequence comes from Dromas ardeola, assembly GCA_013398915.1. Lineage (NCBI taxonomy): Eukaryota > Metazoa > Chordata > Aves > Charadriiformes > Dromadidae > Dromas > Dromas ardeola. Next base: position 336,163 of record VYZM01011583.1, on the reverse strand, counting down.
TCCGGTGCCAGTTATACTGTGTTCCAGTTTTGTTAGACTGTTTTACAATAATATATTCTAGTGTTATGAAGACTGAAGGACTCCTTGAGTGCTGTAACCAGGCTAATATATACAGTGTTATAGAAATACTAAATTCACTGAATTAGTCCCCAGTTGTCCGGCATTTGAATTTCAAGATTCCACTTATGGTACATAAGGCATTACAGCTCGGACCCTTCTCACACTGTTGGTACTTCGGATTTGTATCCTCCTCCTCATATGCTGCATAAATTTAATGCAAGATTTCTCTGTTATGATCAACAGTCTAAACACGAGTCTTTTAAGGTAAAGAATCTACATTTTTCACTCTGATAAGAGAATTTAACTACAAGGATTCATTAACGTTACAGAATTAGGCCAAGGGCAGAATTTGTCCTTTTGTCTAAGAACTTTTAAAAGCTGTAATTCTTTGTGATTTTAATCAGAGAGTAAAAGTATTAACAAAGATCTTACCCATTTTATTTTCGTAAGGAACTTGGGCTTTGAGTCTTAAGTGTCTGAAACTACAAAAGCTCCACAGAAATTAAACCACTGTGAAAAAACATGAGAAATAGAGCCTTCTCCTTTTTATTTTTTCTGCCCCCAAAAAGTATCTCCTGATTAAAACAGCTTTCTAAACATTTATCACCTTGATCTTGGTTTATAAGGGGAAAATTAGTAATAGACTCCAAGGGTCAGTTTCCACAGTCGGTTATATCAGTTCACCCCAATTTAAACTGGTGATTGCTCATAACCCATCTGAACCTAAAAAGCAGTTAGACTCATACAAGAAGGTTCAAAGAATGGGCATAATACACAAAGGATGGAGAACAGGATTTAAGAGACAGTAAAAGAATTAATGTACTACCGAAAGAAACCAATTAAATATACTGATTGCTGATATCCTTCTAATAGGTCTTGACCACGAGAAGTTTATTTTCAGTTTGCTTCTTAGCTACATGTACAATTTTGTAGATATATTAAATGAGGAAAAAAAATCCCTTCACAAGTAAAATTACATCTTACAGTAAAATAAAAGTTTCACGTAAGTATAGCGATACTCACAGCACAAAAAAAAAGAAAACATGGAGATATATAAAGCTTTTTCTTACAAAAAACTTATAGAGACAAAAAAACATTGATTAGGTGAGGTTGGATACAGTTCTAAGAAGAGCAGCAAATTCCAGTAATCAAACAGTCACTGTTTTCTGAACTAAAACAATAATAAGCTAAATGGACTTATCCATTAAGTGAGTAAAACTCTGTACGGGGAGATACAAATGTGAGTGTTGATGTCACGCAACAACATCCTCCCCTCTTTTTACATTCTTTTGCAAAACCAGGTAAAACTTAGAAACCCCTATCCATTTCTTTTTAAAGGAATTATTATAATAATAGCAAAATAAACCCACAGAATTAAATCTATCAGGAAATATAAATAATTAATACTTTCTACACTGCATGACCAACTGGACCTTTTTGGGAAGGGATGGCAAGAGAAGGGAAAAAAAAGAGAAATGGGGTCATTGTAATCTCTGTTTGTCACAAAATTTTTCATACATTTCTGCCCACTGCATTAATTCTGTTCCCAAAAGGCCTTGTATTACTTTTTAATTGCAATTACAGACACAGCTATGCTGACACTTTTCACGGCCATTGACTTCAAGGCTTCCAAATTTCCCTTGTCTATAAATTTTTACTTTTTATGAAGATGAGATGACACAGGAACTTCATTTTTGGTCATTCAGTAAGGACACAGGTTTAGACCTCAGATAGAAGCCTTGCTTTAGTCTTAACTGATGAGAATTGTGCTGCTGCTCCCTGTGGGTTTTTATAAAGAATTCCTACCTGCCACATTTTTAAAAATGCAAAATCTAAGTGCATCAACTCTTGTTCTCAGTAAAACAGCAGTGGGCAATTGAAAAGTTCTCACTGAATAACACCTGCATATATTTAACATTCATGTGAAATACATTGTAGTGAAAACTATATCCATACCCCAAAGAGCAACTTCAGTGGTACACAAACACACTCTGACACCTATTGCCATAGCCATTAACTACAGTCTGGGGGGATGATTGTGAAAAGAAAAAGTAATACTAGCAAGGAGTTATGTCTACACCAGCAGGTAGAAAAGACATAAAGGGTAAAATTCATTTTTTTAAGAATCATGGCAAAGTCACCCTTATTTTTTACCTAGTGCTCCCAGTGACAACTAAGCACGGTGCTGGCCTATTCTGGATAAACTCCGCCCCGTGAAACTGGGCCCTCACAAGGGACTGATTTGCTTCTAACGACTGACTAAATGTTTTCACGTAGAACACAAGTGTTTTGTTATTAGTAGCCAAATATGTTTGTAAATACTTTTAGTAGTTAAATTGTTTTAAAAATACCAGCAATAAGTAACCTACCTTATGCCCCTTGTTTCAAAGTAACCAGAATCGCTTGCTTCTTTTTTTCTCTCATCTTTTCCTTTTTGTGTTCACTAAAGTAAGGACGGATACACAGAGGGATGATTTGTAATTAAATTAAATTCAGCAACAAAAGGTGTGTAAAATGCATTCACTCCAAAACAATAAACAAGTGCATGATTAATTGCTTGAAATATGCCTACCTTTGATGTGTGAAAATAAAGATGATGCAGCAGCTGAGTACCTTTGAATCAATTCAGCATCCACGTAGTAGACAAGCACATCGTTTACTGCAGACTTAGACAGGCTCCATGAAAGAATTTCCAAGATCTCTGGTGGAAATTCACCAGAACAGAAAAAAATTATATCCATTTAATTCTACCACCATAACTTAGACCAATTCCCAGAGAAAAGAAAATCCCCCCACGTGTCTATAAAACAAACTATGTGGTGGGGGAAAAACAAGAAAGCATAAGTACATATTTTTAGACACCCTGATAACAAAGAAATATAATCAGCGTTTATACGTTGTTTACCTTTTGCCATAATTTGTCATAATTTCCTATGTATCCAGAGATTATACTCATACAAACTCCAAAGGAATAAAATATAGAAGAGTTCTTTAGTAGTGGCATCCAATCTCATTCATAGTCATTGTGCTTTGAATCCCTGAGCGCTATGCTGTACTACACTGTAGTACAGTAACACTAAATACACCAAGACAGTAAATAACTATATACACAATGAAAATAAAGAGGAAGAGATGTCGTAATAACAAAGACCATTTCTCCCGTGTGCAGAATTCTATTACTCTGCCTGTAATTTCAAACATGTAAGAGAGTTCACCCTACTTACTGTTTTTCGGTATCTATAATAATTCCGGAAGAATCTTGGATTGCTGTTGGTTTCCTTTGTTTTACTGGAGAAGCAGATCCATTTCAGTGATGAGTGATGATAATACAGATTATCTGAAGGCTTGTTTAGGATTAATTCTTTATGGTACTCATCTAAAATGTGTTGCTGTCAAAGCAATAGTTTACGCTGGATTTCAACAGGGATGCAAGTCAAAATCTATACTGGATACGTTTTGGAAAATACTTTCTTTTTCCCCAAAATCTTATAGTTATATCTAGAATGCCAGAAAGTTGAGATGTTGAAATGTGAGCAACTGAATGTGAAGAAATGTAACAGTTCACTTCACTGTAAATTGAAGGGTTTGTAGCAGTGCTAAAATATTTACACCCACATCCCTCTCTCCCTACATCTCACACTTAGCGATATTACACCCTTTTTTAAGTGGATGTAGAGAATAGAGGAGAAAGGGGAACTCAAATCACTAACTTATAATTTTGTTTTCTTCTAGTAGCTGTAGGCTATTAACAGTTTAATAGCACAAAGATAAATCTGTGAATGTTCGTAGAATAGGAGGGCACCTTCAATTCTGCCTAATGTCACATGATTCAGGAACTACCTGTATTTGTAGCTTTTTACTATGATTTCAGAAATCCAGCAAAAAGCACATTTATATAAACAGACCTAATATTTAAAAAAAATAATTTACTAGATATGGAAATACTTAAGAGATAAAGACTAACAAAAGTAGCAATCCTTTTATTCCTAAGCAGAACATGAGAAGCTCAGTCAAATGCAGGGAGATAAACAGCACTATGACTATGAGCAACTGGTGTTGCTAATACCTGCTTAGCTCCTTGGAGATTGGTTGCATTCATTTCCTATCAGATGACCACTCGAGTTTCACAGCCTGCTCTACAGCTCTTTTTACAATAGGGAGCGTTCTGCCCAAGCCCTGGCAAGTTGTCATTGATTGTTTCAAACGCTCTGTATTCAGCTATTCACAGAATGATTCCCTGGCTTTTCAAACTGTAAGCTAGCCTAGTGTGTCAAATATGCTTCTGAAGATAAAGGCGTTTGTAAATGTAAAGGCATCTGTAAACGCAAAAGGTGCTTAACTATGTATGCAGCCTTTACAAAGCACAGGCAGCAAGCGTGAGACTGTTCCTGGTGAGAAAGAAAATAATTCAGCACCATTTTTCCTCTTTCTGAATTCAGATTTCAAAATAAAGAATTAGTACACTCACGCATAATGAAGTTAGGAATTTTAACAATACATTACCCCTGGCCTACTACTACTTCTCTATTTTCTGCACCACAGAAATGTTAGCACTGTGTCTCCCAAGGAGCTATGATCCCTTTACAGTGTGCGAAGTGTATAAATACAGGAGCTGGGAGGCCTCAGTGGGCAAACCTACTGGCATCAAAACAATAAACACTCTGGCATATATTTACAGACACAAAACCCTGGCATGCATTTGCATACATTTACTCAGAAAAAAGAAAAGTACCAAAGGTCTGAGTGGAGGAAAAATGCAGTGAGAGCTTAACATTTCAATACTTAATTACTCCCTAAACCTTTCCTCAAGCCATGATTCTGTTATCTTCTCACTTCTTCCTCATATTTCCAGATCTCCTTCCCATGACTCTATTCCCTGTAGAAATGGAGAAAGAAAATGGAAGATTTTCAACTCTTTTTGGGCTTGGAGATTTATGGTTGAGATCAGCAACTAAATATTTTCATCTTTTCCCAATCCTGATGAGCAGAAATAGATCAGCAACAGCCTGGCTGTAGATGAATTCTTCTTTACACAAGCAGAAACAACATGGCCCGGCTGCTTGTTTGCTTGGTTTGGGTTTTGGGCGTAAGGTGGGGTGCAGGTTGTAGGGTTGCAATGAATGGGGTGAGAGTTAAGAAAGAACCAGCTATTTCATGCATTGAGGGAGTAAACTGTCTGCCCTAATGTAGGCCAGCTCATGTGGTTCACCTTGCTTGTGAGGGCGGGAGGATACAGAAAAACAGACAATCGAGAAAGGTGAGGGCTTGCCAACCAGGAAGGTCTGAATTTTGTACTTAGCTGAGAAACAGGCTTAGATGAGTCACTTCATCTCTGTGTGCCTTGGATTTCGTGACATTAAAATGAGCATCATTAGGTTACTGAGCTCTTCAGTTAAGACAAATGGTGTCTGTAAGAACTGCTGTGATAATTTCCCCAAATAAAAACTCACATAGCGGACTCCTAGAAGGATTCAGACTGTGCTGGTTCCTAAAGATTCACAGGAAGTTTGTCTCGCCAGTACTGAGGCTCATCTATTGGTATCAGAGGGTAGCCTGGCCTCTTCCCAGCCCTCAGCTCTGTTAGAATTTCATTCATGGGACAGTGTACTGCACATGGCTTGCTTGAATGGGGCTCTTACCTTTGGAGCTTGATTCTGTAGGAAACCTAATATATTCATCATCATCATCGTTTGTGAGCCTTATTTAGAGGACTACAGAAGGGTCGTATTTCATCTGTTATTCTCTAATCAACTTCTAAACAGACTGTGCTCAGACTTGCTAACCCTACTGATATGGGCAACAGATTATTCCTTCTTTTGGTAATTTGTCACCCTGCCACCCTGATGTACCGGATATCCAGATTCCCAGACTGTTGGGGATCAAGAGGTGTACCTCTGTCTTGAAATGCGTGCCTTGGACTTATTCACATTCATACGTAGGAAGTTCAGGACATGACTCACTGGACAAATCACTTTTAGATGTGCATAAGCCACACAAAAAAACTTCTGCGTGAGTGTAAGAAGAAAGGAAACTAAGGATATGGAGAAATTAGGATGTATGTATTCCTGCATGGATTTGAAAAATGGAAGGAATCTACTTTTAAGAATTTTCTCTTTAAATGTTTGTCTAAAAAGAGTTAAAGCCTTTCCTTCTTTAATTTGTCTACAGCAAATTAATCTATCTTTTCATTGATCATGAAACAGTATGCATCCAAAGTTTTAATGAAAATTAAAGTAAATACTTTTTATGATATTTCTCGATTTTATTTTTATGGTGTTATATATTAGGGATGATGACCTTATTACATGAGAACCTGAAACAGGTTAGTTTGATTGTGATTCTCTGTCCAACAAGATGTCTCCCAAGTATCTGCCATATAAAACTGGGTATGTATGCTTCTGCAAAAGAGATGGGAGTGATGGCAGCCATACTAACTTTGGTAGTATATCTCTTACATCTGTTCCTTTCTCTCCTCCTACTAAGCTTGGCACTGCTGTAGGCATCTGCATCAACTCCTTTCGAAAAATCTCCCAAAACTTATTAAAGTCTGTGCTTCTGACAATATCTATTTGGCCTAAAAAGGTCTGAACACACACAAAAAAAACCCCAAACATCGAGCTGGGGGAAGAATTTCTTTCTTATATTGCTAAACACAAACAACTGCCCTCCCCTCATCTTTTTTCTTTTTTTTTTTTTTTTCCTGAAAATCTCAGTCTCAGGCCACTTGGCTGTAAGTACAAAACAAAAGTAGCTGAAGGACATTTTGTCAGCCGGGGAAAAAAACTCAACAAATCTCACCAAAAAATACAAGCTGGGCAGCTATCTGACTCGAAATTTCAATCACCCCAAGACCCATTTCAGAAATACCTACAGAATAACCAATCTTGGAAGGTCAATACCTTCCAATGAGGGAATATCATCAATGCTTATAAATATCTAAAAGGCAGGTGACAAGAGAATGAGGCCAGACTCTTTTCAGTGGTGCCCAGCAACAGGACAAGGGGCAATGGGCACAAACTGGAACACAGAAGTTTCATCTCAACATGAGGAAATCTTCTTTACTTTGAGGGTGACAGAGCACTGGAACAGGCTGCCCAGAGAGGTGGTGGAGTCTCCTTCTCTGGAGATATTCAAAACCCATCTGGATGTGTTGCTGTCTAACCTGCTCTAGGTGAACCTGCTTTGGCAGGGTGGTTGGACTAGATGATCTCCAAAGGTCCCTTCCAACCCCTACCATTCTGTGATTCTGTCTGTAATACCTTTTCACTTATGGGGAGCCAGAGAGGTTTCTGCACAGGAATGGTTGCAGACCTGGGGTCCAGCCTTACTTAGCTGGACAGCTGGGTTTCTGGTATGCCACCTTCCTTGTGGCAGCCAGATTCTCCTGCCACCTGCTGCAATGCAAATCAGAATGGCAGGTGCTGCTTCCTCCCCACTATCTGAAGGAGGTTACAGATTGCCCTAAACCAAGAGCTGGCAACCAAAAAAAGGTGGTGTGCCAGACTGTGTTTCTTTCCCAAATCAGTTTCAGCATGCTGGCAGAGATATAAAACAGCCAGCCTCTCAAAGAGGGAAGTTGTTACCTATTGGTTATTTTTAACTCAATGTGAGCTCAGAGACGTTCCTTTCCTGAAGGGGCATGGTTAAACCATATTAATGATCATATCTTTCTCTTGTGTCAAGCAATGGCTCCTGATTCCCAAGGGCTTGGGAGCAAATACCTAAATTTAAAGTGATCTAGAAATACTTTTGTGGTCCCTGTGCCATATCCCAGTTGAATTATCGAGGTGGGACCTATGACACCAGTTCCCCACTCCTCTCCATCCTTCAATGCACAGCAACTTACATGGAAAAATAACACTTCTGGTTGCCTTCTTGGGTTCATAATAGTCGAACAAGTCCCAGGTCCAGACAAATGTGGGACTTTCATATATCTGTAGGTCAATTTGCATGTAGCCCTGATCAGTCTTGAGGTAGGAGGCACTGCAGTTTTCAATTGTCTCTCTCAAGTAAATATCTTTCACCTGCCTGGGCAAACCTTGCCATATATCTTTCAAAATCTGTTCACACGTTCAGCACCCTTGCTCTCAGCTCTTTGTCCTCATTCTATCTAACTTCATCAGTCTAAAAGTTTGGCATTTAATGTAGGTAGCCATTTACACTCCTATAGTAGGGACAGTCAGGCAGCTACAGAGGGAAACTTTTTCCACTTTTTTAGTCACCTACTACAGGAGAGAATAGAAAACACATTTCTTTATAAACAGAGCGTAGAATAAATGCCTAAATTGGAAAAGCTAAATTCAAGTTACCATAATAGCAAAAAAGAAGATTAAAGGGTGGGTTCTTTTTTTCCCAAATTGTTTAACTTAAAAAATTTGTTCATCTTCCCTTAGGATTAATGAAGGTAAAGTGAGTGTGCACTGTGGGAGAGTGAAGAAGGAGCATAAATATGCCCAAAGCAGCGCTAAGTTTAAATAAAACATGGTGTTAGCATGTTAGTTGTTTTTCTCAGTGACTTGTGAAGTTGTGTGGTGTACTGTAATTCAGAAAACTCCACAGTGATCTTTCACAGTTTTATGAGTGTCCCTGAATCTTCTATGTGATGTGTGAAATAGCAGATCATCTGGAGATGAGAAAAATGAGTGCAACAGGGAAGGTACCAAAAGGTGTATAATGCATATTTTAAGCTTGTTGGTATCTCTTGTGGGGGGAAAAAAAAAAAATAAAAAAAAAAATTGTGGTGCTAGGAGGACATATAAAGTGTATATAAGTATATACACTTATAATGCATGTAATTGTACCCAAAATAGAATTCTCACAAAGTAAAAGAAAAAGTTGCAGAATTTCTGCTTATTCCAAGAAAAGACAGAAACCCCATTATATAGGAAATCATTAAATTGAAAGATCAAGAAATAGCACAAGAACAAAACAGTCCATAGAGAGATTTTGAGGTGAGTAATAGTCAATGTGTACAAATGATGTGGCACAATGGATTTTGCCTACACTGAGGAACTTTGTTATACCCACACCTACTTTCTAACTTCACTAGGAAAACCACTGCATTCCAGCAGCATGTGATCGGATTATGTAGAGATCGCAATTACTTGCTGAGCCAAATGGGCAATGCCAATGCGATTCCAGTTTATTTTGACACACCACCCAATTACACCATTGAAGAAATAGGCACAAAATTTGTCATCATAAAAAACTTTAGGGAATGAAAAAATGCACATTACAGTCATGTTGGCAGTGTTAGCAGATGGTATGAAATTGCCACCATATGTGATTCTGAAGCGTAAAACAATGCCGAAGGAACAGCTGCCTACTCGAATAATTGTTAGGTGTCAAAACCAAGGATGGATGTCTACAGACTTAATGAAGGATTGGCTGAATGTTGTTTGGAATAGGCAACCAGGTGTGCTACTAACAAAAAGGAGGAATGCTTGTCCTAGACGCATCCAAAGGGCATCTACCACTAGCTAAAAATATTATCGGAGAAGTTAATACTGTTCTCTGGTCATAATGGAAGGAGGGCATTCACAGCTGCAGGTGACTTGATATGTTAGCGAATGAGCCCTTCGAAGACCATTTGAAGTCTGTATATTCAAAATGGCTTTACAGAGGTGATCATGCTATAATTCTTACAGAATTCCTACAGAAAAAATAATGGAGCCAGGCTCAATAACGGATTTAGACAGCATGGTACCAGATAAACCCAGGACTTGCAGTTCAAAGTCTCAAGAAACTCCATATTTCATATTCCATGGATGGAACCAAAGATGATTTGTTTCAGTTCAAAGTTGAGAACATGGAAGACACTGAAAATGACCAGGGAATTGTATATAAGCAGGAGAGGGACAATGACGGAAATGAAGAGGGATGAGGTATGTTAAAAACATTTTTTGTCTATAACCTACTTTGGGTGGGTGGGAGAGGTCATCTCATATTCAGAGTCGTCTGAATCATCATCTTTCCTGATTAATATAGTAGATGACTTTGATGCTTAGTCTCCACATCACAACTGCAACTGCACTAAGGAGGTCAGAGCTGCCTTGCAGAACCACTGCATCATGAACTAGGACCAGCAACACGTCTGGGGAACGTAACTGAATGGATAACAGTGTATCTTCTCTACTAGTTCAAATTTTCTATGAACTGGTGAAATTCAGTTGAAAAGAACTGCATTAACAGAGCACCTCTGTCTTACAGATTGAAGACAATAGCACAGATCACTCCAGAGGTAACTAACCTACAGCTCATACAACATCTCACACTTTCACAACATGGCCTCACCGTTGTGTCTTGTTCCTAAAAAAACCCAACAAATAAACAATTTCCAATAATACAAAGTGTCTCTGCACCCAGGGAAAGATACAAAATCCACCACAAAATATTTGCATGCATTTTTCATTTTGGCATATCACTCTTGTTCAATTTTTTTTCTCCTTGAATACAGGATTGCACTAATGACTAGATGACTTTGAAATGCCTTGGGTTTTAAATTAAAAACTGGATGCAGCATAAGAATATAATTTAATGGTACATCTGTATAAATATATCTAGATAGGTGGTTATAAACACAGAAGACCCCTTACAAAACTTCAAACTACTGAGATGCTTTGTCCTATTGCAAGATTCAGAAACATACAAGTTTAAACATTCTTTTATGATAGTAGGCGTTTATGCATTAAAAAGCTTCAGCATGAAGAACTGCCTAACAAGGATATAATCAAGTCCGTATAAAGAGATCAACTGCTCCATACCATGCTTAATGTAGTCTACACTGTGTTAATGACAGTTCCTCCCAGAGCATCCAAAATTTCTGAATTTAAACACAATTGTATTGGAAATCTTAAGACCTGAGGAGCTGACGCAGTTCTTGCCCATTTCTATTGAAGTAGCACCAAGAGGTGATTCCTCATTGCTGCTTATAGAGCACATTCATAAAAGTGTGGTTTAAAAGACTCTGCAGCTGGAAGAGTTTTGAATAAATTAACTTGATATTTTGTGCCTTTCCTGCTTCCTAGTAGCTATACTAATTTAGGACTAAATCTTTCTTGAATAGTTGTGCTTCATCCTCAGCTGCATACTCCATCATGTCATACTCCATCAGTCAGCGCCCAGATAGCCATTCAAGTAGAGGAATACAAAGTTACCTTAAAGCTACCTTTATTCATACAAGCTTTTGGTGTGGTTCTTGTTCCTTGACATCGCATCCCAAACTCGGTGTGCATTATTTTAAAAGTACTTCTTATATCTAAAAATTAAAATGAAATTAAATTGAACAATCTTTTAATCTGTGCTGAGTAACTTCAGCTTTTGCACAATCCTGAAAAATATGAAGTTGCTATACTGAAATTATTTCAAATCTATCCTCAATATGGCTGATATTAGACATTAGGAAGAAATTCTTTACCGTGAGGGTGGTGAGACACTGGCACAGGTTGCCCAGAGAAGTTGTGGATGCCCTGTCTCTGGAAGTGCTCAAGGCCAGGCTGGATGGGGCTTTGAGCAGCCTGGTCTAGTGGGAGGTGTCCCTGCCCAGGGCAGGGGGGTTGGAACTACATGATCTTTAAGGTGCCTTCCAACCCAAATCATTCTATGATTCCATGATTTTTATGACATATCTTTGTGAAGGAACGGTACCTTGGCTTCTTAAATATTACAAAGATGTTTAAATTTACAGGTCCCACAGAAGCTTTAATTCTATTCCCTTGTGTGTATACTTTTCAACAAGACCTTTCACTACATGATCACATGCTGTACTTATGGTGAAAACAGACTGCTAGCTACCGTACCTCACTAGATTTATTGGGAGTGGGCTGGGAATAAGTGTTGCTTAGAAGGTGGTATGTACCATTTTTTTAAACAGGTAAAGAAAACCCCCATTTCTTGTTTCCTGAGAAATGATCTCCCATTTCGGATGAATTTTCTTTTATAATAAACAATTCTACTGAAATCAAACTTCAGGCAAGATAAACAGGTTCTTGGCTTACCTTCTATATCTGTGGAATATATGGAGGATATAAAGTTACCTCTTCAGTACAAGAGGTGCTTCAGCACACTAGGAAAAAAAGACGCAGTACTGTCCAGCATCTGAAGGTTACTTCCACACACATTATTATCCCTAGCCCTAACTCTGCAGCTTTCTTGTCCAAAAAGAGTCAAATACACTGTTCATTACAAAATGAGATTAATTTGCCTCTGACAGAATTGATGGGAAAAATACCTAATAGAAAGCCTCCTTGAGAGCAATGTGAGACCACCATGAGATACAGAATGATGCATGTGTCTGACAAAAGAACAGAAATAGTAACTACTGACAGCGGGATATAAAAAATATTTCTAATTGATTTCTTCACACTTTTATGGGCAGCTGCTGGTCTGGGGCCAAAATACTTAGAAGTATTAAAATACTTCTGAGGGAGAAAAACATTCACCGCTCCAAATAAGTATTCACCATGAGACCTCCACCTCCCTTACAGTGGCTTATACAAAATGAAATGTGGGTGTCAGTCTGGTTTCCAGTCTACATAAAATCCATTACAACTAACCATCACCATCCCAGTTAAATAGCCAAGAAGTGAATTAGCACAGAGACAAAGGTTGTCGCTGAGTATTAAGTTAATAACCGATTTCTTACAAAATAAGTAAGTATATGGTATATCAGAATAACAGAAGCTTCAGCGCTGTACCACAGTAGATCTGTGCAATTTAAGGAAATTCCTACCAAACTTAGCAATGAATGAAGACTTATCCTCAGAAAAAATAAAATAGTCAAGATCTCAGTATTCTTTCAGAAAGAAATCATTAATGCCAATTAAAAGCATGAATCAGAAGATAGATGTCTTTGTTGTTTCAAAACTGAACATCAAAATATTTCATCTGAGAATGGTGAAACAAAATGCTTCACTTCCTAGGGAAAAAAATAAATCACCGTTTTCAGCTTGAACTATTGAACAGATTCAGGACAAATGATTTTCCTTAACTTGCTTTAGCAATTCTTTTTCCCTAAATCCTGCTTAATTTTAGCTACAAGCATTACAGACACTGCTAGTCACTCCAGATTGGTTGGTGAGGAGTATTATAAAGAGGAGCTGTAGTTACAGGAGTTTGTTAAGACATAGTTTATTTCAGACCACAAGCCAGCCACAAAGCCGGAGTAAAACTTCAGATGGAGGCTCCTGTTCCGCCACTACAAAAGCCCAGACCTGCAGGCTTCACAATTTCACCCCATAAACCAGGTGGTCCCTGAACACGTTGGTCCGGTCCCTGAGCTCCTACTCTGGTGCAGGAACAAGCCTCATGTGTTGTGAAATAGAAAGTGTGGCCAGGTGGAGGTGAAGCCTGTGTTGGAAGGCACAGTGTTGCAGCCCAGATTTCCAGGAGTAAGTATGCGTGGAAGGAAAGCAGCAGTGAAAATAAATGCTTTATGATGCCAACTTGTGATTGTGTGGTATAAGAGAGGAAAAGCTAGAAGGTAAGTCACAGAAGACTGTATTTGTGGAGATACTGTAGCAGCATTGGAAAAGTAGCAAATCCCAACTGAGGTAAGCAGCTGTAGCCTACGGGTATGAGGTGTGCAGCAGTCCTAGCTTTCAGGAGCAAGGGCTTGTGCTTGGGGGAGGGAGAGGAAGGGATTGAAGCATACCACCTCCTCTATGTGACAGGTCTGGCACGGATGTGGAGGCTGCTATCAACAACAGCAGCCATGCCAAGTAAGCTTGGAAAGCCTTGTTGAAATGGGACAGTAGCTTGAGGGGTCTAAGCAGGGCTCTAAGCTCTGGAAGCTCTGGAAGTCAGTTCTGTATTTGCTGCAACAGAGCTTGGACTTTGTGACCTTGAGACCGAGCTATAAGGCTCCCAGAAAAATCAGAAGTAGAGAAATATATTACACCTCAGTATTGCAGATGATGTTTCTCTGTCAATTGTCACTGAGCTATTGCCTCAGAAAAGAACACTGAAGTGTCAGTGCTGTCTGCAAGCCTCAGTGAAAACATCAGTCACTCTAATTAAAGAGTAACCAGAAATTGTTTTCCCTTATATACTGTTCATCATCAAAGAATACATTGGGAAAAGACCACAGCCTGTTGTTGGGATGATGCTGTTAAAAAACTGAAACCTGGCAGATATTGACATCTTATGCTTTTGGCAGAAGTTACTGTTCCAAATTCATCCAAATATTAAATATTTATCCATACAGCTAAAGAAGGAACAAAAATCTTAGGACAGTATCAACAAGACAACATGGAAGTAAGAGCCCTGTTAAAGGGAAGCTACTCTTAAAAGAGAAGAATTTTCACAGAGGACATATTGCCGAGACATCCATAGTAGAAAGGGCCAATATTTGGGATACAGCTAAATACTTACCACTCTATGCCTTGCTCTCCATCCCCGGATTTTTAATACCCAGTGACAGTGGCACTTGAGTTTTGTCTGTTCCTCACTTACACTACTGGAGCAACGCACGCTTAGTCTTTCCCACCATCTGCTGTGCATGCGTTATCTAACAAAAGCGTGGTGAAGACCTGGGGATGACAGCGCTGAAATTACATTCATAAGAAAAACAAAAACTCCAACTCCAGCAACAAGACTATGCAATAATAACAATGATGTTAAACGGCTAATGGTCCGAGCTAAAGGAGCAGGATTTGGGGGAAAACACGCATATCCCATCTGACTAAAATCTGCTAGTGTCAAAATAAAAGGCAATGCTGTTACTGTTCTAGCAAATCTAAATCCAACTCAGCAAGCTAAATGGCTCTCAAACCCCCAAACCAGTGGAACTTATGAATGGGATAATTATATGCTGTTAGCTTTTCTTGATCCACTTGTTTGAAGGATGATTTCTCTAAAACACTTGCACCAGCCATATACATTCCCTTCTTTCTCTGCATTTTTTCCTAGACTAGGTAAATTATATGATGTAGAACATAAAAAAAAAAAAA
>VYZM01011583.1:275859-312085 GCA_013398915.1 Dromas ardeola | reverse complement strand
TTGAGGCCATTTCCTCTTGTCCTATTGCTTGTTACTTGGGAAAAGACTGATCCCCACCTCTCTACAGCCTCCATTCAGGTAGTTGTAGAGAGTGATAAGGTCTCCCCTCAGCCTCCCTTTCTGCCGACTAAACAACCCCAGTTCCCTCAGCTGCTCCTCATAAGACTTGTGCTCTAGATCCTTCACCAACTTTGTTGCCCTTCTCTGGACACGCTCCAGAATCTCATTGTGTTTCTTACAGTGAGGGGCCTGCACAACCATATGCTTAAGGCAGACCACGATCATGGTCTCAGGGAACAGCAAGGGATGGACTTCAGAGGCTAATATTAGGTGTGTGAAGCCTCAGATTGCTGTTCTGGCTTCAGATGCTTGAAGCCAAGAAGCCAATCTTTCAGGAGCTTAATTTTAGCCAATCATCCAATGCTTAGGAAAGAAAATGAGATTTGGGAATGCAGGCCCACCTGGTTTTAGGCTCTAACACACACACATTTGAGTTCCTCTCTCCCTGTACAGTCAGTGAAGAAAACTCCAGAAGGTAATTCACTACTTGAGCGGTTGAATGTGCCTGTTTCTCTCTCCACTCAATATAGAAGTAATAGTAGATAAGTACAAAGGATCAGAAAATCTCATTGAGTTCAGCCTCTTATGGCCGGGGACAGCTATGCAATAAGGTATCTATTTTAAAGACTTGACAAAGCATCTGCACCATCATACCCAATTCAGTATGAATAACTTAACAGCTTATAATACCTTGACACACGCTTTTAAATTTTAATAAAGGTCACCAGTCCACAACTATAATTTGACACAGAAGGGCAGCAAAAGTCAATCGCACTGCCAGGGAACATGCTCCTTTCACTAATTGGGGATTTTTTACACAAAACTGCCAGAAGACCCTGAGCACCCATGCTACCAAGGAGGAAAGCCTTGCCTTGCCTCAGTCCCCACCAACCTGATCCAAGAGGAAAACCCACACTGCTGAATTAAGCAACTCTACTCAGGCAACACCAATTTGACTCGTGTTCTAGATGTGTCATAGCATTTGCAGACAGACGAGTCTTTAAAAAAATTAATGCAGTACAGTAAAATGCTTTTTGGAATAAAGCAGCATCCAGAATACAGTCTCATAAAATTTTCTAATAGTTATCTAAAGATACCAGAAAATTACGCTGTCACAATCTACTCCCTCTGTGCCACTCTGACAGCAGGAAGACCTGGATACCTAACAGAAATATTTCTGGCATGGAAAGCCCAGCACCAGCTGACAGAAAGGCCATACACATACTTAACACTTACCAACATAGAAGCTTTGCCAAGGGACAAACAGGGCCTAATCACAGCATGCCACTCTCCAATAACACTTGGCTGTGGAGCGTCCCCCCGGTTCCACCACAGTTAAGCACAATTTAGAGACGTGATTGAGCTGTTTTAACTTATCCAGGAACCTTCATCCAGGGATTACCCCAGGCACAAAAACTGTCCTAAAGTCACCCTTCCCATATGTACTTCTTCCTGGAAAAGGGATAATGCAGGGGGAATGTAAAAATCGCTGATTTGAAACACAGTCATGTCCAGGAACTGGTAAATAAAAGGATTTTGCTTTTGAGAAATTTCTGGACCTTCTGAGGACACACAGTGTGAATGGGTCGGTTATGCTGGAACGGTCAGAAAAAAAAAACGTGCAGAAACCATGAGATGAGTCACATACTGGAATTTAATCAATCCACCTTTAATTAAAACTACAATTATGTATTAAAAAATAATGTTTTCATTCACACATCTCAGTACATGGGAATGCACATGTTTAACTCTTCTTAGTATTCTGAAGTTACACATGCAAATTCCCACATCTCACAGTGATAGTGTTCCCCACAAATTCAAATAGATGATTATCCTCAGCTGATGCATCAGGGCAAGCATTTCAAACTGTATCAGACAAGTGTAAAAATTCTCAGAGATTAATGAATTTAAGCTTCAAAACTAGGAGTGCTCCTTTGAATAAAATGCATTTGCAGTTTTCTCTACAACTATGGGTTAATTTATTAGGCATATGTATGAACTGATACCTTTCCTGAAAAACATATTGCCATTTCTAACTGGCAGAACCTTTCCTTTTTAATCAGTCCTCCCCAACTAATATTGAATCAAGGTTGGAAAGAAAACTATTGCTTAATGAGGGTGTGATACCCAATGACACAACATACTACTCCATGAATGTACTTTGTTATGATTAGGTTTACTGGACCAATAATTCAAGTTCTTTTCAAATTTTACAGAAGCAGGTGATTACTTCAGAGTAACACTCTGTTTCTCTGACGCTTGCTACTAGAGCTTGGCAATAAACATACAGAAGCCAGCAACTGGCATTTCCATGCTCAAACTTTATTGCAACTTTTTGGTTTTGACACAGTGGTTTATCCTAATAGGCTTTTTATCCCCTGCATATGTTTTAATTAAACAATAAATAACCATCAGCAGAACATGGATAATTATTGTAGGCACATTAGAAATGAAAATCCCATGCTATAACTGTCTCCAAGTCAATGAAATTTTTCATTATAAAAGTGCACCTTATTGGACATTTCAATTGCTTACACTTATACTTTTAATCAGTGGCAATGCAACACTTACTTACTAATAGAGAGAATCTCTGGGTGTAAGAAACTTAAGTCACCCAAAAGTTTAAAGACATGAAAATTTACCCTTTTTTTAATATAAATACTTCTGGGCTTCCTCATTTGTTACAGTCCTTTTAGAGGGAATGCTGCTGCCTCAAATCCATTTACTAATGCTGAAGGAAATATCAAACCATCCACTATTCTTGTTACCATACAGTAGAAGCATAGAAGCAAAACATCGCCCACAGCCAGCCTCTCCAGAGTGAGTGAGGCATATTGATTTTGCGATTTGTGGATCTTTGTAATTTTTACCCAACAATACAAAAAGATGACAAGCGTTTTGGGTTCTGACTGTTTGGGCTTCACAGTTCAACACAATGTTCTTTGGCACCACTATAATTGTTTATGGTGTCTTTCCTTTGTTAATAAAAACATGAGCCACACCTATTCAACCCTTAGCTTTTCTACTCGGAATTGCCTAAACTTAAAAACCTATTTCTTTCCTTCTGCCCTTCCTTTTCCTGGCTAAGGAATATGCAGCTGATATTAACCTATCATTTCTTCCCTCTCCAAATACGCCTGGCATTGTGACACTGCCAGCCCACCTCCCCCTGGACCCTAGCAGAAAATGTTCTCGGGCTAGTCTTTAGTACATCGCTCATCTTTTTGAGGGCAGCATCTTGACATGCTGTCAGAGAATGCATTTTTTGATGCCATGAAAACGTGGGTCAGAGTTCTTCACTGCTTAAGAAATGTTTCCAACCTAGTTCATTCAATATAGAGGGAAAAAAATGCATATGAGAGATAGGGGTGACAAGAAAATTCTACAGACTGTGTAACCTATTCTGCTGGGAGTAGATCTGGTCTTTGAAAAAATAATGGAGGTGAACAACATGATTGATGTCAAAGGCTCTTAAATTCATCTTTGTGTAAAGATCTCAGGATCCCAACTAATACTGCCCTAGTAACAATAGACAGGACCCTTCCCTGTAAGCATTCTTCAAGAATTTTCAGCCTGGGTGTGTATTACAGGTATGTCCAACACTGCCTTAAAGCCTTCCTGTGTTCGGAAAGGCTTGTATTCTGAGAAATTGATTCTCAGTATGGATGTAGGATATAATTCAACTTCCATCTGACACCAGTAGAATTTAATTTCAAAGGAAAGACAACTATATAAGAGTTTCAGGAAGCACATGATGTTTCAGAAAAAAAAAAAAAAAGACAACAAAAACAACATAGTAAAAAATTCAAATTTCCTCTGAAAAGTAGACTCAACTTTTCAAGAAAACTTTCAACCAAATTAACACATAGGATGGCCAGTTTTCTAGACAATGTCTCATTTATTCTTCTCTGCACAATCTGTTTCCCTTCAGTGTGATATCTTCACCATAAATAGAAGCGCATCATAGGTCACCTTCAGCTATTAAATTCAGCTCTTAACAGTCCCTAGCATCTATCCATCCTGGTGAAATCACTATTTGAGTCTTCAGCTAAAACGTATAAAAACTCATTCTTTAAATATTTCTTTTGGCTCTTTTCCTTTCAACAACCTCAACCAGACAGAGAATAGAAATACTGACACTATCTTTCACATAGTGGAAATTAGGCAATGCATTGAGAGCATTTCTCTGAACAGCTGATAATGGATTCCCATCATAGCTCTCAAAATTAGTCATCAAGTCACAATCTGAGATCAAATAAAGAGCTTTTCAAAGAAAATGAGCATGAACTGGCAATTAATACATTTAGACTGCAAATTTGAGGGTTTCCAATTATAAGAATAGCAAGAATCGGAAGCAATCTCCTGAGTAATAATAATGAAGGCAACAATCTACCTATTGCTGAGGTGAAACTTGATGACTTTTGTAATCAGATTGGCTATAATAGCAAGAACTCACTTCCTAGATACAGTGATCCAGAGGATCGCTCTCAATGCTTGTCTTCTAAAAGCTGATTTATTTATTATGATTCTACGTATCTCCCCCAAATATCCTGGGAAGCATAATGAGATGGTAAGGAGCGGAGATGAATCCCAGTTTTCAACATTTGGAAAAGTTATAAGAATAGTAATATAAATGAATAAGAGGTCATTATAAATCTTTTTTAGATTACATTTTTGACTACTGCAGTGAGCTTTATATGAAGAGAGAATCCAAAACTTTTCCAAAAACAGAAAACATTGTTCAATTTTTTTTGTAAGAAACAGTAGATTTCCAAATTCTTATACAGAATTAATTATATCCCCCTTATTATTTACAGAACATAATTTCTAAAACCAACATGACTCTAAGGATGAACACCAAATGGTATTTTTGTGAAGTAGTCTGCTACGTTGCCAGTAACCAGTTGCATGTATTTTAATTAGTTCTCATAATCAATTTTAATTAAAATGAATAATTCAAATATTATGCATTACAATCTCAAACATTAATCTTCTCAAGAAAGGTAAAGAAACTTAAAAGGCTATGTTTAAAACATAGTCTCCAAATCTGAGTTTGTAAACTTGAGGTTGTAAGACAAAGGATCTACAATTTGGACTGCCCTCTTATATGGCCTTTGCCTGTGCAGAAGTTTTTTAGACAAGCAAAAGTCCCAGCAGGGAGACCGGAGACATCTAAGTGCTCAGAAATACATCCTCAGGTTTCTATAACTGTAATAGCAGCCACATACAATAATCAAAGTTTAGACAAAAGTCACTTTGAAAATTGGGTTTAAGCAAATATTTTATGTTCTTGTAACCTCTGGGAGGCCTGGAGCTGCTGTGCATTACAGAAAAAAAACTTCAAAGAAGATTTTAATTAACAAGAATTAGATGACTGTTCTTTCAAAAAAAAAAAAAAAAAGGTACCAAAAAAACTCCAAACAAACAAAAAAAAACCACAAAAAACAAAACCAAACCCACTTCACCCTGGAAACTGAAATAGTTTTGTGGAACTCTGATTCCAAAGTTCAGTAACACAAGACAGGAGAAAGAAAGCAGTTCAGCTAGAATTAACACAGGTACAGTGTTAAGTTTTAGTCAGAATACATAAAACTCCTGCATATTAAAAGACTTTCATATTTAATTACTGATAGTGAATTATAGGAAACGACAGGATTTTTTTTTTTCAGTGAAGATGTCATACCACAGTATACTTAAATCTATTTTAAAATAGTTCAAAATGTATTTTACCCATAGCTTTTCTTCTATTTTCTGTTACAATAAGCAGTGCTCAGGATGTTTATATGGTATACAAGAGGTGCAAGGCTAAACACAGATAAATTTAGGAAAATAAATGTATCAGATTGATCTTCAGCTTCTCTAAACTGGTGAACTTCTATTGACTCAGTGAGACAACTATCAACTCTATTCTATAGAAGCTGCTTGCAGCAATCTTTCCCAGACTCAGAGATGAAGATGCAGTATTTCAGAGACTGAAGCAGCCATATTGCCTTTGACCCCAAATACATCCACCTCGTGGCATGCTCTCCAACCTGATGTAATAGCTACAGAAGTTTCTGCAAGCAGAAATGTACATTATTGACATACCAGTTTTGCCTCAAGTTATGAAGCAAGCCCTTTTTGTGCTAGCCTTGTATAAGCTGAAAAGTGAAAAACTCGTTTTACAAAAGGAGAGTAAAAGAGCTTGAAATATTTACCTAAACAAAACGAAGAGCCAGAAGGCATACAGTTGTTCTCCCTAAATACAAAGAAGAAAATGAGCTGTTTCACCCCAGCAACAGTATTGACAACACTGGCATTGGAACAAATACACATGAACTGGCCAAGAATAAATTCAGGCTGTATATTGAACGAAGGCTTCAAGCCATTGGGGGAAGCAAGACTGTAAGACTACTTTCTATTAGAAACAGTAGAAACAAAGGAAAAAATGATCATTTTCAAGATTTGGCAAACTTATGATTAAAATATGACAAGACAGATCTGGTACAGACAGCCCAAGAGGTCCTTGTCTAACTTACATCCCATAGTCCTGTGAGAAAAAAAAAAATAATCACTCCTATGTTCCAACTGGAATCACTTCTACCTCGGGCAGAAAATTACAAATATCCCCTTTAAGTCCGAGCAATGCTTGGTTCATGCTACTTTAGCTGTTTACCCCATAGGAAAACCTTACCTGCAAGTCAGTAGAAATTTCTGCTGCTTATTTTTATTTCAGTGTTAATGAAAACGTTTGTTTGCACAAACCAGAATTTTAGATCATTGCAAACTGAGTCCAGAACGGTTGTGCGTATGTGTGCGCACGTGTGTGCATGCATGCACGCACCAGTCTGCTAAAGGACGAATAGACTGATGCAGTGCAAAACTAGATGGAGGAAATTATCAAACTGTTTTCTGCCAGATCCATAGTGTTGCCAGCAGAACAGACTTTGGGAACACTCTTCATCCATTTCAGCTGCAGCATCCACCGCTTCATCTTAAACCCAACCCCCCGGTTTACCTGGCTCAAGGCTGTTTAAAGCCTCCTTTGCACTGAGTTGATAGATCACTGTGACACATAGTTCACTAGTCTTCCAACTCTGACAGAAGGCTAATAGACCCCTAAGAGATGGGTGACAACTACGCAAGCCTAGGGAGAGGGAAAAGGCCTTCATCGCACGCAATTTACACCTAAACGGAAAGCGCACACAAAATCTGCCTTGGTTCATCAGTGAATAACGTGGGGGATGGACATCCAAAAGCAAGTCCTAGCTTTGAGAAGTGCTGAACAATGTGCTGTGATGGTATATTTGGGGATACCAATATACTAGAAATGACATTATTTTTATGATGCATCAAAAATGATGGAAGACATGCTTGCTGATAAAGTTCTAGTCGGAGACTCAGAGAATCAAGTTTCAGCTGCTGACTGCTGTCTTCTGACTGCCTCCCTTCTGACCAAGCTCAGCTTTCTCTGCGTAACCCTCAACCCCCAGTATGCAAAAGAGGGATGACAAAAATTCCCTAACTGGTAGTTTTAAGAGGATTAGGAATTATAGTATCTAGATGGAGTGAGTGCGAAAGTAATTTACCATTTAAAGTTTATAAACCTAAGACTGTTACCACAGCAGCTATTTTTGTATGCTAGTGGGACGCAATAATGTTAATAAGAAAAAATTAGTCAAATGTATAGCAAATATTAATTAATTGAATAGCAAACAATGAGCATTCTTTTTTGGCAGATGAATACTGTTGTTTGCCCAAGAAAATGAATATTTGTATGAGCATCAGTATTCCTTCGAATTCAGAAAAAAATTGTTCATACGCTCACAGAAAAAAAAATTAAAAGACATAATTATGCATAATTCTAATGAGTAATTAAATTTTGAAATTGTGTTCACAAGTATTTGCCAATTATTCGAACAAGCTGCAAACTAAATACAGTGCTTCATTAAAAAGAGCATTAAGACAGCAAATTCAAAAACTAAAATATGAAAAAATCACTACGCTCAGGTTGCTTATGCAATGTCATTTCTAACCCCTTGTCCATAGCAAAGTTTGGCAATGTGATAACATATTCTAACATCTACAGAGCTTTTGTCACATTTAATACAGAGACTGAGTGATATTCAGAGAATGGCATTTTTGTACAGTTTATTTGCTTCTATTTCTTTAATTCCTTCTTTTTTTTCTTTTTTTTTAACCTTTTTTTTATTTCTCTCTTAGGCATGGTGTGGCCTAATTCCTTATATACCCCATTTTGCTGAAGCATGTTTTAAACAGTATTTTATATCTCTATATAGAATATTTTATCACCTTAAAGGGCCTCTCTTACTATTTTCCAAAAATCTTCAGCATGTCTTTGAAGTGAGGATGTTCTCTGTGAATATTTCACAGATGGGAAACTGAGTCATACATAAATATAACATTTAGGAAATCTAATTTTGGGTGTTAGCTTGATGCCAAGATACGTAGTTCTCGTATCAGAGAAGCTCCCATGTTTGAACGAAATTCCAAGTTGTCAGCATTTCTAAGAATTAGGAGTCAGGATGGGTTTCAGTCCACTTAAATACATCTGAGCAAGACAGAAATACATGGAGAGGAAATGGGCACTTAGCGGCCAAATATGTCATCCAAAGGTAAAGAACCAAGACAGGCATAACTCATGCCTGAAAAGTACCTAGTTCTCTCCATCAACAGCAAAGGGAGTCAAAATAGCAAACTCACATCTAAACATCCAGCATTAAGTGAGATGAACCCACCCCAGAATTCTTCAGGTTTTTGACCCTTGACATTAAGCACACAAGAATTTCTGTTAAATAGCGAAGCATGTCTGACAAAGGGAGTTGTTCTCATAAATCTTTGTTTTCTGTCTTAGCTTAGACAACCTCAGTGGCACCAGCCCTTAGAAAGGACTGGTAAATTTAAAATCTATATTAATGTCCCTTGTCATTCAGCAACTTACACTTGTTCAGTGGGAAATGGAAGAAAAGTTAAACACTTCTCCAAAAGCATAAATTTGCCCACTGAGATGCCAAGCCCTCTTATCTTCATGATGCAACTGATGGGACAGACAGTTCAATGAGAGAAAGCTTGCTCTTATATCTCCTAAAAGCTCTGAAATGTCTCCTTCTCCTTTTTTTGCCCTACTGAAGACAAAATCCTGCAAACACTGGCTACCAAATCTGTCAGAAGACAAACAGAACACCCCTCTGGACTGCAGTTTATTTTCAGTGAAAACCTTGTGGGAATGGGGCAGAAAGTAAAGGAAAATAAAAGCCTTTTCTGGTTATGAAGTAGAAAAGAATTGTTCCATAAAAATCTACAGCAACATCCACCTGCCACTGGGAATTTTACGAGCCAAGTAGATGTTTGTTGCATTGGCTGCAAATGAAGCCCAGACCTCCCATATGGCAGTTCTAATTCAGCCACCAAATGACCAGTGGCACAGGGAGAGGTCCTCTACCCCCCAGAAGCACTACCAGAGAAAGCCTGTCTTTTCACCCAAGGTATTCTGCTTGCAGGATTGTCTGTCCTATGATTTTTGTGTTCCAAACATGCTCAAACACCCAGAAAACGTTTGAAGCTCTGTGACGTGGAGATCCATACACATAGATAACTCTGTATTTTTCCTCCAGATCTTACAAACCTAAACAAGCAAATCAAACATATAACAGTGGAAAATCCAACACGAACAGACATTTTTAGGTACGTATCTTCAGTACTTTGCTATTATTGCTGTTTTGCCACTTGTTTATACAAAGCAGCTCTTTGATTCTTTGATTTTTAGACAATTATAAAGCCAATAACTGTGCTAGGTACCACTCCCTCAGTACGGCCATAATGAAAAATAAGGCTCCTTTTTCTGCAAGATAGCAGGAAACAACATAAGCCCTCATCCCGCACAGTATAACACCAGGTAAGGCTGCATCAGAAGTGTGAGATGAGAATGTCTTGATAGATGCAGGGAGACTAAAGTATTTTTGGGAGGGCTCTGAATGTTTCAGCCATGCACTCAGCCAGAACTGATCCCATTTCTCTATTCTTCTCACAGCTGATTTTACATTTGATAGCCTTTCCTGTCATACAGTTTAGCAGCAGTGCATTCTGCTTTCCACAGTGCTTCATGTGTCACTCTTCCCTGCATCTACATCCTAATTTAATTTCCATGAATAACCTCCCTTCTCTCCCCCCCCAGCTCACCTCCCCTGCCTTTCTCACGTCTTCACCAATCATTGCTTTTAAGGAGGCTCAGCTCTTTTTCAAGGGAAAATTAAAAAAGGAACAGGAGTTCTTTATACAACTGAGCTGCTCTTCATCTTTGCTTCCCACTCTGTTTCCTCAGGGGTATGGCAACATTATGGGCCTTCTCTTGATGGAGGAAGCTGGTGTCCTCTTGTTCTCACACTGGTGTGGAGAGAGCTCAATCTCTTGTTATTGGCATAAACGTTTAATACTCTTGCAAGCAGAACTGTCTCATGATGGCTTGCTAATTACCCACGGTAACAGACTCTGGATGTGATGCCCTCAGATTATTCTTCTTATTGCCTACGCTTTAAAAAATAATTACTCATCATATTTTCAGAAAAATCAAACAGAATCAAACATCCACAGCAAAGGCTCTAATAGCAATGGGGAGGATACTAAAAATATAATAAAAGAGGCCAGTGCTTGCTTTGATTCATCAGCACTGCTTCTACCTTTGCAGCCTGCAGTGTGTGACCACAGTTTGTACAGAGAGCAGAACTCCACTGAAGATGGGATCTTCCCCATATCCAAAGAGCTGCATGCATTACTACTGTTCAGTGAGTAATTAGGTTCAATTTTCAGAAAATTAGCATGTTTTTTTATGAGAAAAGTAATTTATATCTAGGATTGCCATTTTACATACTGCAGATTTTGTGGTAAAGAACTCCAAAATATGTCAGCATTACAATTACACCATTCACTGAGTATTGACGTGTGTCCCTAGAACACAGAAACTGAAATAAGAACGACTGTATCATTCAATATCAGACAAGTTGAAACAGATAATTATCTAAAAGGATAGCGGTGGGATTTTTTCCAATCTCATATTTTACTTTACCAAACCTGATTAAATATCTGGAATTTCAGCTATTTTACTTTACTGCAGTCAAAGTGAATAAACAACCAATGGAAAGAGACTAAATGTAGAGTTTTGACTGCTCAGTTGTTAAAATAAGTGAAATTTAAAGCTATGATGAAACATACCTACAATATGAGAAAATTTAGTGAGAGTGCAAGAAGGATAGAAGAACAGAAGAACCAAATTTATTGTCAATGTATTTGTGTAAGAGGCAATACAGAGGCCAAAAGCAGAATCTGCCAGTATGGAAGAAGCTGTCAAACTGCCTACTGTCGTGGTTTTGGCCGAGTCGACCAATGACAAGGCGACAGATACTCTCCCCCCACCTCTCGCTACAAGGAGAGGAGGAGGAGAGATAAAGAGATATATGAGTTTAGAAGGAACTGCTTTAATAAAATATTAATAATAAAATAAAAAGGAAATAATGAAATAGATACAGTATATACAAAACCATATCAAGCTCCCAGGATGATGTCACTGGCAGGCACTGGGGAAGTCCCAGACTGGACTCAGCAATGGGTGGGAACTGGATTCCAGAGCTGGAGTCAGCAACACATGGATCGGGATCAAAGGCAAACAAACAGACAGGGTCCTCCTCAGATGTCGGCCATTGAAGAAAGAGGGCTGACCCTTTGATCCCTCGACTTTTTTACTGAGCATGGGGCAGATGGGATGGAATACCCCGTTGGTAACTTTTGGGTCGCCTGTCCTGTCCGCTCCTCCCTGCATGTGGGACCCCTCTACGCTTTTACGTTTCCAACCCTCCAGTGGGGCAAAAAATGAAATTAGCTGACCTTGGTTGTTATAGCAATAAGTATAAGCAAGAGCCTCTCTGCATAGCATTCCTTGGCGTTAGCTATAAACATTGGTCTTATCACTCTGAGAATGAAGTTTTCTGCACAACATGCTGTTAATTTCAGAGAGTTAGAAGAGGCTTAGCTAAGAAGTAAAATTACTGAACAGAAAGTTGGTTCGGTTTTACCTCAAACCAGGACACCTACCACTTTGGAACCTCAAAAATTGAAAACAGCAGCAAAATGGAAAGAACAGGATGCTAATGAGTTTATACATACAATGGCATTAACATGTGACATATAGTTTGAAAATCGTCCTTACAGAACAACAACAAATAAACACGCATTAGTATATGGGGGGTTTTCCTTAAGAAAGGCTTTTCAGAACCATACAGATACGCCTGCAGCAGCTTTGCATCAAGTGGATGCAAAATGTAGGCTCAGTTCATATTTGTACAAAAGCATTAAAGATTATACAAAAAAAAAATTATTGTCAGTACTAAGTCTAAGAATAAACATTCAGGTACTCTAATCATCAGAATAATGCATTAAACAAAGCAAGTTCCAAGGGTAAAACAGGTTTTACTGTTTTTACTATAAAATTGCAGGAGACTATTACTTTCAAGTTTAGCTTTCTTCGAAATCCCGTAAACTAGACATTCTAAAAGAATATTTTTATTTTGAAGAAAGAAAATTGAAAGTGAAATTCTTTTTGCTTTCAAAATATGATCAGCCCAAAACAAGATTAAAAAAAATAGTTGTTGCCCTCTCTTTCTCGTAGCCAGATAGGATGCAGGAAGAAAAAGGGATTCTTAGTACTCTATGCTTAAGAAAGTGAAAAAAACCCACTTTTCTCCTTGTACCTTTTACTCCAGAAACAGACAGAAATACAAACATGACCTGATGCATTCAGGAGAACAAAATCAATGAAACAGTATCTTCCCATAAAAGACCACAGTCAACACATCTAGGGTGAATTCAGAACCAAGTAATTCTTCCACCTTGGCAAAATTCTTCTGCTTTATTTTTTTCTATGACAGTATAGGATTTGCTATGTTACATCATGAAGGATGCAAAGACCAAATATTATCCTGGGGAGGATATAACATATTTTTAAATTACAGCAAAGAATTTAAGTTCTTGTTTTAAATGCAGAACGTAGGTGGCAATTGAATATGCAGCTAAATTCAGGTTACTTACTGCTGATAGAGCATTGGCTCAAGTACAATACCTGTTTTCAAGGATCTCAACCTGAATAATATTAAGAACTGTTATATATAGTTTAACCATGAAATCATGACTGATTCATACAAGACAAAGCACTGTTAGCAGTTACTGAATAGGCATCACAACCACAGATGGGGAATAGAAGACATATGAAAAACTGTATCCAAATATGTAATACATGTGCATGTATACATACATATACTTTCTGTGAAAAAAAAAAATAAAAATGGAAAGGACAGAATCTCTTTGGACTGCAGTAAAGCTGATTTTTGCCCCAAAGGTGTGGGGTACTTGCGGTATTTTTCCTGGCTCTTCAATCACTAAGCCTGTAGACTCCCCAATGTCAGGGAACAGCTGATATTTAACTCCATTCTACAACATTATGTTGAACTGTCGTTTGAACACACCCATCAGATGAAGCCTCCCATTGGTATAAACAGCTTAAGAGAAACTGGTAGCCATGCCTGAAACTACTCAATGCCCCAAACAGTCGTAGAAAATTGTTCAACAGCTCTGATTTTTGTTCTTAGTAAATTAACTTTTTATCCTAGCAAAAAAGTGTCATCACCGCTCTGGACTTCTCCCCCACTGCAGATTTTCTTTGTATTTTCTTCATGCAGGAGTCATTTCTGTGCTGTTCTATCACAAGCCAAGTACCTTATGACAAGTCATTTATAAACTCTCTTAATATTTTCAAACTCATTCCCTATTATGTTTTCTACAGCTTGAACAATCTCTACAGAATAGCAAATTAATATAGGGTATAACTGCCATACATGTGACTTGAATTTCTATGGGTAATTACAAGTCTGGGTTATCTATGGGAGGCAAATATACTTACACATCCACAGGCAGTTTAGACCAGGTAATTTCACCAGTTTCTCCAAAAGGTCTGCATTTGGAGCATATGTTGATTTTGCAGACCAGTTTATATAGTGGTAATGCAAGCTTTTGGTAAGCTAGGGTACTATTATAATCAAACACTGACTGCATTTTAAATTACTACTATTTCTTATGCAATGTATAATGAAGGATAATGCACGTAGCTTTAGAGCTCATTTTGAGTTTCAAAACAAGTTACAATGCAATCACCTGTTAACCTTTTCATCCCAAGGGTTTTTCTACAAAAAGCTAATATCCCTGACAGCTCCTTGTTTATTTTCAGGTCCATGCACTGTTTGCCACTAGTGACCTTGCAAGCAGATTCACACCTTGCAAAGTCCCTGACCTTGTAGTCATTAAAATCCAATCACACACTGGGCAGGCTTCCATATTCATTAGGACAGCAAGAAGATAGATTTGAACATGCCTCTGAAGTGACCAATACATTCATCAGCCAATTTCCATCTTCTTCAACAATTTCAGCTTGCTTAGGGATATTACTAGATTAATTGATACAGAAAATCTTTTGCACCAAAACAGTAGCAATGTTAAACAGATGCAATATGTTTCTAATTAAAAAGGTTGTGATCAAACATAAGTCATATATTATAGGTTGTCCTATGAATACCCATATGAAGTTCCTAGAACAGTTATTTTTACTTATGCTTTTGATGTAGAGGTCAGAATGTTTTTTCAGAACATGTTATAGTGAAACTAGCATCTAAAAATAAGAAAAGGCATGTCTACTACTAAAGGAAAATTCACAAGGTATTTTTTGGGAAAAGTAAACCTACTGCTGGAACGTGCTAAATAACCCTATTAAGTTCCCATATATCTATTTTGTAAACACATTTGGAAGGTAAAATTTTAACTCATAAATAAAGATGGGATTAATGACAACCACAAAAACAACAAAACCTGAAAGAAACTAGGACCTAGGTCTAACATTTTCTCCATCCTATTTTGATGTACACTTGTCTTTGTCTACACAGATTGTTCTCACGGAAAAGTGAAAATTACTTGAACATACTTTGAGGAAAAAAGAGATTTTTCACATTGGGAATATTTAGGCATGACCTCTTCTGAATTTAAAGTAAGAAGGATTTGAAAGAGGGTGGGGTAAAGGAAGAAGCTGCAAATACATAAACAGCAAGCCTCAAATGAATCACTACGTGACAAACTGGTTGCTCAAAAACCAGTGTTTGCTCTCATCACAAAGCACATTTACAGCAATACTGCTCAAAAAACTGGGAAAGGCCATAGTTACAGCAAAATATTTTCAAGGGGACTGAGCTTCAATACTTTGGTCAAAGGTTTCTTTGCACAGAAGGCAGATGAGGTCAGGTTGCAAGCTCCTCTTGAATTTTTACGTTTGTTGTTATATCGTGCACGGGGAATCCATCCACGTGAGTTTTCATCAAAGCACAGACAAGAAGCTTTGAACACCCAACTTTCTTATTCCTTGTCTTAAAGTTGTAAATAGCATTGATAATTAGCCTTGCAATTTCATTCTGGTAGCCATTTTAGTTTATTTTTTACTGAGATCTGTCTGGAGCACATCGGTGACAACAAATCAAACCAAGGACCAGTCGGAGAGAACTTTTGATTCAGAAGGCTTTTGCCTGATTAACAGCTTTTGAGTAACATTTGGAACAGATCACCTCTTCTTACAGATTCCTCCAGCTGCCTGACAGCAGAAGCTGGAATTGGTATGTGTCCTGCAGGGGGCTGACCTGCAAACTTACAGTCTTTCTGTGTTCATGGGCCAGCATTTCACTTACACGTAACTTCAATTAATATGTTTGTTAAAAAAAAAAAAAAAAAAGAGAGACTAAACACATTCATGTCTTAAAAGACAAACAATTTTAAGGACCAAAGATAATTCTAAAACAAGGTTCTTAAGGAGAGAGGAAAGAAGAATGATAGAAAAATCAATATTGCTTTGAAAATGCATTCCCCTAGATGGAAAAAGGCTGTTGTCTTGAGAATCTAGTGTATAATAAGCAACCGGTTATTTCCCCACGTTTGTTCAAGACCATTGAATGAATGTCCTGAAACAGCATCTGTAACTATAAAACTAGTATAATAGACTTTCCATTCAACTGCACAGTAAACAACTGGATACAGAACACTGTCTGAATCCTTTGTGTAGTGGTGAGGTATTTTTCATTTATACTGCCCTTTCATAACCTGTATTGTGCTCACATTGAGCCAAAGCTCAAAGGCGTCGGCACCCCGTTACACCATAAATTGAAATAACGTGAATGATTTTAGATAGTTCAACAAAATGTGTCTAGGGAGTTGTGTGTGTAATGCAAACAATTTTGCAGCCAAGATTTTTTTTCTGTGGAGGCAACTAAGTTCCTAAACTTTCCTCTCTTTCTGGAGAAAGTGGGGATGTTTATGGCAATAAATACACCGTTTTGAAAGCAACTAATTTTTACAGGCCCATTAGTGTTTATTGAATTAATATAAAGAATTTTCTTTCAAGAATATTAGGTTCATGAGCATAAATGCAATTATCTGGCATTACCTTTGCACACAAGAGAGACATTTCAAGTCATTACATTGTACGTCCTACATATTCAGCAAATTAAACACACCTCTGATACTTCAGGAACACAGTAACTGAGAAAGTGAGTGTCTAAAGCAGTATATAATAAATTATTCATAAATTAAAGTAAATATAGGATTTTAAAACAACACCACTGTTGGAACACAAACCATATCTATTGTAGCTTCTTGAATATCTATTTTCAGGAATAAAATTATGGAAAACTTTGGTGCCCTCTTTCCCATCATTTATGGAGTAAATTTCTCTTTTTAATATTTATAATTTTATTTTGTAAACTATTATCAAAGCATTGTAATGTAGTTACCAACATTTATTACTTGAATGATGAAAAACAAATAAAGTTTCAAGAAACCACTTAATAAAAAATAAATAGTGATATATTCTGATTTTAAAAGAAAAAAACACTTTAGAAATTTATATTAAAAATTAGGAACTGTCCATTCTTAAAATTGACACTTTGTGTTTATATAGCCTGCATTTTTTTCTGTTGGTATTAGCACTCTAACTCCATTTTCAAACACAATTAAGTTCACAAAGTTGACCATTAAGTTTTTGATTTGCTGAGGAGCTGGGAGTCAACATGACCTATTGGCTTCATATGACGCCATGACCTCCTCTGCATCTTTGAAAAACTAAAATCAGGTTCTAAAACTTTATCTCATGCATAACCAGTCCTACAGCCATGCAGTTTGTCTATAAAAATGTGAAAACAGCAGGTGAATGTGAGGCCACCAAAAAAGCAGAAAAAAACGAAAACCAAAAATCAATGAGCATGCATGGAAATAGTCAAAACGAACACAAGAGAGTATTAGCCCACATCATTTATCTGCAGAGAAGCAGCAGGTACAAGAGTGTTCCACTGCAGTAGGCCAGCACAGAGTGCTATTTCATCTGAGTGGTGGCAACACTGATCAGTCTCTGAGTTGTATTATTCATATTTGGACTATATTTAATATCTTTTAATGTCACCGCTATACATCAAACCATTTTAATGAATTTTCCCATATTCACTTCAATGATGTAAATATTTGACTATTTGATTTAAAAAATATATAGTTTTCTGTGTCGTAATTGGTCTCACTCTCACTTTTTTCCTGTTTCAGAAGAATTTTGCTACTCAGCTTCCAGACTCGTTCAACAGCTTCAGATGGCTTTCATACCAAGCCTCTATTAGTTTAAGGTAGCGCTGATCTTGTGTTTTCAGTGTGTTTTAAGTAGGCATAACTGTTACCTGAAAATATTTCACCAAATAACATACTTCCATGCTAAAATATTATGTTAATGACCAATTCCCCCAAATTCATTTTCTTTAAACAAGGATGAGAATGTGATTGGACATGGATTTCCTGTTCATGGCTCCAGCTGTAATACCAGATTTAATATAATTATTACTTCTGTGTTTACTAAGCCTCCAAAGTGCTTAGTACAGACCCAGTAAGTGCTTAGAAAACTTGATAATAAAGCACAACTTCAGAAAGTGATAATGGTTCCACTTAAAAGGAAGAATTTAACAAAGATTCATTGCCTTCCACGTCACAAAAGCAGAAGGATGCTTAAAATAACTACGACTGTAGAAAGAAAAAAATCAAAACACTGACCTGATGCAAAAAAAGTAAAGAAGTAAACCATACATCCCAGGAAACAGAGGATCAACTCAAGGGAAAAATAAATCACATCAACATTAATCCTTTGTCATGGATATTTGATAATTTACTTACTTGGTTGTATCCCTGCATCCTCAAGGGCGTCAGAAGATGTGGGCGTTCCCAATGTCTTGTATCTATGCGTGGCTGCCAAGAGAGAAGAATGAAAGGTCCCACACAATGAATGAGTAATGGGCAAAAACAAAAAGTGGGAGAGATAGATTGTTTGTTTTTTTCACTTTGTTAGGTTTTTTTGTTGCTGTTGTGGGTTTTTTCTTTGTTTATTTGCTTTAGGGGAGGTAGTGTTAAGCATTCTTTTCTCCAATATTAAGTAGAACAGAAAAGACTGTTGGTTACAGGGGTTGCACACTGCTCTGCCTTTGTTTTCCCTTTAGCATTCACAAGAATATATATTTAAGTCTTCATGGACAGTATTTTCTTTCTTCTGACTAAGCTCTGAAATTAATTCTTTGTTCTAGGGAATTCTAGGCATGCTGCAATATTATTCAGGCATAAAATTTACCACCCATTGACCAGCAGCCACAAAGTCTGCCATTGTCCTAGTCTGCAACGAAAATTGTTTATAGAATCATAGAATCATTTAGGTTGGAAAAGACCTTTAAGATCATCGAGTCCAACCACAAAACCAACATTGCCAAGTCCACTACTAAACCATCTCCTAAGCATCAAGGCTACACCTTCCGGGATGGCAACTCAACCACTTCCCTGGGCAGCCTGTTCCAATGCTTGACAACCCTTTCGGTGAAGAAATTTTTCCTAATATACAATCTAAACCTCTCCTGGTGCAACTTGAGGCTGTTTCCTCTCCTCCTATCATGTGTTACTCGGGAAAAGAGACTGAGTCCCACCTCGCTACAGCCTCCTTTTGGGTAGAGAAACAATCACAACCAAATAACAAAAGACTCCACAGTAGAAAGAGTATAAAGAAGGTAGCGATTTTAAAGTTAAATTTAACAAAAAATGATCCCAGCAGTTCACAATAGCAGCAGCTAGAATGCAGGTGGTGACTTTTTGGTGCAGCAGTGGGTGGTGACTTTTAGGGCACTTTCTGTTTAATTAGCTCGAAGTACAACTGAACTGCTTATGAAGAAGCCTAAGCAATTTTAAGCTGGTATTCTGAAATAAAACAAATAATAATGAAAAAAAAATGCAATATAAAAGAAACACACTTGCCTTTTTACAGTTTTCTCTCTTTCTTCAAAATGTATGCATTTTCTAGAGGTTTGTTGGGGTTTTTTGTTTGTTTTTTTTTTGTTTTTTTGTTTTTTTGTTTTTTTCTTCCTGGATCTCTCAGTGTTGCTGAATTCCGGAATCAAAATCATGGACTTTCACCTAGCTGTGAAGATGAAAAATAATTATCCTATCCAAAGGACATTTAGAGGTATTGATGAAGAAAAATCAGAAAAAAAATTGATACCAGCTGTGAATCATGCAACTGCTTTTCCAAGTAAAAAACATGGGGTTTTTTTAATAATTTTAGAATTTTGAAGGTAAAATTTACTCTGAATCAAAACAAAATCCAGTCATTCCAAGATTACGTACCTAGGAAAACTGTGAAGCATTTTCACTTCGAGAGACCACACATTCAGTGAAATATAGTTTCATCAAAAGGTATCTATCTAACCATCTCAATTAATTACATAAATGTATGTGATCTTTCATCTAATTAACGATTCCAAAATGGTTTGTCTAGAGGGAAGCTGGCATGACATTGAACAAGGGACAGACTATAAAAACGAGTACAAGCAGGAAGTTACTTTTGCTTCAGTCATAAATAATGTGAAGAATTTGATACAGCTGTTCCACAGGGACTCTGTAATGCCAAGACTGAGAATTTTGATATTGCTTTCCCCTCCCTCATGCTGCAACAAATGCTTGCCAAAATATGTCAAGCCAGTATCATCATTTACTGATACACAATATATCATGGAAGTTTGAGGTGAACCTTGGACTAAAAACACATGTAAAAAATATTTACAAGATATAAAATAACAAGTAAGGGGGTGGGTGAGGGTGGGAGTTGGGGGGAGAGAGAGAGATTACAGCAAACAAGATGCCAAAAATAATGATAGGGCAGGGTAGGGTACTGTTTGGAACTAAAAATATGTTGCCACAGCTAGCACCTGATAAATTTTCTACAAGGAGGTAACCAGATCTTTGGATTTAAGGGCACAGTGTTACAGTGGAATAAGAAATGAAGACCATCTATCCTGTGTCTCAAGTTTATAGGCCGGGAAAACACTTCAACAGAAAGGAAATGTGATCTGCACAACAACAGTTTCAGACTAGAATCATCAATATCTCATATAGGAAATTCAGTGGTTACAGAAACATAGTTTAGATAGCAAAGGAGAGGGAATGCTGAAATGCCAGTTCTACAGACAGGTATCCAAATATATGGTAACTTGATCCTGCGAAGGAGCCACATCACAGGAATTGCAACTGTGCTTCAAGTTCAACAAGTACTTAAGTGTGTTGCTGAACTACAGCGCCAATGCCAGCAGGACAGGCATCTTGTGAGTTCCTGAGGAAACTGGATTTACATTTCTTACTATTCAAAATGTTCACTGGACATCTCACTCTGATACTTAAGCATCAATTAAGATCTGCAGATGACAAAACTTGAAGCTGCAATTAGTAATTTGGGTTATTTCCCAGGCTAAATTTACTGAGATTTAATATACAGCTCTCAGGACAAATATACTCAAGGTAAAGCCAAGACAAGGACAGATTATGTCTCTTCTCCTTTCTTCTCCCATAGGTTTAGTTCTACTTTTCCTCTCTTTCATGAAATGAGGCCACTTTCACCTTTTCACTGTGTTTTCCCTGAAGCAAACATTGCAGCCTTCCCTCACTGCTAGCAGGCTTAAACTGTCATCTAGTCTGACTGCATCATTTCAGCTACTACTGGCCTCCTCCTGCCCATTTGCTCCTGGGGTCTCACTTCTCTTATTCTGATCCCTGGAGGCTGTACTTTCTCGTCATGACCAAACAGAAGAATGGGGATCAGTCACGGAAGTGGGTACACTACCACAAGACAGAGACAGACTGAATATTACATAAAGAAAAAAAATAGCCAGCATTCAATTAAGATACTTTTGCTATGTTCTGGTGGCCAGACACATTTAAAAAACAAAAACAAACAAACAAACAAACAAACAAAAAAAAAAACAACAAAAAAAAAATCACCATAAAGTAGTACAATAGCAAACCCACAACACTGAAGCTAAGATAAAAGAAATGAACAGTCATACATTTGTGAAAGCTGACTCACAAAACATACATAGAGGGATGCATTTTTAGAAAAGAACTGAGCAACAGGGGATATTAGGATAAAAAGAAATAAATGTGAATTAATGATAAAATTACATTGCATGAGAAACTTTTTTTAGTGGCATATTTATAGTGCTCTATTTAGACTGTGCTAGTGAATTTCTGGAATAACGTAAAGGCAGAAAAAGGCAAAGAAAGTTGAAACAGCAAAGTAGTAGCGGCTCTTGAACATATGGCTCACAAAACAAAATTAAAAATATTTGTATTCTCCCTGAGGAAATCCAACTTAAAAGTGAGCACAGCAGTGTATAAATACATGGGATCAATGAGTAGGCAAGTTAAGTGTTTAATTGACTACTAGCAACAAACTGCAATGGATACAAACTAACAAATATGGTACAGTTAATTTGGCTCAAACTTTTTCAGACATATACAGTTTAAGCATTAATATGAAATATATATTCCAAAGGCCTCTTTTCACTCACAGATAATAGTATGATAATGGCAGATATATATATATATGTATATATAAAACATGCATATATGCATACATATGTAAACACATGTACACTCACAAGTATCCCAATTTACAGATAAATAATTTCATACAAGTAATTTGGACCACAGGTAGCAACAGTGGTGAAGTACTAGGGAAAGAAAAACCTGGATTCATTCATATTTCCAACAGCCGTTTATGAAAACTTCCAAGAAGTAGTGTGTCAAAAAAATGTGAATAGCACACTAACTGCATTCATCTTGAAATACCTTACCTGAACTATCAGATAGTTTTTAGTACTTCTGAAGTAGTCAATAATAGGTTTATGAATGATTAACAAATTGAGAAGACCACATATGTTTATTTAAAATAAATTATACAATAATATAAGGTTCTGTAAAAATGCATTAGTAGTGACACAAAATTGTAAACAATTGGGTCAACTCTATCAAATCAAAGAAATTTGCACCCTGCTGCAGGAAAAGAGTCACTTGAAAAACAGCGGAAGTTTTAGCTCCCTGGAGATCTACTTTGTGTATGCTTGAGGGGCTCTTGCAACAAGAGAAAGTACTTTATAACTCCTAATCAGTTGGGAAACACAAGATTGGAAAATTCAGTCATAATTCAGTGCTACTTCCTGCATCTACTTCAAACAGGTTTAAATTTTCTAGGAGGATTATTTTAAAACAAGTTTCATACACTAGGTTTCAGATACTTTGCCAGAGTACTTCATATGACTGGTCCCTATTCCTTACTGGTCTTTCTAATTGCACCTGCAGACCTGTTAAAGTCTCCTGAAACTTTCCTTCCTCTTCTGATGGCAATCCTGGCCTTAGATATTCAGTGTGCCAGTACACAGGCCACAGTTCAACAAGAAGAGGTGTTCAATACCAGTTCTTATAACAACCAGCACAACTAAGAAAAGGCAACGGGTGACAGTTGCAGGTGACACTCTTTGGAGAGGTACAGAGGCACCCATTTGCCAACCTGATGCACTCTAGAGGGGTGTGGATGTCAGGGTTGAGACTACTATCAGGGATGTCACAGAGACACTACCGAACCTCATACAGTTTCTGACTATTATCCACTGCTGTTTCACATGGGCACAAGTGATACTACCAGCAGCAGCCTGACGACTATCAAGATGGATTATAGAGCTCTGGGTGAGGTGGTCGGAGAATCTGGGGTGCAGGTAGTTTTTTCATCAGTCCTCCCAGTCAAAGGGAAGGGGGTTGATAGGGCCAATCAAATCTGCCAAATCAACAAATGGCTGCAGGACTGGTGCCACAGCCAGGGGTTTGGCTACTTAGACCATGCGACTCGCTTTGAGAAACCAGCTCTACTGGGGCCCAATGGGGTCCATCTGTCAGAGAAGGGGAAGAGCATCTTTGGCCAGAGGCTTGCCGAGCTTGTGAAGAGGGCTTTAAACTAGAGTCACCAGGGGAAGGGGAACCTCAGTCCATCCGAATCCTACCACTATGATGCTAATACCAGTAATAGATGCCCAGAGCCTGGCGAACAGAGTCACAGAACCACAGAATCACAGAATATTAGAATCATAGAATCACTTGTTTGGAAGAGACCTTTAAGGTCATCAAGTTCAACCATTAAGCAAGCACTGCCAAGTTACTGCTAAACCATGTCACTAAGCACCATGTCTAACCATATTTTAAATGTTCCAATGCTCGATAATTCTTTCAATTAATAATTTTTTCCTAATATCTAATCTAAACCCCCCCTGGTGCAACTTGAGGCCATTTCTTCTTGTCCTATTGCCTATTACTTGGGAAAAGAGACTGACCCCCACCTCACTACAACCTCCTTTCAGGTAGTCGTAGAGAGCAATAAGGTCTCCCCTGAGCTTCCTTTTCTCCAGGCTAAACAACCCCAGTTCCCTCAGCTGCCCTTCATAAGACTTTTTCCCCAGACCCCTCACCAGCTTCGTTGCTCTTCTCTGAACATGCCCCATCACCTCAATGTCTTTCTTGTAGCGAGGGGTCCGAAACTGAACACAGTACTCAAGGTGTGGCCTCACTCGTAATGAGTACAGTGGGACAACCACTACCCTAGTCCTGCTGGCCACAGTATTCCTGATACAAGCCAGGATGCTCTTGGCCTTCTTGGCCACCTGGGCACAGTGCTGGCTCATATTCAGCTGGCTATCAACCAATACTCCCAAGTCCTTTTCTGCCAGGCAGCTTTCCAGCCACTCTTCCCCAAGCCTGTAGCATTGCATGGGGTGAGAAGGATCGCAGGTCAACAGAAGAGTATCTGCGGTGGAGTACAAAGGAATTCCATCCACTCCAGCCAGTAAGTCAGCTTCATCGGGGGCCCAACCTAAATGTCTCTGTGCAAATGCACATAGCACGAGGAATAAACAGGAGTTAGAGACGTGCACGCGGCTGCAGGGATATGATCGTACTGGCGTCATGGAGAAGTGGTGGGATGGCTGTTACGACTGGAGTGTTAGAACAGACGGATACAGCGTCTTCAGGAAGGACAGGCAGGGGAGATGAGGAGGGAGTGTCACCCTCTTTGTCAAGGACCATCTGGAGTGCATGGAGCTCCCCCTGGGGATGGATGAGGAGCAAACCAAGACCTTATGGGTCAGGATTAAAGGGAGGGCAGGGACAGGCGATGTTATAGTGGGGGTCTGCTACAGGCCACTCGACCAAGAAGACTGGGTGGACGAGGCCCTCTATAGACAGACAGGAGCAACCTCACGTTCACAAGCCCTGGTCCTCATGGGGGACTTCAACCACCCCAATATCTGTTGGAGGGACAACACAACAGGGCATAAGCAATCCAGGACATATCTGGAATGCATCGATAACTTCCTTCTCCAAGTGACAGGGGAGCCAATGAGGAGAGGTGTCATAACGGACCTTGTTCTCACCAACAAGGAGAGGCTGGTGGGGAATGTGAAGCTCAAGGGCAGCATTGGCTGCAGTGACCATGAGATGGTGGAGTTTGAGATCCCTGGGGCACT
Organism: Dromas ardeola; assembly: GCA_013398915.1. Lineage (NCBI taxonomy): Eukaryota > Metazoa > Chordata > Aves > Charadriiformes > Dromadidae > Dromas > Dromas ardeola. The sequence continues at coordinate 287,042 of VYZM01011583.1, read as the reverse complement.
GAGGAGGGAGCACAATAAGCTCACTACCCTGGACCCAGGAGGGCAGACTTTGGCTTCTTCAGGGATCTGCTTGGCAGAGTACCATGGGATAAAGCCCTGGAGGAAAGAGGGGCCCAAGAAAACTCCTTAATATTCAAGGACCACATCTTCCAAACTAAGGAGCGACGCATCCTGATAAAGAGGAAGTCAGGCAAAAACACTAGGGGGACTGCATGGATGAACAAGGAGCTCCCAGACAATCTCAAATAGAAAAAGGAAGCCTACAGAGGGTGCAAGCAAGGACAGCTAGCCTGGGAGGAATACAGAGAAATTGTCCGAGCAGCCAGGGATCAGGTTAGGAAAACTAAATCCCTGATAGAATCAAATCTGGCCAAGGATGTCAAGGGCAACAAGAAAAGCTTCTATAGGTATGTCAGTGGTAAAAAGAAAACTAAGGAAAATGTATGCCCTCTCTGGAAGGAAACAGGAGACCTGGTCACCCAAGATATGGAGAAGGCTGAGGTATTCAATGAATTTTTTGCTTCAGTCTTCACCAGGAAGTGCTCTACCCACACTGCCCAGGTTGCAGAAGGCAAAGGCAGAGACTGGGAGAATAAGGAACTGCCCACTGTAGAAAATCGGGTTCAAGACCATCTAAGGAAACTGAATCTGCACAAGTCCATGGGACCTGATGAAATCCATCCACAGGTCCTGAGGGAACTGGCAGATGAAGTTGCCAAGCCACTATCCCTCATATTTGAGAAGTCGTGGCAGTCTAGCGAAGTTCCTGCTGACTGGAAAAGGGGAAACATAACCCCCATTTTTAAAAAGGGAAAAAAGGAAGACCTGGAAACTACAGGCTGGTCAGCCTCACCTCTGTGCCCAGTGAGATCACGCAGCTGATCCTCCTGGCAATCTCTGCTAAGGGCACATGGAAAATAAAGAGGTGACTGGTGACAGCCAACGTGGCTTCACCAAGGGCAAATCATGCCTCACAAATTTGGTGGCCTTCTGTGATTCTACCACAGCATTGCTAGATAAGGGAAGAGCAAGTGACATCATCTACCTGGACTTGTGCAAGACATTTGACACTGTCCTGCATGACATCCTTGCCTCTAAATTGGAGAGACATGAATTTGACAGATGGACCACTTGTTGATTGGCCACACTCAAAGAGTTACGGTCAACAGATCAATGTCTGAGTGACGAGCAGTGACAAGTGGCGCTCCTCACGGGTCGGTACTGGGACCAGTGCTGTTTAACATCTTTCTCAGTGACATGGGCAGTGGGATTGAGTGCACCATCAGCAAGTTTGCAGACATCAAGCTGTGTGTAGCAGTAAACACGCTGGAGGGAAGGGATGCCATCCAGAGGCACTTGGACAGGCTTGAGAAGTGGTCCCATGCAAACTTCATGAGGTTCAACAAGACCAAGTGCAAGGTCCTGCACCTGGGTTGGGGCAATACCAAACACAAATACAGGCTGGGTGGAGAATGGATTGAGAGCAGCCCTGAGGAGAGGGACTTGGGGGTGTTGGTGGACGAGAAGCTCAACATGAGCCAGAAACATGAGCTCACAGCCCAGAAAGCCAACCACATCCTGGGCTGCATCTAAAGAAGTGTGGCCAGCAGGTCGAGAGAGGTGATTCTGCCCCTCTACTCCACGCTCGTGAGACCCCACCTGGAGTACTGCTTCCATCTCTGAGGCCCCCAACATAAGAAGGACATGGATGTGTTGGAGTAGGTCCAAAGGAGGGCGATGAAGACGATCAGAGGGCTGGAGCACCTCTCCTATGAAGACAGGCTGAAAGAGCTGGGGTTGTTCAGCCTGGAGAAGAGAAGGCTCCACGGAGACCTTATAGCAGCCTTCCAGTACCTAAAGGGAGCCTACAGGAAAGATAGGGGGGGAACTCTTTATCAGGGAGTGGAGCGATAGGACGAGGGGTAACAGTCTTAAATTGAAAAAGGGGAGATTTAGATTAGATACTAGGAATAAGTTCTTTCCTGTGAGGGTGGTGAGGCACTGGAACAGGTTGCCCAGGGAAGCTGTGGATGCCCCATCCCTGTCAGTGTTCAAGGCCAGGCTGGATGGGGCTTTGAGCAGCCTGGTCTAGTGGGAGGTGTCCCTGCCCATCACAGGGGGGGTTGAAACTAGATGATCTTTGACTCTTTAACTCTAACCATGTAATGATTCTATGATAATTCTGGCTAGGAGCACCCACCTCCTGCCCCTCATCACTGCTGGCTCCTTCCTGCCCCTGCTCTGCACTGTGCTGTGCCAACACAGCTGGCTGCACAGCTACCAGCCCAGGCCAGGGAATGAAATGGGATAAAAAAATAAAGGGGAGGAGGAGGAGGAGGCTTTATTTTTAATCTAAATCAGTTCCCTGATCTGATTTGATGCACTTCACACCCTCACAAGCAATTTTCAGGCACTTGGCAATAGAAGATATGGTCAGGGAAAGAAACTACTTAAACTGTCATTGAGGTATCAGGGAACCATATTCTCATTTTGTGCTTTAACCATCTGACAGCTCAGCAACAGAATAAGCATGATAGGAGATACAGATGGACAACTTACTCCATTCCAGTATATTGCCAGTTTGGTAAAATTCCCCTAAAAATGCCCATTTTATTTTCTCACTTCTTACCATCCTAAGCTTTCTAAGTTATCAGGGTGTCAGATGGATTCAAAATGAAATTACAATATTCAGTACATTCTTAACCATTAATTTAGGTAACACAGCTAACAAACATCCAGTACACACTTTATTGAGTAAAATGAAGAGTACGTTAAAATAAAATTAATCTTAGATACCATCTATTAATTCATCTTAAATACACAAAGCAAAAGTATTTGCCAACATCTGATCAATTTACTATTACTCTAATGATCTCAAAGAATATCTCTCTCCCAATACCATACTTCATGGAAAAAATGCGCTCTCTCACATGCACAGTCTGAAAGATCCATTCTCCTGGGCTCAGCATATTTGGCTGCCTTTCTGTAAATGCTGGCACTAGTGTTTTGATAGCGCTCAAAGCAAGGTGGATTGTAACTCCGTGGCTTAGCTTTAATTAACTTTGAAAGTTGCAGCAATGTGGCCTGGCATGAGGCAATGAAATGATTTGGGTGCACAGGCTGAACACCTGCAAGGAGGAGTTTCTTGAGCAAGGCATTAGTATTTTAAGAGTAGATGGAAAAGGAAGGCTTTGAGCACAACTAGCCACCTGAGCTCTCCCCGTGGCTTAAAGCAATTGCCATCACTAACCCTTTGTTTCAGAAACAGTAGGTTTTTTAGGTCATCCCTAAAAACTGGGAATTTAGATCATCTCTAGCCTTCTGAATGTACATTGGTAATAATAATCTCCATATAAGTAAAAACCCTTTATATTCCAATTTATTTTTATCCATAGATAAAATGGAGTAGAATTTACTCATATTATACTTTCAGCTAACCTACATGCTATCAAGTGTAACGTTTCACTCATTGTAAAGCCCCAGAAAAATCTTTTTTATGCACAAAATCTTTGCTCAATGACATCTGTGTGAATGCTAAGTCATCAAAAATGTACTTTGTTATCACTTTTGTTGCTGTTTTGTGTGTTAATGGAATATAAATGGAAACTGAAGAAAACTTTCTGCTTTGTTTTGACTTTGTTCATAGAGCGTACGTACTTCTCCATTCCCCATCTTATGTGTTGTTTTCTGGTAATATTAGTAACATAAACTATGCAATCTTAACAGTAAGTCTGCTACACAGTCTGACCTATGCAGCTATCACAGTGTAGGAAATAGGGAGTCAAAGGTTCCTGTCTGCTTACATGTCAGTGTTTAATTTCTGACCAAACAAAATTTAGCCACCAGTGCACTTAAAAACAGCGTCTAAACGGTCATCATTAAAATTAGAAATTTTAACATGTGCATCCCAAACAAACAAAATCATTCTCCATTTTGAAGAACATGTCTTTCTTCCACAGGACCTTAAGCAATACCTTCTAGAAGTGAGAAAAAGAAATACCATATAAATTTTATACTATTCATTCACCTGCACTTTTGTTTTCTATTACAACAATTAGAGAAAAGAAATTCCTGTACCAAAGTTTGGCACCGCAGATATTTGGCCTTTATCATGATTAGGTTATTCTATTTGAGTAATGGTCCTTGAAAACAGAATATTGTGTACTACTGAGGCCCAAATCTTCGGATGGCATAACCTGGCATAACTCCATTGATTTAGTAATACAGATCATAAACCCTCTGAGCAAAAGACGTATCATTTTATGCTTGGAATGTGCCACTCACATTGTGGGTGTTATTGTAATTCAGCTGGATAAAAAATGCTAATAGCTGAAAACTGAGTCTTTCCAGGAAAACATGAAACGAGCTTCTAGGCAAGGAAGAGTCCAACTAGTAACTCACTGGAAAAATTAAATATCTTATAGACTATTGTGACAACAATTTCTAGCAAGTTCAGCACTAAGACAATCCAGAAGTCCAAATCTGTTAAGAAAAACTAAATACTGCTCATCTAATTCAAAACTGAGCAAGCTGTAAAGTGATCCTGCAATAGGAAACTGATTAAGTGGTTAAAAAAGGCAGGAGGGGGAAATGTTTCAGAATTGTGCCTGGATGCTTTCTCATTTTCCTATTTGCAGAAAAAGAGAATTTGAAACCGAACCCAGAGGAATAAAAACTACCGTTTGCACTCTAAGCATATTCAGTTCTGACTGACTGCTCTTATTAACCAGCTTGTCACCAGAAAATGTTCCTTATTAAATTGTCCAAGTAATAAATTATTATTATAATAATGTTTCTCTGTTTCTCTTCATATAAAATTAATGTATCCAGTCTGGCATTGTATTTGCTACACTTTGCACTTTAAATGTAAATATTACCAGTTATTTTCATTACGAAACTGTTGTACTGATGTTTATGTTGTTAATTCAGTTTTCCTACTACCAGCTTTGCTCTTTTCTCAGTGAACATCCAGCACCCTCTTCATGAACCCAGATGATTACACTCTGCCAGGCAAAACAATTTCTGCTACCAGACTCTAGCCATGTTGGAGTTAATGTAAGTATCACACAGGAAAGTCAGATGGAGAGGCAATAGGAGAGCTTTTGATAGCAACAGAATTCAGTTTACTGCTACAATTTCAGAACATGTAGGGGGAAATGGTCTATCTTGCTAGAGCTAGCAATGTTTATTGTACAAGTACTTTGAGATTAGTCATATTAATGATCTGTAATACATTTTCAACTCTCTACAAGGAAGGCTGTCAAAGTATGAAAAGAGAATGGCGAAAAGGGAAAGTCTCACCCAAAACCAGATGAGAGGTGAAGGAACTAAAGAAAGACATTGAATCAAATTTAGCAATGAAGCTATGTCATGTCAAAACTGAGACAAGAATAAAAATGTATTTGTTATGGCTTCACGCTTTACTCTGAAATACTAATGCTGACAAATTTGACAGAGCACTTCATTGTCTATTTCAAAACAATATTCTCATTCATTGTATTACTCTTCTGTTTACATCGGAAACTCAGTTACACCTTTTAATGGCTACTGACCTGTGTACTTCCATCCTAGATGAAATGTTTTAGGATTAAGAGAGGGAACACTGATAGAATAGCAATTTCATGAGGCCTTACATCCTCTGAAAGACAATGTGATTCCTAAGGGAGAGGAGGAGGAGGAAAACATGAAAAACATTTTGTTGCAATTTCAGAAACCAGCATTCTCCTTGGAAAACAGCCACTTTGGCATGCTCAGAGATAATCCTTCTTTCTGTGATCTGTCCAGAAGTACCTGTTCTCTTTCCCAGTGACTTCCTTAAAAAATGTTCCTGCTTAATAAATTTATAGCACCTAAACAACCTTAGATTTCCCTTAGACAACATCTATACAATAAAAAGTCTGTATGATAACAGGTGTGGGTGGAAACATATGAAAATTATTTTTGTCCTCTTGGTTTGTTTTAAAAAAAATTAAATCTTTTCCTTCTTTCCTAAGCTCCATCATATAATTACAGAGTAAGGTAAAGAATGTTTAAACATCTTAGCAGATCACTTTCAGATCTGTTTTCTGAATGTTCAAGTTCAGAAGTATTTGGGTTTGGGTTGGTTCCAATATTCCAGAAATTATTTACATCATTGACATAACCACATAACTGCAAAGAAAGACAGAAAATTGCCTTTTAAAGAGACATGGCAACAGTCAACAAAAAAATCCCCAAAGCATATTACTACATGCTATTTCTTATGATTTGAAGATGTATAATATCAGGAAAATATACTAAAAAAATGGTGACACGCACAGATATTGAGCTATTATACTCTGGGAAAGGACATATTACAAGTAGTTCTTTACAGAAATCTCAAACCAGAGAATTCTTTATCTGATCCTGATAAAAAGTGGGAAAAATAATCAAAAACCTCAGAAAATCTCATTCTATTAGTAATAAAGAACAATAGGGAAAAATCAAAGTATTCTTTACATCAGAAATGTATACTATTTTAATAAATTTGATTTTACAGAATATTCAAAAACTTTTTCCGATCAATTGCACAAGAAGTTATCCTTTTAAACTAGTAGATTTCTCAAATAATATACCTTGTTAAAGTGCTTTTATTTCCTGACTAATTAGTAAGCTTATAAATTATCAATATTCCCTATCATATCTTATTATTTTCAGAAGACTGCAGGACATTTTACTGATTACTTTAAAATAAAAAGCAGAAGAATCTAAATTTAAGCTGGGCTTTCTATGCCCATTTCATATTTTGTAATGTTTGACTTCTACTTTGTACAATGCTGTACAGAATGAAGCCCGACAAAAGTTCCTAATCCGAGTAACTCAAAATGCTTTACTAAAGTAGGGAAGTAAAACATCACCATTCACATTCCACAGAAGGGAAGCCATTGTCAGAGAGAGATTTAAACTCAATAGTCTGAAGTCACAAGTCAAGTCACTTGCACAATCCTTTTTTAAAATTATGACCAAATGCCCCATTATTGTCATTTGAATGAGTAAACACGCTTGGCATACTTTAGGGGCAAGATATGTCTTAAAATACTAGAGACGTTATTTGCAACACACCTGAAGAATGACTGTAGGTCTTGAAAGCACTGAATAAATTGTACTTCCAGGAGCGTCACACTAAGATACAATCTGAACCGATGCTTTTCTTGTGGATTTAAATAGGAAGACACACAATTTGTACCTATGGTCTAATGATAGCATGCCGCAGAACAAGCATTTCACAATCACAATCTGCCTCCTGTAACAATTCTGCTTAAATTTTCAGGATTTCCCAGCACAAGTTCTCTGTTGTAGACTTACGTAGGTGCAGGAGACTCACAGTCCTCATGAAAACAGAACAGCATTTCCTTCTGCTACCTTTGTCTTTCAGACCTTCCAGGACTGCATATTTTTTTAGGTACCACCTTTACAAGTTCTAAGGGGCATCTGTTGATTATGCATTGGACTTTAAAAACAATGGACTTGTAAATGAAGATGGCAAGTTTGAGCCACTACATCTGTCTCTGTGAAAAAAAAAACAACATATATCCTACTCTTCTCTGTGAAATTTTAGTCTGTATGAAGGTAGCAGCCGAGAAACCAGTCATTTTTCATGCATTGCAACAGATCTTCTTAACACTGTTATTTACATACTATTGATTTGTTATGTTTGGCCATCTGTTTGTGGGTGAAATACTGTAGGCATATTTCATTTTCTTTTGACTTTGCTTAAAAAGCTTACCAAAATCTTCTCTTTTTACCCTTATAAATACTCTACGTTCTTTTCATCCTGTTGGAAAAATGCTACATAATGATAATCCAAGACGCTAACATTACCCTCAGTGAAGTATCATCTGTGGGTTTCTTTAGGATCTGAAGCACTGAATGGATGATTCTAAGTACTTCCTTCACTCTAGAGACACTATTTTTCCTCTTTTACAATTAAGTGGAAAGAATGGTTTCACATAGTTTAACTCTACGTTCCTCTATTTAAGATCCTCTAAATAATGCCAATAATTTTGAACCAGTTAACACCTTTAAACAGCAGATCAAGATTGCTCAAAAAAAACCAAAACACATTAGACAAGGACAATGTAATATCTACATTCCATTTCAAATTCAGCTAGAAGACGACCTGCTATACTAATACCCTGGAAGCAACATCATGTATAAATCCTTTAACAGCAGCTGCTTTGAACACAGTAGCTGATCTGAAATGCCGTGTGATTTAAATCCAAGTCGTACACAAAGTAATCCTCAAACAACTGAATCCTATTTAACTTCCCAAAACATCTAAATTTAAATGTAAGAAAAGCAAGCGTTTCTAAAACCCACTTTTAAATACACATTTAACCTTAATCTCTTTTTCTGATTCTTTTTTAAAGTATACCACCTGTACATCCATCTCAATTATATGTTCATGTATATACATATATTTAAATGTATAATGTATTCAGCTTACTAAGAACAGATTTGAATGAGACTTTTCCTCAGTTCTAAGACTACCACTGCAATTATCAATGCCTGGTCACAGTTTGGGCCTGTATCTATGCTCTATACTTTTTTGATCTAGTAAGCAGGAAATATTTATTTGGTATTCTTTTTTTCCTTTCCCAATACAATAAAATTACACCACCACCACCCCCCAAGCGAACAAAACCAAGCAAATCCTACTCTCCACCAGGCCCAAACCAAGGTATTTCAAAACTCATAATGAGAGAAAACTGGATAGTTTATTTTAAAATAATTTACGGTAAGGCTTACACCAGCATTATATCAACACTTAGGCCTACTGTTATGGTACTCATTTGCAAACAAGTGCTGGGTTGGTGCAGAAAATCTGTGTGTGAAAGACAAAAGTCCTGATTCAGATTACTTCTCTCTATACTGACGCGAGGAGAAATTTAATCTCTACACAATCCATCACCACTAAGATGGTGTAACTCCACTACATGCATTCCTTGAGCTGAATATCTAGAATGCAGCTCAACAAGTTTACTTTTAGTTGCTGGCTTTCTGCCAGCAGCTATTTTTTTCCCACCAACCTAAAGCCATGACTGGATGAGATGCCCAACCCTCCAGCCTACCTCGCATCATGTCAGGAGAGGACCCAGTGAAACTGCCAACTCTAAATCAAAGAATTTATTAATTTTATAGTTTATGACACTCAGAGGCATTGACTTTTATCCCTGAAGCCCACAATCATGAGGATTCAAAAACTAGTATTTCTCCAGCTTCTTAATTCTCACTCTTTGCTTGAAGATACTACCCATCGCAGAGTTGATCTAAGGGACCATTTCTGTGCCTCAGCCATTCCAGTTCAAAGCCTAGTGTCTTCACTGAGCCACATGAAAAAGCAGCAAAAGTAGAGAAAAATATCCACTTCTGTCAGCTCTACTACAACTTTACTATACAGAAGTTAACTTCCACAGAGGACGAGGATGAAAGGTTGGAAATGGCATCTTCTAAGAGGCTGCAGCAAGATTCATCAGCACCTATCCATCAGAGATCTCAGTGCCTCTGGAAGCTAACATCTATGCCCAGTATCTCCCTATTTTTAACAGAGCACTTACAACTAAAAAAAAAAATGGAAAAAGTTTAGAAAAGGCACAGTACTTTGTCTAACAGTAAAAAATTAAACTCATTTTAGCTTCCCATCTACTCAGCTGATTTTCAGTCTGTTCAGTGATACTCTGTCTTTCTCCTAAGTAGGAATAAAAACAGTAATTCATCCACTGTTTGGGATTCAAAGACTGCAACGTAAGTTTTTTTAAAAAGGTTTGTTGATATTGATAACTCTGCAGTGTGATGACACAGTGCTGTTGTATTGGTTTTATTTGTATCATTCTATGTCTATTCAAGCCCTAAGAAAAGCCCTGTGCACCTTGTAAGGTTATTTCTATGGAAAGACATTTTAAATAAAATCAATAAATAATGTGACCTGAAGGTACAGCGAGCTGCTCACACTGCCTATGAATTGCCAGTACAAGTCTCCCCTAGGCTCATAAACTTCCTGTCGCCTGTCTGGTAGGCTTCAAGACAAATTTGAATGATTCAGCTGGACACACTGGGACAAGTGAACCTAAAAGAAAACAGCAAAAATCAGTTCTCGGACATGACAGGAATTCTGAATTTTTTCAAGTATAGAAGTCATCGAAACAGCCAAAATGAAAGTGACATTCAGAACCAGAGCATAGTGTATTTCTACATGTGATTTAAAATGTTTCAGAAGATATCTTCCTTCCCTTCTGACAGCTCCTATTTTTAATTCAGTCACCTACTCCATTTCCATAAGACAGAAACTTTCGTTCCCCTTTCTTCTGTATGCCAGGCTGTTAAACTATCCCATGACATGCTGGGGGGGGATGTGGATTGGCATAAGCATGCTCAGTGGGGCAAAACTTCTCAGGAAGTCAGAAAGACCTGGAATTCAGCTTACAGAAGTAGGAAAATATTGCTATATTCCAATGACTGCACTGATCCACACAATCCTGTGTAATTTTTTGCCACTTAAAATTGTACACAGAATACAACTATTCTCTAAAATAACAATGCTAGCAAAACTGCTAATGTGAATTTAGTTAAGTTTTGTAAAGGTAGCCTATAACAATATGGCTTATGCCTCTTCCTGTATGGGACATGGCGCTGTAAATTTGTCAAACGACTGTGTATGCGTATCCCAACTGGTCAGGATACAGATATGCAGACCCCTTAAATTATAACAGTTACAGGTACAGTGGTAATGTTGGTGGGTGGAGAAAGCCTTAGGCTAGGGCTACAAAAGAACTTTTCAGATACTATAACTGTCTATTAGGGTGATGTTTCTACACTTATAATGACTACAATGTACCGGATGCTATACCAGTAAAAACTATATGAACAAGAGAAAGTTGTTTTCTGGATCGGCATAAATAATATTGATGTAACACTTTTCTTTTTTTTTCCTCTTCGTGTTAGCTTTATCAGCTAAATAGTGGCCTCTTTTCCTAATACAGCCTAGGTATTACAAACACATAAGGACTAATTATTTTAATGTAATACATACAAAAATAAAAAACATTTACTTGAAAAAATTACATAGAATAAAGGTAGCATGACTTTCACTTCTTCTTGCTCTCTGTTTCCCTTGCCTTTCCTTGGCTATGAAGCAAATTGCATTTGAAATTGATGGGGGGCGGGGG
>VYZM01011583.1:246049-275783 GCA_013398915.1 Dromas ardeola | reverse complement strand
TGGTGGCGGAGAGAAGAAAACCAAAACAATCCCTTACTGAAGTGGCTACTGCATAAGGGTTCACATTCTCTTGTTTGTCCTTAGTGTTATGCTTACACCTGGACAAGAACACCACTAAATACAATACACTTTTAGTCAGGTATATCACATAGCTATAAGAAAGTAGTAAAAACAGAGAGAGAGGAATGAAAGGTTATTAACTAAGTTTAGGACCTTCTAATTAATATAGTGATGTCTCAGCACCATCACTGAGCTAATCAATATCACAATCAATATTCTCATTTGCAACTTTATGGGTACTTAAGGGGAACAAGGCATCACATCTTTTTTAAAAACACCCAAACTTCCATATATAAATCATGCTTAGCACTGAAGGCAAATAATAAATGCTTATCTGACCAACTTTTGTAATGTTTACCTAAATGAAACTAGCTTCCATCAGTTCGAGTAATTCAACATCAGAAAGAAAACCTATCTTCGAGTCTTGCAGAATAAGGAAAAAGAAAAGGAATCTTGCAACTTCCAGAGCTGTATTTTCCTAACCGGAATAACTGTTTCCTCCAATTTTTATTCAAAACCTGCCTCAAATTCTTAACTCATTCATCCAAGGAAAAACTAATTTGAGGTTGTTTTTCCAGATTATCATTTAGCAAACTCTACAGACTAACAAGTAAAACACTGAAGCAGTATCTGAGCATTAATCCCCACATGCCAATTAGCCAACAGATACCAAAGCAGCAGTAGTAGATACCAAAGTAGTGACACTCTCCTCTTTCTCTCTGAAGACTGCCAGTTATTTCATGAACAGTCATTATCATCAACCCCATCATCTTGTATTTCTATATGCAAAACTGTTTCACTTTTCTAGAAAAAAAAAAAATGAAGAAAACACTGACAAACTTTACCAAAATGATCTTGTATTTTGATCTTTTTGCACCATAGAGAAACTGATTTTGATGGGAGTCTACTTTAGAAACAACAGAAAAAGCTCTGGAATAAAATTAGTCATTTGCATGCTTTAATTTTCACTGTTATCATGACATACACTTGGAAAAACAGCTAAAACTCAACCTTCTGCCTGTAAAAATCCAGCTTCCTACCACTTGAAGCAAAACAGAGTCTTCTGCTATTTTAGCGCAAGACACATGTTGCATGACTTTGATTCAATTGTGGGGACACTGGCATTGTTGTATGCTAGTCAATTTACTACAATACTCCATTGCTCTCCTCCTTGACCCATAGATATCTAGACACATAAAAAAAGAAACTACATTTGAAAGAAGAAAGCCGTTCCTTGAAAGGTCATGAGTGTATTACACAGAGCACAGATCATAAAGCAACACAACTTGTTCTTTTGACTGTACTCGAAACCATTCATTTGTTTTCTTGTTATAAAGAAAATACTTCAGACGTATCTGAACAATTTTTATGGCATACAATATTTGCCACATGAGTGTAACGAAGCAAGAGGATATGCAGTTATCTCCCCTATATATCTATATGAGCATTTGATTTATTTTATCATTAAATAATAATAAAATGTACAACTTGTGTTAAAGTTCTGACAAGTTCCTAGCTTTTTTTTAAGCATATTTATATAGGAATATACACATGCATAAAAATTAGGCACTTTACATTCATCTAGTATAGACTGATAAAACATATTTTGGCTAACAGATTTTGCTGAAAAATGAGTTGGCGATTATGTCAAATCCAAAGATTTTCAGATTAAATCAAACATTGGGAAGGGTTAGAATAGTTGATTTAATTTTTTTTCAACAAAACTTTCAAATTTTACAGCAAGTACTGAGACAATACTCAGATGGCAGTTTTCTCTTGCTTGCATATCCTTTACTTTCCCCTTTTTGCCCCTCACTTTATGTGAGTCCTGTGGCTAGGATACTCACGAGTTCTAGTCTTGCTATTTGGCCTTCTTCATCATTACGGTAGAGAAGGTAACCTTTTACTTGTCCAAAGACTCTCCTAAACATTTGAGATAGCAGAGCTTCCCTTGAAAAATTTCCATTTTGTAAAAAATGCTTAAAATATACTAGAGCAAAAACTGGAAGAAACAGGTACGCACCCATGTAATTAGATGATGGATGACAACAATCGTCCCTAGCACTTGGTGGACTTTGTGAGAGTCATCTACAATCCCTCATTAATCTAATTCTACACTTGTATTAAAATCGCCAGAAGAAATTTGTATAGTTCTTTAAAAATCCTGAAAAGTATTGGCTTTCGAATGAGCCAAATCAATTCGCCTTCAGGTGGACTTCTGAACTGAGAAAAGATCAGTTATTATACCCCTGACGTAAAACCGTGTGTTAGTCCCTAAGATAGAAGTATCAAGTTGCCCACCTCAACAGTCAAAAGCTTTAAGAGTACTAACAAGGAGGTGTGAAGGAAAGTTGAAGCACAAGGAGGTGAAAGAGAGGTGAGAGCAATATGAAAAGGCATGAAAAGTTCTCCCTAAATTATACTGAGATGCACAGAAACCCTTTCAAGAAAAGAAAAAGACATGAATTAATGATAAAAATGGACATTAATACTGACTAAAACAAAGTGAGAAGACTGGAAGTTTCTGTTCTCCCTCATTTACAATTCAGGAATGCTTGCTGACAGAATGAACACCAGTTTAAAACTTGTAACCTGAACTTTTTTTTGTTTTAATATTCTACACGTAGAATGTATTGCTAAAGGATATTATTAAAAAGGAGAATTTTGTACATTCAGAAACGCTGTATATTGAAGAGCAACAATTAATGACAACAAATCACTCTAGAATTCTTAGAAATTCAAATTGAGAGATTAAAACATTAAATCCTAAATTTTGCTACTTGTTCCCTGATTTATATTTCTAGTTCCAAGTAGAAATACAAGAGAAGAAAGGACCACAACAACCAAGTTTGGAAGCCACAGCCTAAACCAATCATTATTAAATGTAATAATAATTGAAGGTAGATAAAGATTATGGTGGGAAACTAAGTACTGCATATTATAAACTTTCTGGTTCCTCTCTGAAGCTTCTAAAGATGGTAATATCCAGAGATATGTTATTAAACCAGACAGATCACGGTATGAACCCGTATGACTTCCCAGTAAGTTAAGAGATTAATCATTCAACCACCTGCCTATCTCACTCCATATTTTGTACTGGCGCTGCAAGTGCTCAGCTAGACAATCTATGCACAGAGATAACTGTAGCTTTGGATCATGGACACACAAGAGTAGCGCTCACTATCTCTTCTAATAGCTTGTGAAAAACAGCCATTGTAAAGGGTGACAAGAGGAAAGTAGTTTCCATAAGAAATATTACTGAATATTAACCATGAGGCACGGAATGAAAAAAATACTAATGATGCTCTTCCAGTTCTGCTGACTTTGAATGAAAAACTGTATCTCTAATTAGTAGAACTTACATACGTGTATGTTAAAAGTAGTATCATTGGTATGTTCTGACAGACTTGACTTAATATATTGGAATGTTACCTTTTTTGTTTGTGTGTTTCCCTGTGTTTATAGGGACAGAATTGTCAGCTTCATCCTACTGGCCCTACATTGGGTCTTGTTTCTCCCTAAATAGAGGAGAAAATCAGTGGTCTTTCTTTTGTAACTGCCAAATCCATCATCTCCCGTGTGACAAAAAAGAAGTTACTCCCTGCATATATATTCCCTTTGTATTGTAATCAGCTGTGTTTTCGCTTCTAGCTGTTGCTGAGTTAGAACCAAACAGTGATGTACATTTTTAGGTGTCATCGTTTGGTAGCTAGATGAATGAAGCATGGAAATGAATGGGATATTAAAATATACAAAGGTTGTGATTTTCAGGCTTTACTGCTGAAGCCTAACAAAGTACATCACTCACCATCCGGTTCATGCTTTCAAGATATTCTTTGCATTCTTATCAACCAGAAAGTTACCTTTCCATTAAATGAATGCTGAGATTCTGGTATACAATTTGTCTGACTTAAAGAATTATTTTTTTTCCTCCTACTGCATATTCCCTCCTGTTCATGCCCTGCTGGCATTTTTCAACAACCTTTTCTTCCATTGTTTTGTCAACGTTGCTTTTAACGTTGCTTATATAACACTACTCTTCCACAGTTGTTTGCAAAGCCAGGTAATTTTCTATACCAGTCTCAGTTCTATCATGTAAGCCCTGATTGAACAGACTAGAACTATATGTTTTTAAATTGAAGAATACAGATAGTCTGTTTATCACGTGCTCAAACTCTTCGCTGACCCAGAGTCAGTGCTCAGAACACACAGTGGGATAAAGTAGTTAGAAGGGAGATATCACTGCACTATCAACTGCACAGTCAGCATACTCTGAGGTCTTGTCTGTGCTGGAAAGTCATCTCACTTTAACGAGGTTGGTGCAGTCAGTATAGCACAACCTGCATTGTTTGTTAATGTCTCACACCTTGGAGTCTGACGGGAGTCTGCTTCACCCAGTATCTCTGTTGTACCTGAAGACCACTGCAGCGAACATGAGCTTCCGCACAGCAAATGACCCTCCCAGTGTAGACGCAAACAGAATCATCTTTGTACGGGTAAAGTTATTCCTATAAAAGATGAGGAATAAATTATTCTGGTACCTTTATACAGAGGCTCCCCCATGTTCCCACAAGTGGGTCATGCCAGTATAATGAGTATTGATTCATAAAAGACAATATCTCCTATTCTGGCACCCGTTGACAAGTCCGACAAAGACAGTGTGAAGAAACAATCAAAGTTGCACTCTCTCTTGCTTATGAAAATGCACATTTGCTGCTACTTTTTAATTCAACTGCCTCATTGAGACTGTCCATTCATTACCAAATCTAAATCACAGTTGTTTTTGTCTTGAAAAACAGCTTTGGGATTTAATTTATACTTTACTTGTTGCCACCTGCCAATTGCCCCCAAAATAGGTTTTGCTCTGACCTTATTGAAAATCTTTAAAGCCACTTATTATGTTATGTATTACACTATTTATAAAACATCTGTCCTACATTTGACTGAAAGACCTAGCAAATTACTTGAAGTTTTGTTCATTCAAAACTAATCTTCTAACTCAAAGCCTGTCAGCACAGTACATCCCCTGATGGTTTTGTTTGTATGCTATTTGGGAAAATGATCATAATACTTTTTGATGACAAACAAAGGAAACATTTTGAATATCATGTCTTCAACTGTCTAGTAAAACAAAAGCCATCCTTTCAGTCTTTGTACAATATTACTAAATATTCATCTGTGCTATAACTAAATACCATCTATGTTAGACTGGACATATTTTTGATAGCTTAGAATCAGCCTAGAGAACTAATACTATTTATTTTCTGTCTTCCTGACAGAACGTCTTATTTGGTTTTCCTGCACAGCATACAGTATCCAAACCTTGCCTTTGCAATAAAAACAAACTCTACTTATTCACCTTTTTTTCTGTAATGTTACATAGACATTCATGCATATAAAATTAAATATTTTCATCTTCACCCAGTCTGAGAATATGTTCACTGATGAACCAGAATATTTATTGCATTTTCACCCAAAATACATAGGGTAGCATTTTATTCCAGTATTCTACGTTTAACATGACAGCAGTCAATCTTCCTATGTGTATCACTTTCATCAGGCATTTTAGCTACACTGAACAGCAGCAGAATATTTATCTACATTTCAGATGCTTCGTTAATTTCATAAAATGTAGTAAAATCCACTAAATTTTAATTCAGTTTAGTACTTCAGGAAGGTAATCCATACGCTGCTTTTTCCCTCTACTTGGTCCGTTCCATCGGATGAATCTCAGCACATTTGCAGATTTCTGCAGAGGTGAAGGCAGGTGGTAACAGCTTCAGAGAAAGGGAAGAGGAAAAATTGGAGGCTGCTACCAAGATCTGCTTGTTTTTTAGCGCTGAGTGCTTCTGCTGCCTGATTGCTATAGAGACTAGCCATCAGCCTAAGAAGGAGCTGTTATTAGCATCTGTGGGCAGGCAGAAGCAGAAGGGAGAAAAGCATCTTGAGCTAAAATGAAGATTTCTGTTCCAAAGGGAGGAAGGATGAAAGGACTGGTGGTGGTAGGAACAAAATGAAGAAAAAAAGGAGGAGGAAGAACTGAGGGAAAGGAATGAATTTGACAAAAGTGGTGCACATGGAGAGCCAGATGGCAAATCCTGACACTCCTTCAGGCTTAATGGGATGGGGGAATGTCATAGTCTGTCTATTAGCGTTTTCTAATGCAATACATGCTCTCTGCCACACGAAGAGGCCTCACAGACATGCAGGCTCTGATCAAATCCATATCCTTATTTTCCCATGTTCCCAAAAGAACCGCTTTCTATATAAGCCACTGATTAGGTAGTATTTATGGGTTATTTTGCAAAAATATAACAAGGGTTCAAAATTCAGAATCAGTAAAACTAAATTTGCAATAATTAAGGACTACATTTTCTAAAAATCCACACAACTGCTGTTACTGTAAGCTGCCTGCGATTTGAACCGTTTTTAATCATTGCTACTTTACACTGCCTATACATTATGAATTGTATAGGGTCAACGGAACATAGTGATAACCTGATTCATGGCTGGATCTCCTAGATGATATCATACGCCAGCTAAAACATTAAATATTTCTTTATTTCTTTTAGTGAATAAAAAAAGAGAAAAAAACCAAACTGGTCCCAATTGCTTACTAAATCTTCTGACTTTCTAACAGAAAATTCATAGTCACTTTTCCTATGTTCCTGTCTTGCATATACAGTGATAAGCACTTCATTGGGACACATAAAATACAAACACTTGGGGAATAATAAACAAATGTATTCCAGGAAAAGCTCAAAGATAGCAGTACATAAAAGTATGGTTGCTGTAAGTCAAAGCCCAAATGTTCATAGATTTTCGTACAGGGGAGGAAGGGAGGAGTTGCATATTTTTTCTGTTTCTGTAACTTTCATCTGAAATCAAATGCATGAAGTTTTGAGGATGACCTTTTTTGCATGCATTTGTACTTTTCCAGACACCCTGGGAGAATTTCCACGCTACAGAAAATAATAGGATTTCTGTGGCTACCAAAAGCTGTGCTGTTGCCTATAACATGAGGCATTCAAGTAAAGAAAAGAGAATACAAATCTGGTTATGCTTCATTGCTTTGTGGTACAATCTAGAGTAACAAGAAAATTGTTTTGCAAATAATTTCATACTTAGAGATATCTGTTGATTTGAATTCAGAACATCGATAGTGCTTTTATGATTTGAAGTTTTGTACCTTGTATGTAGCATTTTCCAAGATGTCCACCCTAAAGTTTCTTATTTTATGTTTTCAATTCATCAGCAATGAGGAGCATCCATCAGGCCAGGAATTCACATACACACAGTTCTGTAAAGACATAAAGCAAAATATTTTTAACCATCTCTCAAAGGCTCTCAAGGAGTCAGTAAAAATTGTAATTAGAAACATGCATGTCTGTACTGAATATATAGATAAGGCTAACAGAAAACCATCCAGGTGCAAGTTTGCAGCCTGTTTTTGACTAAGAATAGCTCTGAATGAGTGATTATGTCCACTCGTATTTCTATTAAATGGTACAACCAAGCCCTAATAAGAAAGATGTCTAATACATTACAGGAAATATTATCCAGGAATAGTGTTTTTCTATTACCTGAATAAAACCAGGAGTATCATACCTTTTCTTTATAGCGTTTTAGGAACACTTTCATTTTTAATTTGTATTTCCTGTCATCTAGATTTAAGTGCATTTTCAAAGAATACTTTATCTTCTGATAAATTAATCAGTAAATCTTCAGCTAGTAATGGGAATTTAATTTTACACAGAGATTTTGTAAAGTGCACTCTTTTGTAGTCACAAATAGTGAACGTCCCATTTATCTACAGGATTTTTTTTCCCTTATAAGATTGCAAAGAGGCAGCACTGTTAGGTGAAACATTTTTTCCTGAAATATTTAGTCTAGTTATAAAAACTTTTCTTTGGTCTAGTTCTAAAAACCTAATGGCAAGAATATGTCTGATCCATTCAAATCAAGTTTGGAAATCATTAGAAAATTCAATTCACTTTGAACTGCCCTGTAATAAGAAACAATTCAATCTGCTCAATTTTGTATTGTTTCCTTTCTTAATGTTGACAAATTTCAAATTACTTGGGGTTTGTCCTTCGTAGACAACATACCGCTTTATAAATTTACTCTCACTGATATTAGAGAATGTCAAGATTTGCAGGGGGCATCAATAACTTTGAATGACACCTAGGCACAGGTAGTGAGTTCTGTATTCATAGCAACTAAGCTCATTACAGGATACACTGCATTAGGTTATAGAGTAAAAGTAAGATCAGATACAATGTATGATATTCTAGATTTTTATTTATATATACACCCACATACATATATGTATACACACACACTCCTATTTTTTCACTTGCCTTATAGTAATCATCAGAAGTAAGACTACAAGAGCTGTCAGATGTAGCTCAAATTTTGTACTTAAAACAATTTGAAATGTTAATACCTGAGGCTTCTTCAACAACAGATGCTCAGCCCCATCTTTTATATCTAATAGTATTTGATTTGTGCAATGCACCAAGTTTTCTATTTAACAGTAGCTGAAGCTGTGGAATATGTGAAAGTTAATGATACTCTAGAGCTTATTACTTGCATTTTCAAATTTTTATAACACAACAATCTTAGATTTTTCCTGTTCTTATGCCATACCTGTGGCATATCCATCATATTCAACTTAAACCAGGACAAGTTTTAAGAATTTGATCTTTTTCTGTAGATTGAGTTTGCTTTGCTTCCATATGCTGGCTTTGCTTTTGGAAAGGACATACAAATTAGAATTTCTTCTTGTAGGAAATGATAATGCAACCTTTGTTTTAGAAATGAAGGGTAAGAAAATTGAACTTATATAACACAGAGGAACAATATTTTTGGACAGTTTGACATTAAACCTGCATCTGCTAAAAACAGTATTCCCACATCAGCCTATAGAAGATGCAGCACAGTGTCAGAATAAAGCATTGAAATTTGGTTGTATGAATTCTGTTACCACACAGCAATTTTCATCTGTATGGCAACAGTGAAAAATGAAAACATTTTGCATTTCAGCAGAAAAAAAGTTGATATTATTATTTCTCACAACTATTATCCTAACTTATGATTGTTTTATTCTAGATGACACACCTTATTTTAATAAACACATAATTAATTCAGAAATAACTACTAAATGAATTAACAGATAAGTAAAATATAATTAGCCTGTATCTAGCATAAACTTACACAGATTTTCCCTACTGCTTACTGTAATAATAGATATTTTCTAAAAACTCAGAACTGATTCTTCTGAAATCAATGCACACAGATGCTCCTTCTGTTCAAACAGGACTTTAAAACAATACAAATTTTGGAAATTCTAGAAATAAACAGTAAAAAGAGGCAGCTCCTCACCGCTATACAACATCAATTACACTCCAGAAAGAGAGGCCAGCTCAGATAGCGTGAAGCAGGAAGGCACAATGGTATGGACGCTGCCAGGTGAAAACAGACTTTCTGCCACCCTGAGCAACATGCTACCTAACAAAAATTTGTCCTTTACTGTGCCATTCAGACAAAGAGAAGCCTTTCCTTTCTTCTCTTCTTCATTAAATGCGTAAGTTAACATATTGCAGTTCTCACAGAATACAAAGTATCCGAAGTCTGATTTTCTTACATCTTATGCATTTCTTTGCACCTGCATAAAATGCTGCCATCTTCATTTAGAGCATTTCCCCCTGCTCTGTAGAGGTGTAGACACAAGATAAAAAGTAGTCAAAGAACGGGACTGTAATATCCAACACTGCAAGGTTAATGATGTTATTGGAACTTTACTTTTTTATATTTCCTATTTTTGAGAGATAACTAAGCTACTTGAATATTGCAACACAGGGTTTATTGCTAAATTTTATTTAAGCCAGTTTTTCTATCCCAATTGTAATTACCAATAACAACTAGACACAGTAGCTGAGATGAATTCCAGTGGCACTGTTCTTCTTTGTTTTCTACTAATTTATTGTGTGAATTTGATAAATTTTAGCAGTCAGGGAAGTGAAAAACTACCCCCATTGGCTAAAGCCAAGAACAGTTCAGATGTGCTAAATCAGGTTCTCCAAACAGCTGTGCCAGTATTCCTCTGTCCAAAACTGCTAGTTGAGTCTTGGGTCTTTACTGAACAGGCTGCCAGCTGCATGAAGTAATGCCAGATTGCATGGAATATAAACAAACATCTATTTGGACATATATTTAGATCAGCAAACATGATGCATTTGTGTCCAAGGGTCAGATTTAAGCCTAGACCTCCAAAAATGTGTCCTACTGTACTGATCAACTGTGCCATCTAGTTCTCTTTTAAGATAATCCTATTATGTAATGAATTATGATGAGAGATTTTAGCATTGCTGAATTGCAGTTAAATAATCCCTCTAAGCAGTTAGATACTAAGTGAAAATATTTCTGCTGTACCTGGGCCAAGTCTGAAAACATCACAGTATTTTTCTACTTTTCTTTTTTTTAACACAGATTAATTCAACATCGTTACCTTACCTAATTTTTACTAGGCAAGTATTCATGCAAGAGGGTAAATCTTATACAATCTCAATAAAATCCTCTAAATAAATTCACTCAGGTCTCAAAAAAGCTACTAAAACTGAAAAGTACGCTTGTGTTAACTGTGGATATTAAGGAGACGTTAATGTTTATCTCAAATTTTATAAATTGAAAAGTCTTCCGTTTAGATTGTCACTTAATGGTCATTTAAACACCAAGCTTCCTCTCACATCCAATTGTGTGTGGGTGTGACACTGGAAGAGAGATATATCACCAAAACTGGTTCAGCTGTCACCCAATATTAGCACCTGGAGAGAAAAAAAAAAATCAACCAAAAAAAAGCCCTCAAAGCTTATTTAAGTGGAAACACTTCAAAGGGCCTTGAAACCAATTCAGCAACCCAACCAAAAAAAGAAAGGAGAAAATTACAACATTAGCATAAAAATACTGCAAAATACTGCAACTGCAAGACACACAATTATGGTAATTTAAGGAATAAAAGAACTTGAGGTTCCTTCTGAGACAAGGACTCAGGTGAATCCTTTACACAGCCAGGAGGCTTGCACTTGATAAGCAGCCTCTACTGGAGGCTCTAGATTAGGTGTTCTTTCAAGAACTGTTTATTGATTGAAAACGAAAAAGGAAAAAAATATTAATGGCAAAACAGAGTTTATTAAAGGAATTAAAAGAATGACTCAGCGTGGAATGACCAGTCTCCGAGAGATGGATTCTGTACAAGATTACTGTTTTAGCCAAAGAAGTATAAATGGTAAGACAATACACTCTTCACAAAAAGAAGCCAAATACACCGCTGAATGATAGCTGCTAGGAGGTGGGAATACCTGACCGGCCAGCGGGTTACCCATCAATGTGCACAGAAAGCTGCTGCACCTTCTCCTTACCTAACCCTAGCCAGCGCGACAGAGACAGAGACGCAGGCACACGCACGTGCTCAAAGGTGCAACGGATCACAAGGTTCTCCCATTAAAACTGAGGATAATGGCTTAATGGGTTTGTGAGCCCAAGCTGGCAGGTTTTCTTGCATGAGGAGACAGAAATACTGATGCACGCTTGTGCACACCTGTGCACATGTGTGTGCAAACACACACAAAATAAAACAGAATGTGGAATTATATGAACTCAAAATTGCACATAAACCCCACTACTTCTGTCTAATTTCTTCTGTCTTATTTCTGTCTTTAAGACTCTCAGATGGATAAGAAACAAATTAAGCATTGATCCTACTGCTTGAGAAGTGGTCTTTCCCAGACAGCAAATCCTGGTGTGTAGTCAGGCTAAAACGCCCGATGACAGGCTCTAACTGCCAGTGATATCAAGAGGAATTATGGCTTAGGGTTGTAGGACTTTAAAACTTTAAATAGGTCACTCATTAATAAATCTAAGCAAAAAAGGGGGGACTCAGAAGTGAACGCGTAGTTCTGGGAGGCTAAAGAGGAAAAAATAAGCTACAGTGAGGTTTTGGCCACTCACCAACCCTGTCTAGTTGATGCACTGCAGTCACAGTGCAAGCTTGCTAATTAGGAGCCACCAGCAAGCCACGGTGCTCCCGCCATGCACTTTTTCACCTATCTTAAATAAGCTGAGAAAAGCTTCACTGGTTTTCATGTCACTCAGGGGTTCCCCTCGCACCACCAGATGTCTCAGCTGGAGAGCTAGGATAAGTATTTCAGCTGCCCTTGAAGCAGCACAAACCATGAGCATGCCCCAGTACTTAAGGTGTTCAGATGAATACCAGCCCGGTCTCGAAAATAAAATATTCTAAGAGGAGGAGCCAGACCATTAAGGAGTGGCTAAAGCCTCAGGGTATTATTGGCAATGTAAGTTAGAAATGCAAGTCAAATGCTGATCATCTTCTGCACTGACTGGATTTTTCCCTTAGTTGACCCCAAGGAAAAAAGTGGAATTCTCTAATATAACCAGAAGATACCCACATCAAAGACTTGACTAAATTTTGAGCTCACAGGGGAATCACAGAGGTATCCCCTTTGTAGTTTGGCAACTTGTATGCCGAATTACATGTAAACTGTGTTAAAAATATTAAGTGAGCTAAATTCAGGCTACATGTCTGAATAATAGAAACACAGGGAGACAACACAAATGCAGCTGTATGTTTTAAGTAATATTTCACTTTTTTGTATAGGCCTCAGGCAAATTGTCCGTTTACCGCTGTGTTATTTCAACGTGAATTTCCTCCATTTTGCAAGGGAAGAGGATGGGAGGGTGACACTTGTCTATGACCATTCTGCACCAGCCCAGGCTGTTTGCAATCCAACATCAAAGGTGCTGGTCTCAGCAGAGAAAAAGGGCTATTAGTTCCCTTACACTGATGTGTGAAATGAGAATAACTCAGATTTAAAGGCAGCTACGGGGGAGGATCCTCATGCCACTCTTCCCTGCCATGATGCAACCTACTGAGCATTTGGTATGTGTGTTAAATAAGTATGCAATAAATATTTTTTCTCATGTTGAAATACCTACCAAAAGCATAGCAGAAATGTGTCTGACACAAACAATCCAGAGGTTTTGAGATGGAAATTGTATAATGAACAGACAGTAGGAATTAATTCTTTTTAATAATTTCACATTATAGCTTCCCTACAACTTTTGTCAGGAAGATTAAATTGACAATTGAAGTTAAGAGAAAGTTATGAACATTTGGACTTACGGGAAGCAGAAAAATTAATTTTGGATTTCAGATCATTACAATCTTGAAAATCAGAACATGCTTAGCATGTATTTTCTTCTAGGTCAAAACCAATGCAAATTTGCTTAATTTTAGATACCTTTTTGTGCCTAATATCCATTGACCCCGTGTGGAATGGGAATAAGTATCTTGTTCCTGTCCCGATCTAAAGCTGATGATAAAAATACATGTGGTCATAAAATATTATGCTTTTTTCAAGAGAAAAAAATTACAGCAAAACAATTATAAAATGTGTTTTAGAAGCACTGTCATAAAAATAATTTAAATATACACAGCAGTATAACAAAGGGAATCTGCCTCAGGGGACCATTATTTTATACCTTAGAGGGGGGAAAAAATGCAATGTAACATATTGCAAACAGTGATCTGTTTACCAAAACATGACAAAAGCTGTCTAGGCACGTTTGCAAAAATGTAGTTGTAGACAGTTTGCTACGGGCTTGACCCAAAGTGCAAAGAAGACAACAGCCTTTATTAGATTGCACTTTGTCCCATAATTCATTAATCTCTTACATGAAAAAGACAGAAAATCTGTTATAGGTTGTAGTTATCTAAATACAAATAGAATCTAGAGGTAGAATATTCAGAGAGAACAGTAAATATTTTACAGAAAAATGTATTCAATTCATGATGTAGATGAGATTTTTAAATAATGCTAATTGTCTAGCCAATACTAGCTTCCTCCAAAACAAGAGCAATGGGGTTACACTGATGTGGAATTCCAGCTCTCAATTATCTCCTGTTCTACCAGTTGGCACAACCGTCCTCATCCCTTGCCCTGAAACTTCTGTAAGTATGTGTGCAAACTGTGATTTATTTTTTTTCCAATTATAACATATTAGGGTTGAAAGCCAGTCAAATTTGGCAAGAAGTCAAATTTGGCAAAAAATATCATCACCTAGTGAAAAAGCTAAATACAAATGGGACACAAAGGGCATTTGAGCAATACAAGTGGTAGTAGAAGAAAAGAAAACATTGGTATCCTCTCTATTCCTTTAGGTAAAGCAGAGAGGAAATAAACCCAAGATTTTTAACGACTATTGGCATAGGTCAGACAATGCAGGAAATAAATGAAACTAAACAAAAAAACTTTTTTTTTTTAATCAGTTCGGTGCACACAGATATTAATTCATTAAATATGTGTTCCCAATATCAATGATTTATAAATCACTGTCAAGGGATGAACTGAATTTTATTACACATGCTTTCCTGCTGTGCCTTAAGTCTTCCAGAATTTCCTCCACCAATAACAGGCATGTGAATAACTCAAACACCGAACAACTAATAAAATTAGAGAACAAACAAAAGAACCATAATGTCCAGGCTCCCTGAAAAACATTCACTTTTCCCTCCACTTTGAAATTTACACTGGCCTGAAGCCCAGAAAGAGCAATGTGCAATCCAGCACCTGTGACAAGTCTAAGACGGATATCTTTTGACCTGTCAGGATAGAAATGGAGGACAGAAAAGGAAGATCAAGAGCTTTCTAATAGAAATAGGCGCAATTTTATCAGTTCAAAAATAGTAGCTTTTAATGGTGCTATAACACTCAGTATGAAAACAGGATTTTGCAGTTCTAAAGTTTTTTTGGGGTACCATTAATAAACTCTATTTCTCCGTGGCTTGCAGATCATGATTAAGAACATGCCTACAAACAACAGAGGGATTAAAAACATAGAGTATCTTAAAAAATTCTTAGGGTCCAGGCCTTCACTTTTTAAACTTAATGGCATAAATTCCACTCACTGTGCCGAATCAGACCCTACAGTGCTTCTACACTAACTGGGGACTGATTTATTTATTTATTTGCCTCCCATAAATGTGACACAATAAGATAGGGGACAGGGTTTGTTGGCTCCTGCTCGTAATGACACAGACAACTCACTTCTAGATGAGTAATTTGTGGATTTAGCTCTTTGCTTAGTGTCTAAACTGACAAACACAAACCTAAATCCCAAGAGGGACACGGTAAAGAAAATCATATGATATAAGTGTGCATGCAAAGGAGCAAAAGCAGGGTTTAGAAACACTGATGTTTCTAAATGTTATGTAATCCATGGAGTGGACCAGTGTTTGCACCTAGCTTCATACCTTGTCTCTTGGAGCCATACAATGCAATGAAGACAA
Source organism: Dromas ardeola (assembly GCA_013398915.1). NCBI lineage: Eukaryota > Metazoa > Chordata > Aves > Charadriiformes > Dromadidae > Dromas > Dromas ardeola. The sequence continues at coordinate 260,353 of VYZM01011583.1, read as the reverse complement.
GTGTTACCTTGCTCCCAGGTTTACATTAGAAGCAGAAGTTAACATCCAGGACAAAGAACAGTGATTTTGATTGAAATGCAAATAAAACACGTTAAGAGTGCTGTTTAGCACTGATTTTGCAATACAAAAGTCTCGGAGCAAAATAAAAAAGATGGTGCCTGAATTATCACAATCTTCAATTTCAGAAAAAAACAGGATCTAACGTATTAATCATTGAACAGGCGGAGTTCATCCTACTGGTTTGTTTGAAAACAAAACTCTTGAAAGAGTTCTTTTTCAAGGACTCTTAAATGACTTCAGTGAAAAAAATCCAACTATTTTAGATAGGGTCCTCCAATATAAACGCAAAGCACTCACTAAGGAGTGCTATTGACTCAAATATGAGAACAACAAAAATTTTAATAAAATCACAGAACTATCCATAAGCATTTCAAATATTTTCATAACTAAACAGCAGTCAGTGATGGCCCATGGTATTAAGAAAAAAAATGGACAGAAATGGTCAAGTTACTGTAAAACTCTTTAACGTGCAAACATTAGTTATCTTCCAGTCCATAACACACTTGAAAGGAAAGTTCTGAGATGTAATATTTTCAAAACCAATCAGATCAACTGTTTGCACCCAGATCATATGCTGCAATTTCATCTCTCTCTTCAGAAAAGTAAGATTAGAAACATAAAAATAATAATGTTTGTTCACTCCCAAACACATATCAGATGCACACTCCATCACACATAGGTTTTAGTAACTAATAAGCAACATGAACATGGCAGACAAGCACAGCATTTAAGAATTTAAATGAATGTTCAGATTCATTTACTTTTCCAGGTAAATTTACAGATCAAAATATGGATTGGGACGTGAATGTGTATGTAGCAAAAGCTATTGTTAAGGGGTTTTTTTGGTGGAGGGTGAGTTAATGCTACGTATTTGATTGCTAAAAGATAGCTAAAGAATGTTACTTGTTGTCATGTGGTCATGGTTCTATTCCTCATTTTTCCTTTTTCTTTTTTCTCCCTCTTTGAAAAATAGCTACAGTATTCACTCTCTTTGTGTTTCGCTTTACTCCCTGGCAAATTGGCTGCAATACTGTCTACACAAGAGAGAATTTTTTGTAAAACTTAATTCATTATTTATAAGGTACTTTGAGGTGTTCAAAACAGCATATAGCAAATGAAAAGAAAGTGTAAAGTATCCAAGGATACAAGTACTTTGAAGGACTACAGCCTTTTAAAGGATTGCAAAGAACTCTTAATAGATGACAATATTTCTTTTCCAAGGATTCTGAAGATATAGTCTATATTTTGATTTAGAAATGTTTGTGATCTAGATGGAGTCATGTTTCCTGATTCCTTGGCATCTGTTTGACTCCAGTTTTACTAAACATTTAAGACCAGGTGTTCCAGACCATAATCCTAAAAAGAAAGCATTCATAATACAATATTTGTATGCTCAATGTCAATTCTTTACCATTCCAGGAGAAAATCATGTCACAGCTTTTTTTTTCCCACTCTCTGTAAAAACAGCTATTTAAAATTTGTAACATTTTTACAATTTCTTATACAACATTGCTTGCTTACTGTGATTTAGTGACAGTTCTGAAGTTGTAAACCATTTTTATATCATTATGTAATGCAGATAGAACTGAGACACTAAGTAATTCATAAAACAAAAAAGACTTAACTTTCATCAATCCATTCCAAAAATTGTCAACTGTAATGGGAAATTGTAAGAAGAAACTGGGAGGAGAACAGAGCTGGATTAGAGATGATCGCCAAGGTGGAAAAGTTTTAACTGCTTTCTCAATATCTGTAATTAAGATGTATAAAGTTTCATGACTATTACTTGTAAATTGTTTTTGAAGATGGAACCTAGCCAAACTTGGTATTTCTGTTATAAATATTTTCAGTCTCTTCCTCCTTTTATGGTATTACCTTCAAGTGATACTTGGTACGTGTATCGGGGGAAAAAAAAAAAAAAAAACAGCGTAGGCAAGGTATTTCACACTAGTACAGTTGAAATCTTCTAAACTGATTTAGGCTGCCACTAACTTGAAAGGCAAGGAGTGCAGATTGGATCGTAGCTTCTTCATCTGTGCAGTCAATTTCCAGTTCCAGTCCACAATTCCTAAGACACTTCAATGGTGTATCTTTAAAAGGAAATTGTTCTAATTTATTTGCATGATCTAAAAAAACTGCAAACAAGATACAAAGTCATGTGATTGGTTTTTTGGTCTTTTTGAGATGGCAACAGTTTGCAGCAATCAGTTGCCAATACCTTGATTGTGTCCTATTCTTTTGCAAGTAAAAGACATTATTAATAAAATTTGCGAAAGGAAATAACAAGTGACTTTATACCAATCAGTTGTCAAGAACTCAACTTTTCTTTTTTTTTTTCCCTTATATGTATATAAACTAAACTTGACTGTTGTTGTTTAAGACATAAAGCAAAAATGATGTCTTATAGCAATCACCTGTCAGTATTTTCATTATTTCTAGCACTACAAGGCTTCCCTATTTTCCTTATTTTGCAGCTCGACATTTAAAGGAAAACCTTTTAGCTCAGATCTGGCTAATGCCTGAACGTTACATGGCTTCACACAGGAAGAAATCTTTGTTCGCCAGCAGCGAGCCCAGGCACCACTGTCACTCTCCCAAGCTGAGGGGCTGCTTGCTCTTTGTTCCCATATCAAGTAAGCCCCAGTTTTTGTTTGCTCCCAGCATACTATTCTACTTTGTTGTTCAGATAAAAATGAGAGGCTGAAAGCAAGGAGGCAAATTGTTGCAAGAAAGTGAAAGCCCTTGGAAGACGAAAGATTTTCTCCCTTTACCTGGGGAAAACTGATCACGCAGGGCCGGGAAAAGATTCTGGAGGTCCCAAGAAAGCTTATAAAGCAGGGAGTTAGTGGCAGAGACTGAGAGTAGGGTTCTACAGAGAGAAGCAGAGAGAACAGACGGACCTCAGAGCTCAGTGAAGGAAAAAACCTTCTCTAAAGGGCCTGGAGAGGGACGCCATAGCTCAGAGCTACTGCAAATTACTGCTGGTCTGAGAGTAAAATGCATCAGTCCTACAGAGACACAGCGGGCAGTCACAGATAAAAATAAAATGGCTTCCAAACAGGTCTCTGTCTCACCCTGAATTTTCTCTGTGTAAAACATTACCACGTCACAGTTTATTTTCTACTAAAAGCATTACAGATTCAAACCCCTCACAGTGTTCTAGGGATTCTCACCGTAAGGAGAAAGGGTAAACAGATCCATCTGAACGCCCTGGTTATTGAATTATTCCTCCAAAAGGGAGTGCAAAAGAGTCAGGGACCATCATCCACATCCTCTTTAGCTCCAGCAACACCACCACCAGTTCACTGGGTTTTGCAATTTGAAAGTCTGAAGAGCAAACAGGTACTCTGAAACACTTTGAAAGATAAAAGACATCGGAAGATGCAAAAGCTGAAACCAGCACATCTTTGTCAACAACTGTCACAGTTTGGGCTGGATTGACCAATGATGGATGACAGATGCTCTCCCCCACCTCTTGCTCTGAGGAGAGGAAGAAGGGATATAAACAGATTTTACAAGTTCAGAAGGAACTAAACAATTTTAACAAAATACTAATAATAAAATAAAAAGGAAATAATGAAATTGATACAATACATACGAAACCGTACCAAGGTCCCAGGATGACATCACCAGCAGGCACTGGGGAAGTCCCAGACTGGACTCAGCAACGGGCGGGAACTGGATTCCAGAGCTGGAGTCAGCAACACAGGGATCGGGATCAAAGGCAAACAAACAGACAGGGTCCTCCTCGGACACCGGCCATTGAAGAAAGAGGTTGACCCTTTGATCCCCCAGCTTTTATACTGAGCATGGGGCAAATGGGATGGAATACCCCGTTGGTAAGTTTTGGGTCGCCTGTCCTGTCCACTCACCTCTGCAGGTGGGACCGCTCTACACTTTTCCATTTCCAACCCTCCAGTGGGGCAAATAATGAAGTTAGCTGACCTTGGTTGTTATAGCAATAAACATAAGCAACAGCCTCTCTGCGTACCGTTCCTTGGCTTTAACTATAAAACACAGGTCTTATCACTCTGAGAACGGACAGTTTTCTGCACAATATGCTGTTAATTTCAGAGAGTTAGAAGAGGCCTAGCTAAGAAGTAAAATTACTGAACAGAAAGGTGCTTCTGTTCTACCTCAAATCAGGACAACAATATAAACTATATTTCCAAGCTTTTGGTGCTTCCACGTCTGTTGAAACAGAAAAAGGCCAAAAGCCCTTGAAAAATTAAAAAAAGACCTAAAGGTAGTCTTTTGTATTTTTATTTTGGTTTTGTTTTTAAACAAACTTGCTAACTTAAGTTCATCTCACGTCTTATTTCCCTTATTCTCATTTGCCTTTCATACTGCATAGGAAAAAGCTATGTACAGTCACTAACTTCAAGATGCTGTAGAAGTGATGTGCTAAAAAAAAAAAAAAGATCAGCTCTAGTTTAATGTTTTTGCAAACCATCAAACACCTCATTAAAAAAAACCCAACCAAAACTAAAAACATCTTACCAGTTCTAGCGATGTTTTCTATGTATGAATATATTAACAGCAAGAATCTCAGCGCAAATTCCTAATTGAAAAAGGTTTCAGTGCACTAGCGGTCTTCAGTAGGTGGCTTGACCATGAGACTATATGAGACTAAAGAAAGATCCATTTCTGTAAATGTCTGTATCAATGTCTGATTTTGCATGCTCCAGAACATTAAACTTTTAGTGAGTTATTTATTTTTGCATTGTTTCAGCTTTACTGTATCTTTGGAGAAGCGTAACTGTAACAGAGGGTGTCCAAAAATGTACAGACTTGCATCCTCTGACAAATAATAGAAATCAATGGGGCCAGAAAATACTGTGTACAGAAATGTTTTATGTGACAATAATTTCCCAATGACTAAATTTCCTACTTTCCCCATCAACCCCATGACAGAATTTTGGCTGATATTTGAAATGTATCCAAAAGTAACATGTCTACTGTTCTGATCAGAATTGTAAATAAGACTTGACAGCTGCTTTTTTCTATTTGTTGGAAATCAACCAACCCTTCCTAAATGTTTCAACTGCTGTCTACGTATTGCAGTACAGTACTAACTTGTTCATTACTGCATACCGCATAGACCTACTTTTAGACATTAGTTTGAAACATTTGTACTGATCACCTTTAAAACTAATATAACAGTCATATAAATGTTATAGTTTAGGCCTCTAATAGTAATATTGCCTGACTATTCTTTTCCTCCACCCCATTCGAGCACAAGGTAATACTGTCCTAACAATTTGCCTAACACGCTGACTTTATGGAGTGTCTCAGAAATCTCTGCATTTCTTACAAGCACTTTCAGTAGCTGTTCACACTGCCCCAAATTTATCAAAATGCCAGTTCATTAAATCAGATCTTCTGTTTTCCTTGTGTAGTTTTCTAGGAGCAGCAGCTGTCGCATCCACCTGAAATTCCAGCTGGTGATTAATATAAAAAATTTCAGTAAATGTAAGGCAGAAAACAGACATGGGATTATGGACCACATTACTCCAAGGTCATGCATAGTGGACCACGTCTTTCCACCCACTTGCCTCACTGTGGAGAATACAAAATGAATATGGGAAACAGAAAATGAAAAATTCTCTCATTCGATATATTCAGGATGCATCAACTTAAGAGCGGCTGAGGGAACTGGGGTTGTTTAGTCTGGGGAAAAGGAGGCTGAGGGGAGACCTTATCGCTCTCTATGACTACCTGAAAGAAGGTTGTAGTGAGGTGGGGGACCGCCTCTTTTCCCAAGTAACAGGCAATAGGACAAGATGAAACAGCCTCAAGTTGCCCCAGGGGAGGTTTAGATTGATATTAGGAAAAATTTCTTCATTGAAAGAATTATCAAGCATTGGAACAGGCTGTCCAGGGAAGTGGTTGAATCACCATGCCTGGAGGTATTTAAAAGACGGTTAGAGGAGATGCTTAGGGACATGGTTTAGTGGTGGACTTGGCAGTGTTAGGTTAATGGTTGGACTTGATGATCTTAAATGTCTCTTCCAACCTAAATGATTCTATAATTCTAATATTCTAACGTTGGACGCTATTTCAATGACTAAAATTTCCCTTGCCATTTTCTACCACATTATTGTCACATATACTTTCACTGAAAGATTCTGAAAGACAAATGGCACTTAGCACATTATCTGTGTCAGATCATACCCTTAAAAGAATGGCCCTAAATGATAAGCAACATGGGTTACAGTCAGCTGTTCACTATAACGGCCCATACAGACTACTGTGATCATGAAGCTGTTTCTTGGATAACAGAAGTTGCATGATTTTCTGGAAGAATTGTCTCTTTGAATTAACTGTATTGTTCAGTCATCCCTCTCCCCTCCCCCAATCCCAGATATCTACCACCAGCAGCTCACCAGTGATGGTAACCAGAAGTCACACCAATTTCTTCAGTGATTAATTGCCCTCACTTCATAAAACTGTAGGACTGTGAGGTGTGATTTACTTTACATTGAGCAAAATGACATTTTAAAAATCTCTACAGCAATGAACCGTAACTTACACCACTGAATGAAATTTTTTTAGCTTGATTTCCTCAGAAAACAAGATTTGTTTGATGAAGGTGTTTGTATTTAATTCCCTCACCTCTGGGATATACAAGGGTCTGTTTGTCCTTTGATCCCTAACTCTTAACTTTAAGTTTGTTGTCTAATTTTAACCAAAAGTGAGACAGAAAGACAGATCTCCCAGATCTGCTGTTTTCACTAAAATAATGAAGGAAAAAGGCTTAAGTAGTGCCTCCTGATAAGCAAAAGACTGCAGAATATACTTGTTTCTGACTTGGTATGAAGAACCAAGGTCTGAGTCAAACATTAAGTATGCCTTTGCCCACACAAAAAAATACCCTAGTTGGAATTCTCACTTTTCCAGGCAGAAGAGAATCCAAACACAAGGCAAAAAGGCATAGGAAATCAGACATCATTAGGGATATTTGGTTTATATGTTGACTGCAAACGATACTGTGAGATCACAAATAGGGTTTCTGTAAAAAAAAAAAAAACAGGTTATTGCCAAAATGATAAGTGATGTAAATGAAAAAATATTTTTACCACTCTCTTTTTACACCAATTACCTTCACGTAAGCATCAAAAAAATTCTGCTCTGAAATTTGAAAACAGTATTTGTATGCATATAAGTATTTGATAGAATTATTTTTCGCTCCTATGGCAATCATATGGAAGAAAGACTATTAGACAGGTTAGAGAGGAAGGATAACCTGCCACATTCTTACTCAAAGGGACAAAATACATCACAAGAGGACATGACTAGCTAGAGGAACTGTCACTGGAGTGTGATGCACTGTTCCCAAATTGTTAACTTGCAGTAACATACGGCAAAGCTCCTATGACAGACCATAGGAGGTCTGTGACCGAGATATGAGGTGCTCTAGTGATCTATTTAAAGAGTACATGAGACTGACTATGTAGCCATTCCACAATGTTCTTTCTCCAGATGCAGTTCTGCTTAAAGCAAATAATCACAGTGATGTAAGTAGTAATCTTATATCTTAATCTGCTGACAATTTTTGTAGAGAAGATACCAAACACATGGCAATCACATAAAATTAAAGGCTTTGACCAGCTCCTGTCCGTTGCACCTAGGTATGAATCTTGATTCTAAAACCAGAAACTTTATTGCACCGACCTACTAAAAAAACACTTAGTAAGATTACATTGCACACTTTTGCGTCTTTCCATTCACAGCCATGAAAGTTGTCAGCCCTATCATTTTGTTATGAGTTTTGCTCCTCATTTCTGTGTTGTTATTAGACAGTTTCTGAGATTTTTTTAATTACTCTCTGTTCTTAAATATGACTGGCTTCATATCCAACCCATCTGCTCTTCCAATTTGCATTCCTTAGTGTACAGTTCTTAACCATTCAGTAATTTCAATCATTCTTATTTGCAAATTGCTATATGACTATTTGCCATGGCATACAGGTTTATTGTCATGATAACGACAAATGCTGAGTACTTTACAATAGCTCTTCATTTTCATCCCTATCTTAAAAACATTTGCTGACATACACAATTCAGTGGCTATACGAGCATTAATGAGTTTGTATATAAATGATCCATTTGTGCACAGAAGACACTACTGGACTGATGTTTCAGCACATTTCATGTTTGAAACAGAATTCCTAAAATGCTTGTAGATTCTGTTCCTTATGTGTAAATATGTGTTTATCATTCATTCATTCATTCATTGTGTACCTTTTTAAATTATGAAAAAAAAATTCTGATGCAAAAATCCTGAACTTCACTGTTATAAATACAATTATAAAAAGCTGAACACAAGCTTTGAATTCTCAAAAATGAAAAGATATTTTCAAAGCCGAATGAAAATCTGTACGACTTTAGGACTAATAACATCTTCAGAACTGCAATCACTTTTTCCAGTGCAGGTGTCACGGTACTGTAAAGTCACAATCCTACATGCTGACTCTTCAGCCCGCTCAGATAACAGTTCACTTTGTAGAGGATTGGCAATCCAACAGAAACAGTTCTCTATTCTGTGTCTTATGAAGAAAGCTATTAAAATAAATTTAATAAAGAATATATTATTTATGAAACCAAGGAGTATTAGTCACTGAAGTGAATATGAACACTTTTTAAGAATGTTCTAGATCATACAAACAAAAACAAGGTATACAAATTATATAGCTGTGTACTGGTTTATGACTGCTGTATACCTTTCAGTGATGACTAAATTATTTTCTATTTACCTCGACAGAAGCAATTTTAATTAATTCATATCATATATACAGACACTTCATTCTGAAAGTTCCAGTTGAGTAAGAACTATGCATTTTCTAGCAATTTAATATTTTTTCCTGAAAATGTAATTTTACCACCCTTTTTAAATTTTCCTTTAAAAATTATATTTATGTCTGTCGTGGTTTTGGCCGGTTTGGCCAATCAGAACGACAGATGGCCCTCACCCCCCTCTCTCCTCAGAGAGGAGAGGAAGAGATAAGGAGATTTACGAGTTTAGAAAAAGAACTAAACTACTTTAATGAAAATAATAATAAATAAGGAAATAAGAAATAATAAGAAAATAATAATAAAAAAGTATACAATATATACAAAACCGTATCCAGCTCCCAGGATGACGATCGCGTCACCACAGAAAGTCCCAGACTGGAGTCAGCGACAGACAGGAGCTGAATTCCGGAACTAGAGTCAGGAGTGCTCGGATCGCGATCGAAGGCAGACAAACAGACAGGGTCCTCCTCAGACGTCGGCCATTGAAGAAAAATGCGAGAGAGAGCCCCCTTGTCCCTTAGCTCTTATACTGAGCGTGATGCATATGGGATGGAATACCCTGTTGGTCAGTTTTGGCTCACCTGTCCTGTCCGCTCCTCCCTATAGGTGTGACCCCTCTATGCTTCTCCGCATCCAACCCTCTAATGGGACAAACAGCGAAGTGAGCTGACCTTGGTTGTTATAGCAATAAGTATAAGCAAGAGCCTCTGTGCATACCATTCCTTGGTATAATCAGGTCTTATCACTCTGAGAGTGAACAGTTTCTGAACAATACGCTGTTAATTTCGGAGTTTAGTCAGTTAGAAGAGGCCCAGCTAAAAAGTAAAATTACAAATCAGAAAATTAGTTCTGTTTTACCTCAAACCAGGACAATGTGAAATCATAATTCAAACTGTAACATCACAACAGAAGTATTCCAAATATGGGCAAGCAGAACATACTTAGAAGTACTGTGAAACAACATTACTTTGAAGAGTGGTTTTGGGATGCATTTCTCTCTGTTTCTCTATGCATTTTCTCTCTATTTTCCACAATACAAGTTATTATTTCTTACAGAGCAAGTTGTGGAGGATTTGCACCTTCGTCTAAGTTATACAGCATGCTATTTAGTACCATGTCCACTGATTAGTTTTAAATGAATGTTTTCTAAAACTATTTTGATTTGATTCAGTCCTTTGCTGACTGGCTTCAATCTTGTTTTAAATTCTACTGACCACACAGCATCTCCATCTCAGACTCACTTAACCCTCTCACTTCCCTTTTTGTCCACTTCTTATTTTCATTTTACCCTTTTCATTTCCCATTTCCTTACTTTTTCAATTTCTGCTCTTTGAATTGCTACACTATGTGTAATGTACTGTACTATGTGTGCAGTACATCCTTCTCTCCTATATAACATATGCCATGTCTGTTTTCACTGTAAAATTTCCAGGGCAGATACTATCTATGTCTTTATATTTGGAAGAACATTCCTCTTGTTGATCAGTCCCCATGCCTAGATATAACTAAACTTGACAAAAAATTTTCCCCCAAAACATGCTAAAATGTGGCCTATTGACAATTACATCTCTTCAGCTGGTAAGTGAGCAGCAGGCATAGATAGATTTTTCAACCTCTTTGCCTCCTCTCACAAAACTTTTATCATATTTGATGCATGAGTAAAATCAAGACTTATTTGTTTGAATGAGGCAAGGCCATGAGGAAGACAGATGCTGAATGCACCAGTTTCTGTTATCCTAAATTATCTGAGTGTAGCTAATCACAGGTTAGGATGGGGGAATGGACGACAGGATCTCTTGAGATGTCTACCAGCCATATTCTCTATTATTTCAGGCAGGTGGCTTTTCTCATTTAATTATAGACAATCTTTTTTTCTGTTCTGCAGTAACGCCTTAGGAAGTATAAGTCTTTATAAATGAAATAATATTAAGAAAAAGTTATAAGTGAATATACTTTGAATATTGTTTTGGTTATCCATCACAGCCTTGGAGTTTAGAAAATCACAGAATCATAGAATTGTTTTGGTTGGAAGAGACCTTTAAGATCATCAAGTCCAACCATTAACCTAGCACTGCCAAGCTGCCACTAAACCATGTCCCTCAGCACTGCACCTACACATCTTTTAAATACCTCCAGGGATGGTTACTCAACCATCAGAAAAATAGTAAAGTGGTATGTTGTTTGGTTGGTTTTTAATCACTCAGTCCTGAATAAGTTTGTATCTCCCAGATGACTTGGTCCCTTTTTTCATTATCCCAGTGTAGGATAAAAGCTATAGATCTAACCTTGTTCCAAATGCACTGCAAATCAACGCTAACTTTAATACTACTAAAATGATAGCAAATGAACATATTAAGTCATACAGCATCCCACTTCTTTGCTTTTTAGTAGCTTGCTGATGCACGTCATAAACACGATATGAGAATCATGTGCCTTCCCTTTATAGGAAAAATATGCAGAATGGTCTAAAACCTTCAACAATGCATTACAAAATTGTGCTGCCTAAGTAAATTTGTATTATACTGTCTGGCTATAACAAAAAATGTTAGGCATAACAAGTCATTGAAATGACTACAAATATCTACTGAAAAGAACAATATTAACTCTGGTTGCTTTATAAGGGAAAGTTAGAACATTAACATGCATCAAAGTTAACTGTGAAGCAGAAGTATTTTCATTTCTGATTTTAAGGGGTGTTGCTTTCTAAAAAAATTGACAATTCAAACAATTTCATCTGGGAAAAAAAAAATCACATTCTTGTTAAAAAACAAAAGCAATGTTACAACACTGAAAATTGACACAGTGAAAACAACTATGCAAAACCTTTTGGCTGCTAATAATTTTTTCTGATAGGTACAGACCAGCAATCACACCAATTTCTGGTTACTGATTGCTGTGTGAAGGGTAAGCGAAGGCTTAGGGTGTGACGTGAAGGGTCACATAGCTTCCTCTGCAATGGCAGCCTCTATGTTGCCAGCTACCCATCTTCCCACTGTATATTCAACCTCCTCAAAACTACCACTACCTGGTTTTTTTCTGCTGGATCCTTTCACTGCCCTTCTTAAAGCCCAGCACCTAAACACTTCTCCTCACCCAAACGAAGGACACACACTGTATGTTTAGTCTCTTCCCATGGTTTGTCCCCAGTTTATTCTAAACCAGAAGGGAAGGTATGTTTTCAGGCTTCACCAGGGCCTACCTGGTGGTAGGCAGAACTTACCACCACTCCAAGTCAGGAGAGGCACATAATTTTGTATCTGTTCACGCGGCAGTCATGGATACGACAGTTTGAGAGCCTGAAGTCTTGGTAATGTCTAGACTGTCACTTATGGTTGATGGTATGGGCAGGAAGTTAAATACCTACAGGACAGCATGGGTTAACTGTAAAAAGCTAATTTGCCAATAAAAGATTAATACTCCATGAACTTTGAACCCAAAGAAAAACAAAAAGAAACTTGTTAAAGAAGAAAAAGCTTCCAGTCAGAAAATAAACACTGGCCAGAGAAACATTATTAACATCCAAATAAGACCTACTATTACTCACACAATAGTAGCAAATTATAGCAGGATACTGACACCATAAATGTCTAAATTTCCATTTATATGTGATTATAAATGAGGAAGCATACAGCAGCATGATCCGACTTTAAAAGTCCAGCCTTTGCCAAGGATACATTCCCCAGCACGCTTCAGCTGGGATAATGCATTCTCCTCCCTTCAGTTTCCTCTTTTCTTTTCTCACTCTCTCTGGGATGGTAGACTTATTTTACAGGCTATTAATAGCATTTGGACTTAGTTGCTCTCCATACCTCTCTAGGGTGACTTGTAATTTGAAGCAAAACGAATGGTGAACAAGGCCACAGCAGAGCTCTCTTACCCCACCCACCTTCTCCTTTCCCCACACACCGATGTGATCCCTTATCATGGTCAGGCACAGCCTAACCGAAATGCCTCAGACTCTCACAGAGCATCAGCTGCACCAGCCAGGTGTTAACTGATATCTTTGCACCCCATTAAAGAGGAACCAGGTCTCCCCAAACTGAAGACAGCAATGAATCACAGAAAACATCTACTTACTGATACAGACAACAAAGTTATTTTCTCCCTCATCTCCATGAAAATAGAAAGAACTATTCATTCCATTCAAGTAATTAATGTTATGACATGCAAAAATAACATTTAAATATAAAAGAGAAATATGGACACAGGAGCCAAGAGAGCCCCACAGCTGCATGACCCTGACAACATCTCCAGATGCACCTCTGTTGCCTGCCAGTAGTGAAACTGAAAAAGGAGCCAGCAGAGGTGACACCAAGGAGTTAGCAATAGACCAGCATGCTGCTGCTAGAACAAGCGTTGCAGTTTGGCATCTGGTCCCTACTTTTGCCAAGTATGCCCTGTTTGTTTCCACAGCTGTTAAATGTGTTTGCTCAAAAAGGAAAAAGCAGAAAGAAGAAAGAGCAGCTAGAGATATGCTAGTGACTGCAGGAAGAAGTAGGAAGCCAGCATGCAATTTACTCCCAGATAACAATTTGCTTTAGAAAATGTATTGCTAGTTACTAGGACAAATCTCAGATACTCTTAGATGAAATTCATGCATAATATATATACCATATTTATATTTATATCTTCAAAACACTGTAGGCAATTATCACAGGGTTAACAAATACATTTGCTGTAAACAACTTTTCCCCACTTTCTATATATATTTTAAATTACCTTGTAATAATCTGCTCCATCCAGCAGAGAAAATTATTTTAGGCAAAGTGAAATCTGTACTAGTTGTTCCAATTCACACGAAGGTAAAAGGATACAAAATTAAACAATGTTAAGTTAGGTAACTTGTTACAATTCCTTGTGATGCATTGAGCATAAATACATTTCATAAAACAAAGCAGCAATTAAAAATTATAGAATCACAATTAACACTCTTGAATGAATTAAAAAGAATCTTATTTTGAAATAGTATCTCTCTTTCAAGTTTAGCTCAAAAAAAGGTTAAATTTAAGAAAATAAAGAATTGCGTTTAGGTGAACATTAAGGAACTCTAAATATTTAGACTTCAAGAACAGGTAAGGTAAACACATCATTTCAAGATGCAACAAACATGCCATATTCAGTTTCTGGCTAAATCTTATCAATTTCTTTGCTTCTAGCAATGTTTTGGTCTTCAGAGGGGAGTAATTTCTGGTTTGATTAGCATAACTAACCTTGTTTTACACCTGTGAAAGCAAGCCTCGTCACTATGGCTAAACAGAATGCATATTCAGTTAAAAGGTGGCCTCTAGACATATGTGAAACATTGATTTACTCAAATTCAGTTACCGTCTCCTAGGTAAGATATACACATCCTTTGAAAATACAGATATGAGCTAAAACCGATAGTCTCTTATGCTATGATACTAATTTAGAGCTTAAACCAAATTCACTACATAGATTTTTTTTTTTT
>VYZM01011583.1:223588-246039 GCA_013398915.1 Dromas ardeola | reverse complement strand
CAAATTCACTAAATTATTTTTTTTTTTTTTTTTTTTTATAAAACAGTCTTTGCTAACCTGAAGCCTATTAAAAAAAAATAAGGAGGTTAGGAGTCATATTGAGTATTTTATCTCTGCTGGAGTTCCTCACACAGTTTTATTCAATCTATATTTTTCATAATTCATATTAATATATTTTTTCCTTTCTTGCAACAGTAATGACATTTCTGCAAAGTTAGTTTCATTGAGTTTCACTCAATGTAGGTAGGAGAAAACTGGAAAAAATCAGGCATCTTTTTATTTCACATTATTTTCCAATTGAAAGAAATGGAAATTGAATATTCTATATTATTTAATTTTTCTCTCCCCCCCCCTATTTTTTGTACACCAGTTTTAAGTGTTACACCTAACCATAGGTTTCATTGAGAGACCTCTAGCAAGATATCTATAGGCTACCTTGTCTTTCTGCCTATCCTGGTCTTAGCACGCATGCAGTAAGAAGATTGTACGGGAGGCAAGTCAACTTTTCTGTTAACCTCAAGATATACCCATTAAGCTTACACTAGAATGTGTCTTCCCATCAAGCACAGGCCTACTATGATGCCAGTGTAAATTAAACAGTCAATGCTGTTACAATTTATAATTAGTTTTTTGTACAGACCAGTTCTGACCATCAGCGACCTAACCCTATCTTCATTAGTGCGCCTGAAAGTGCTCTTCCTGACAGAGGCGAATCAGTGGAGACAAATCTGAGAGGTGCCAGAAAAAAATGGTTGAAAATTGACCCTTTCCACCAGGAGTATTGTCAGAAGTGATTACTAAAAGTTCCTTTATTATAAACGATAATGAAGAAATCCAGACCATCAGAAGTGTAATGACAGACCACATGTTGTCAGAAACAAGCATGAGATTAAACTTTTTGTTTTCCTCTCTTTCAACTCCAGTGGTACGGCCGGTAGTTGTGTGCACCTAAGACCAGAACAAGCACAAGGCGATCTGGTTGTCTACAATTCGGTTTATATAAAGCAGAGTTGATATTGTTAAATGGTAATCATACATCAGGCATTATAACTTAACTTTTCCTGTGAGACAGCATATCTATTCACGAACATATTCATTACTGGGAAATAAAGTAAGGACCAGATTTCTGTGATGCTTCATGGATGTCTGCTCTCCCCATGTAAAAATGATCTGGAACAATTATCACAAT
Organism: Dromas ardeola; assembly: GCA_013398915.1. NCBI lineage: Eukaryota > Metazoa > Chordata > Aves > Charadriiformes > Dromadidae > Dromas > Dromas ardeola. Next base: position 244,850 of record VYZM01011583.1, on the reverse strand, counting down.
TAAGTTCTTACTGTTAAATAAGGCATAAGAGAGTATCAGTAGAGCCTGCTTATGTCTGAAACCACTTCCCTGTTTATTCAGAGATGGCTTGAAATTCCCTTATCTTGAAAGCACATTGGAAAATTAGTTAATACAAACATCCATAGTCAGGGAAGGAAATCTCCTTCAAGGACTGGAAACTGATGGTGTTTTTTTGTTGGGTTTTGTGGTTTTTGCTTTTTTTTTTTTTTCTAATTAGAGACCTTTATTCAAGTGCTGGTTTTCTAGCAGAAAATAAGAGCATATGATGTTCATTCTGTTCTAAAGAATAATATATGGAAGTGTCAAAGTCCTCCCTAAAGCCTGGTGTTTTATAAGTCTCTAAATAAATACATGTTTTATTGCTATTTTGACACCTGTTTGCCCCTTTTACAAAACTCTGTCCATGTGTAGTAGGAATTGATTTATAAATGTTCCATGGAAGGTCAATGTCTATGGAAGCAATACCTGTCTCAGAGCCAGAGTGGAGGCACCTTCTGCATTTCCATGAAGGTTTGCACTAACCTGTACACAGGAATAACTAAGTACTTAACTGATGGTGGTCAATTTTTCTTTCATAAACCACATGCAGCTCATAAGCTATGAAAGCACGGCTCTTGTGTTTGTGAACTTATTTATAACGTGAACTGTCAAGCAGTCTGAAACCCTGGCTACTGGAAGAAGAGTGCTAGCAGGGTCTGCTAAAGGCCAACCATCTAAGACGGTATGTGTCCTGTGGCTGTTTTCCACATGAAGCTTCAAGAAGCTTCTCAGAAGTGTGAGAAAAACTGATTATTTTTTGTTGTTGTTGTTGAGGCATTGGAGGCTTGAGATATCTCAGGCCAGGTGAGGCTTCTGCTGCTAAAGGATAGGTATGGATGGAACTAGGGCAGAGCAGTTGGATGGGAAATAGTGAGAGAGCAAGAACCTTTGATTTCTCTGTCTCCAGACAAACAAGAAATGTGGTAAGGAGACTATGCTGCTGCGTCAGCAGTAGTTTTTGATACACACAACTAAGCACTGTCTAGCTGGTTTTCTAAAGCCTGACACAGACAAAACAGGAATAGGGTTATGACTGACTTGCCTAATTAGCAACTTGGGCTGCCTGGGCAGTCCTGGGCAAAAACCTCAAAGATTCAGGAAGGTTAGTCACCCCTTCTTTGAGGACAGTAATCCTGGTCCGATGCTGTTAAAAGTTAGGCAGTGTAGACAGTCTGTTTTATTTTTTAAATCGCCCAACCTAAAGTAAGACCCAAGTGTTTTGAAAAAACTACAAAGGAGGAGTTAGGGAACTTTTACTGATATGTCCCTAGTCTCTCAGTTTTCTGCCTGTTGCAAAAAGTTTAAAGTACATCTTGCTTTTGTTTTCCCTTCAGCTAATGTTAAAAAAGACATCAAGTGTCATCAGATGTTCTATATTAGACAGGTTTTTGGTCAATGGGGGACAGAATATCAGCAACATCAGCAAAGAACATTTAGGGAAGTAAGACTGATTTTGATGTGAAATCTTCTTAGGGAGACCCCTGCCACCATTTGATATGCAGTCGTTGTTACTTACATTATAAATCTGGGCATCTAATTTTAAAGACAGGGTAGAACTGTCTTTTTTGAAGCATATAAAGTCTTAACTGCCACAGATAATGTCAACTCAAATTATTATTTCCATTTCAACATAGATTATAGGACAAGAGAACATAACTGGAAATTAAAAAATAAATTCAGCACATATATCAGAAAGCACCTTTTCATGTAGAGAATAATAAATACTTAGAATAGCCTGCAGGCAAAGTTGTGGAGGCAAAAAGCACCAGTGTCATTCAAGAAACAATTACATATCATCCTTGGGGAAACAGACTACTAAAAAGAGGATGTCTTGATGGACCAAATGACCTTTATTCATTCTCCAAAATTCTCTCATGTTCTTATAATACTATTGAAGAATATTTCAGCATTTTGGCCTCAAGCAATGTCAATTCTTCCTTGAACTATCCTGTTCATCAGTTCACTGCTGAGGTTGATCCTTTCTTATACTATAACAAATAATGAACAATTGCCATCCCTGTAACATGACAATACTTTGAGTATATAATCAAAACTCATTTTCAGTCCAATGATTGTACCCAGACTGACTACATAAAGTTTTTCAGGCATTCGGAAAATAAACCAACAACAACAACAAAAATCCACTCAGTGTTTTAAAATTAACTGGAAGAAGTACAGCTGTTCTCCACTCCTGTACACAGCACGCACCTTTTAGATGAAACGCATATAGGAAAATGACAAGAAAGTTTTCCCTCAGAAAGCTAAGCAGATTCATGAAGGTCTTTATGGCTTTCCAATGGTCACTAAAATAAATCTTTCAATCTTTTAAGTTATTGCTGGGATTTTTCAGATGTTTACTTTGTTTTAATTCAATACGGATAAAGATTAATAGAAAATTAAGCATCCACAATGATCGTCTTTTTATATTGGAAAGTTGTAGTCCACTTTCAACATTTTTAGGGAATACTGGGAAAATTTAGTCACTGCTATAAGCAAGAAAAAGTATAGTTTACCTCTACTGACATAGTGAGGTAAGCAGAAACAATATAATTGGATAAAAGGAGATCTTACAACCTAAGCAACAGGGGAAACCCTAGTGTTATCTGTAAGGCTGTGTATTTTTCCTTTTTACTTTTGATATCCTTGACTCATACACACAAGTCATGGGAGCTCTGGACTAGTCTGATGCTTCCTTCTCCCATCCATAGTCTTAGGAGGTTCTTTTAAGTCCGCTAGCACTCTGCAGCACACTGTGAATTCCTACTGAAATTAAGACACACACACACACAGCATTTCACAGGACTAGCTCTATGTACTTAGAGCAATAGCAAAGGAAAAGGTGCATCCGGAAATCTATCCCCAAACAGTATCTCCACAGTTCTCTCTACATATCACAAATTTAAGCTCACGGGGAACTGCATGGCAGGAGTGCAATCTTAAAAAGCTGCGAATGTGTTGAGAAAAGTGTGTGTTCTCTAAACTATAGAAAACCAAGCTAGAGTAAATGACACAAATATTTAAGATTATCAAAAGAGAAAGGTAGAGACATTTTACAGAGTTTTGCTAAACAGTACACTCTATCAAGCAAAAGCATTCATTTAGTCTAGCTTAAGAAATTTATCAGTACTGCTGCTTTATAAAAATTAATTGCTGAATCCACAAAATATTAAAAATAACAAATTATGTGAGTAATTTAAAATGCAAGGAAATTAATTACTCCAAGTTCTCCACATTTCATAGAATTAGATTAAAGGATCTGATACACCAACGGTGTTCAGCAACAAGGTAATTTTTTATGCATTGAAGCTTTTAAATATCTGGAGAATTTTAGGATTTTGTAATTTTGAAGAACTAAATTGAAGTTTAATAACATGGAAACATGAAACCATTACTTTCATTGTGACATTGCTACAGATTACAAATACATTGAAAAGTTCAGGTTCTGTCTCAAAGACTATTTATTTTAGAAAGGTAACATGTAACTATTATCAGACAAGACAGAAATGCTACATAAATTTTGAGAGAATTCCTTCTGATTTTTTTCTGCATGCAGGAATGTAACATTAATATCAGTTACTAGGAGTGTGAGAATTATGAAAATAAGAAAAATATCACTTGGCGTATTATAATTTGCACCTACTATATTTCCATGTGTCCACTGTAACTTGATTTCTCCTGTTATTAGAATTTGCAACACAGACATTTCTGCAATAAAATAGTTCTGCTCCTTTTGAGTTTCACATTGGATCCTATCACAAGTTATTTGTGATACGCTTCTCATTCATTACATTTTATTCACGTTGTTATGATTTTCATAAACTTACCACAAATGGACACTTATCCATGTTGTTTAAATTACTGAAGTAGTCCTATTAATTGACAGTATCACTCACACGGATATGTGTTGGCAAACTTTAGCCCTTGGCAGAACATTTACCTGCCCGTGAAGTTTTTGTCACTAGTTACATACGGGGTGAACCCTAAGGGCCAAGGTTTGAAGTTAGGTTCCCGAGAAAATACAGTTGTCCTTATCAATTTTAGCACTAGAATCACTATTCTGTAGTCATCTACAGCAAACTGTATTTGCATAATATTAGTTGAGATACTTACTGCTTTGTTCAGCACTTTTTTTTTTTTTGCATTTCAGAGCCTTCACTCAAATCATTTATATAAATATTTAAAAAGCTCCAATTTAAACACTGAATTTTGTAGTAATCCCATAGTAAAACCTGTCCAGGGCAAAAAGGTATAATTTATAGTTTTAGTCTTTGTTCCTCCCATTTTACACAGTGTCAGACAAAATTCTACCTAATATATGAAAAAACAGGGTGTGTGTTTTTTTCTCAAAAATAGATTTTCCTGTTTAGTGAAACACAGATAATCTCCACATTAAGTTTAAAAAAAAAAAAAAAAAAAAGTGTGGAACTGAATATATTTCCCTTCTTATTTTCTGCAAAATTATTCCTATTTTCCTTTGATATTTGTATCTTGAATTTGCATAACCCTGCCCTTTCTAAAAGGCTAACTAAAAGAAAAAGTTGAAGAAAGTTTTCTGAAAAGGCAACAGTTTTAATTTGTTTGCCTACACTTCAGACATTTGAAAAATACCATCCATTTATATTCTTTAAAAAGAAAAAATAATCTAAAATGCTGCAGCTAGTCAAAAATGTTGAAGAGACATTTCAAAGGACAGGAGATTTCAACCTTAACTGAATCCCAGCTACACCTTTATATCTATTAAAACTGGCTTTAAAAGTTACAGAATGTAATAGACTGTCTTCTCAATGTAATACTGTATTACCCCATATCTTACATTTGCCAGGGCACTGTCCAATCCAATGTATGTGCTCAAGAGGAAAATGATAGTTAATAGGTTTTATAAATTAACCCTGTTGTTGCCTCTATGTATCTTGCTGAGTTAGCTAGACGAAACAGGAGCCCAGTGGCCATTTCTGTAGTGAAATTTCTGGGTGCAAAATGGATATTTCCAATAGTGATTTGGATGTCAAAAAAGCACTTTCTTCTGTGGCTTTCCACCAAAATATCTATTGGCACATGCTGAAAAAAGTAATCTCTAGTGAGAAACAAAGGGGATGAAACCATTACTACAATTTCATTGGCAATTCCTTTTTCTCACAAAGAATTTTACTTCATTTAGGATTTTTGTTGGTGGGTTTTTGTGGGTTACCGATTTTGTGAAAACAAAGAATTTTCTTCCTATTTAAGGGCTGATGCCTTCAAAGGCTTGGCCACTCTCAGTTGAAATCATCCTCAACAAATATAGTTCCTAAAATCTCTGGGGAATGGTGCAGGAGATGGAAGGACAGGTGAGTGAAAGAACAACAACAAGAACAGTATCACTACATTTATTTTTTCTTGCCAAATTCTGTGGGTTTCCACCGTCTCCTCCACAATGTTAGTTATCAACAGTTTAATTCTACTAAAGTTAACAGTTAGACCAGCAAAGATTGCTCAACAGAATGCAGTTTCCCTCAGCATGTCTAGAGGTGTGCTGCCTACTGTCTTAAACAGACACTAGTGCAACCCTTGTACTTCTCAGCAATGGAGGAAAGGGCTAGAAATTCCCATTTCAAATCCCTGCCCCTCACCTTCTGTAATTCAATAGTCAAGCTCAAAAGGCAGTGGGAAATTAAAACATTAATTCAGCAACGTTGCAAAATTGCCCAGGTCTTCCATTTCAACTGTTTTGAACAGAACATGAAAAAGTCTGTTTCAGGGGTGTGGCCTCATGAACACAGAAGAAAGGAAGCTATTTAACCTACCTGTATCTGCCTGGCGATATATGGCAAGATCTCCACAGTGCAAAGAATATAGCAGCTGCCAGGAAAGAGGAGATAAAACTCTCCAAACTTTTGGAGCTTGAAAACCAAAACCAAGAGAATCTCGTTTTCAGATTGAATTAAGGAAGACCTTACAGCTAATTTAAGTAAAGAAGGAAGATGTCTAAATCAGTAGTTATAATTCATATCTCAAGTGATTCCCTTGTGTCTCATAAACAAGCAATTTTTATGTCTAATTTCATATTGCCCCCTCCTTTTCTGTCAACAGCTCTATCGAGCTGAGAACATCTGTGAGGTTTCTCCTTTGAAAGACTGACAAAAAAGACAAAGGCAAAACCTTGGCGTACAGTCAGCCTTCTGGCTGGATACCCAGCGGAGAGGCCCCTGCAGGCCTCGCAGTCCTCTGCTGAACTAACTTAATGTTTTCTCAAATGTATCCCAAAGCAGGATTTTTTTTTATTTTATATCCTCACTATTTTGCCACAGGATTGCATCTGCTTGCTGCACTCAGACCTCAGACATACCTGAAAGAAGCCTATGGGCTACAAAAAAATATTTCTCCAAAAGTTTCTATGCTATATCATGTTATCCTAGAACTTGGCCCCCAAAATATCAATGGATTGTTTATTTCACACATGTTTGTAAAAATTATGGAATGGAAAACTGCTGATGTGTTTTATAGGACCCTTGACCTATGAAATGTTAGTCAATATTATGAGCACTAGGTCATGTACTTTAGCTTATAAAGAGGATTTTGTACCATCATTCCAATGGATTAGAAACATTAACATCATGACTCACACAAAAATGTAGCTGAAATAACTGACTTTATTCCTCTACCCTTATTTTATCATTCTGAGAAACTGTGAATTATAGACTTCATTAAATAATGGTTGGTATATACCAATTTACCTCTTCAACATTAAGCAGTTTTTCTAAAAAATACTGTTTCTAATTCTATCATTTCTTCAGCTATGAAAGTTTCTGATAATCTTAAAAGAACAAAATTACTATGTTTTGTTTTCTGTCAATGCCAAGAACTCACAGGCTTACATTTTCATTTGGAAAAGCTGATTAACACGGTTAAATCATATTCTCAAACTTTCCTATTTGAAAAAGGCTTAAGGAATGTAACAGGCATTTGAGCAGGGGTTCTATAGATGAATTTCAAAAACAACTAAATTTATGGAAAGGCTATAATTTTCCATTGTTAAACACACCTTACATCTTAAATGGCAACTGTATCACTTTTCACTACACTGTGTATCATGGTCAAAAAACATTTAACTTCTTTCTCTTTTGTTTAATTTACCCAGTGTTCTTCTCTGTGAAGTAAAATTGCCACTTACAAGTAACTACATACGAACCCCACAATATAAATTTCTACCAAAGTGTTCTGGGGACAAAGTGCAGCAGCAGCATCCCCACTTTTTCTTCTGGAAAAATTATACCTTTTGATGCAAATTGCTAACACATGCTTAGAATTGCATAACATAAATATGATTTTGTATTGAATATAAAACATGATTAAAAATTCTATTTCTACTAAATTCAGTGTTGTGAAGTATAGTTTATCACAATTTCTACTGTTCTTATTAACTTTACATATACAATTCTTCTTCAGAGTTATAGAATAACCATTTCTTGATTACCCTACGGATCCTAGCACTGTACATAGAGATGCACTGCTGATTTTATTGCTCTATCTAAAAATTTTTAAGACTCTTGAAAATGTCAGGTTTACTGAGTTATTCAGATCAAAAATCTACCCAAGAGACTGCAGTTACATTTTGCCAAAATTTCAGAAGTAATATCTCATTTCTTAAAAATTGCCTTTGTAATCCCAGCCATAAATGCACAAATTGGTATTGCAGTCCAAATTTGGCTAGCTCAATTATTCTTTCAAACTACAAGAAGGATCTTCTGGTGTTCACATTGACTGCCCAGTTTCTACAGTGTAAAACAAATGAGCCCAAAATAGTAAAATTCATACATACTAAGGTTTCCATGACAAATAACAAGATAACAATCAAATTAAGCTTTTACTGTATGTAAATGAGCATTCACTCTCACAACTTTAATAATACAGAGGGCATTCAAAAGCTGAGTAACTTATGTCTTATATTTCAACGAAGTCAAGTGATAAGATGACAAAGAGGTAGGAAAGATTCAGGAAAGCAAAAGGGAATTGTTTTGTAAAAAGTATTTAATGATGGATGACTTCAGAGTGTTCACAAAAACCTGTATCATTGGCTCACGATTAAAAATTCATTAGGTCTTGCAAGGCCTGGATAACATTTTGTAAATAGAAGCAGCATGTGAAAAATTTGAATGAATGCGAGGGCTTAATAGAATAATCATGGCTTGAACTAGTGCTCCACAAAACAACAATACATAAATATGTATGTGTAAAGGACTAAATCGTGCTCACCCTACTTACACTAGCAGCCCCATTAACTTTGGTTATTCTGGAATCAACCAAACTACTCACAGTAATAAAACAAGTAACACCCTAATAATTTTGGTGGCCATTCCACCACCCCTATTTCTACTTGTAATAACTTGTTATGTAAGCATAACCCATAAAATGCATGAGGCCACATCAATAATTTCCGACTGAAGGAATCTTTTTCTCAATAGTAGTTTCTTCATGTTCCCACTCACATTAATTCCAATTCAATTCAGTGAGGGAAGGTTTAAGTCAATGTTATTTTAATATTTAGTAAAGATAAAGAAATATTTTTGTGAAATTGTTTCCAGTGGAGTTTATTAGACTTCTGTCATTGATTACAATAGATCCAGGATTTAACCCTACGTGTTACATAAAAATCCGTCATTTACACTTACTTTTTTGTCAACTCCTGTTAATTTATTAATCAATGGTACTTATATTCCAAAAGCTCTAAAGTAAGTGAAAAAGCATGCATTGCCCTAGATAAAGTGAAGAATAAACTTTTAAAAAAAGCCAGCACCTAAAAACATTTTTGTCTGAAGTCAGCAGTCCCTAATAAGTAACCATCACTGGCGCAACGCAACTCTCACTTACTCTGTTCCGAGTAACAGAGTAGCAAATGAATCAAACTATTAAAATAGTGGAACATGCAGCACACCAACCAGTGTTTCCCAATACTGATTTGAAATACCTTGGAATGATCTCAAATTACTTGAATTGTGGAAGGCCCTGATTGACTTTGAACCCAAAAGGAAGTGTTCATGCACCTGATACTAACATCTTCTGGGTTTAAGGAAATAGTAGCACCTCCTTTTTTAATCCATCCACATTATATGTTTGCTTTTCCCACCCAGCAGCAGCTATGGTGGACATCAAGAATCTAGGAACACCTAGCTTAAGCTAGATGTAGGAGATGAATAGTGTGAACTATGAGGAAGTTAGGGAACAAACGTGAGCTCACCATTTGGTGTAGAAGTACTGCCTGCCAGATACTGCTGCTGTAGATGGCCTCTTCAGCTGTGATGACTCCTCAGCCTGTCATCATCTCCTCCCTCTTCAAAAAATTAAGGCTTTGACTTTTTCCTGTGGTAACAGCAGATATTTAAATAGTCAGTAACATTTTATTTCATCATTCCTCCTATTTCTTTAGGATCAAAGGTTTGGCTTCCTCCCTCCCCTGCTGATTTGTCACCTCTACACAAACGCATAATAGAGAGCGTAACATGCTGTTATGTTATTGTATGTTTGAAAGTTTTCTTTACAGGACAGGTGAAAAAGAAGTGGCTGTTTGTTGTTCAAATCCTTTAGTCCTTCCACCAACTTGATGGGACTGTATTTCAAGCTTGAAGAGCTCCATCAGGATTCACCTTTAAGACAGTGAAATGGTTAAAAGAGTTACAAGAACATCTCGCAAATCTGTATGTGGTTCAAACAAGAACCCCTCTCTACATGTCCTTCTCATTTGAATTATGCAAGTTTGCTATTCTGATCTAAACTCACCTGTCAAAAATATTAAAGGGGAAATAAAACACCCATAAAACATGGAGAGGAGTGAGAGAGATGCATTGTCAGAAAAAGTTATTATTATCTTGTAGTATCATGGCAAATGCTTTGTTAGAGGAAACAGTTGAGAAAAAACGTGTAATATTTCATACTAAAAAAGGACATAGAACTAGAGGAAAATAAATACAAATGTAACTCTTGAAAGATAAATTGTGTTGCTACAATTGATATAGATGCTACCATACCTTAACGTTTTCTCAGAAGAAATTCAAATACTTATTTTCATCCACCTTAGTATCTTTTTCAACTCTGCACGCTTTTAATTTACTGCCTTTTGCATAAATGCCCTTTTTACTCCTCTAGATACTATTTTGAACTCTACTTTTTCATTAAGCAAGGCTTACTTTCATACATTTTTTCAATATCCAAGCTGCAGCTAGACATCTCACAGTGCCTGCGAACATAATTCACCCTAATCATTACATGACAATAATCACTCTAATGAGTCCTTGCTAGTCAAGCTAGTGACATAGTGTCAGCTTTTTAGTTACCAAACAAGAAACCCTGAATCAGGACTTCAGTTATACAGGTTTTTGATCACCATGTTTTTTCAAGGAGGTGATCAGTTGGATCTCCAGCGAGTGCAGTGACAGTCCGGGTAGAAGACATTGCCAGCCACCACTCTGAGTCCAGCTGACAGAAGGCAAGATTTTCTGCAGAAGGCAAGAATTCCAATCTTTCAGCCTTAACAAAACAGAAGCAGATAGTCTCCAGTTAAAGGTGAAGCCCACAGAACATACAGCACTGATGCTTTTGCAATTGATGTATTGCACTGCACTCATGCCAGTAATCAACTTTGCCATGTATTTTCTTTCCAGTCTTGGATAAGCGATCTGTTCTCCTTGCGAATCAGTGCCACGCTGGCACAGTGGGGAGGACAGTACGCTCTCCTGCTTGTCATTTGTCTGACTTGTGAAATTAGTTTCAGCCTTTCATGGAGAAGCACACAGAGCAGCTTTGTCAAACAAGCAGAACCCCGCTGGTGTTGAGGCCTTCCCCACAGCTGCAAGGCTCCAGCTGCACCAGTTACACCTGCCTCGCCAATCGTCAGGGAGCCCACCCACAGATGCTCTCTAAGTGATATGATCATGTAAATATTAACAATAGAGGCAATGTTGAGCCTGAGAATGAACAAATGTCCTCAATAAACCAGCGGAAAGTGTTCATTAAATCTATTAATTTATGCTAGAATTTTAAACATTTCTCAATCTGTCTTGGTATTACCACTATTTAGAAGCAAATTCATGATGACACATATTAAACATTTGTTAACATTTAACTTAAAACCTTGCCAGTTTGGGATATTTGATTTACTATTTGAAGTTTTTAATTCGGAGTCAAACCAAGAAACTAAATATTTTAGCAATTCATATGGTCTTTTCCAAAGTTCAAATGGATTTTTTCATTTATGTATTAATTTATTCTCAGTATTTGAAATGTGTGACAGAGAAACCAAAACACCACCTGTGGTTCTATTTTATTCTTAACACATCCTTTACTTATCATTTTAAATATTGCATCAAAGGGAGCCTCTTAAGGTGATCATGTTCATTGTCATTCCAGAAAAATAATATAGTATTATCTCCTAGTGATGTGATTCACATCTATAATAAAGCTAAACCCTACCTTCTACTTTATTCTTCCCTCTAAAAGTCTAAATAATACCTGGAAGATAACTAGAGAAAGGAAGTCATATCTGATCTCTATGACCTCCGTTTTATCCAAGATACGTTGTTTTAATTAAAAGTAGACTATGCACCCCATTGTTCATACTTGAAGGAATACTAGGAAGTAGAGTGATTAATATTCCATATATGAAAAGCAAGAAATAATCAACACTGTCTGAAGGCTTGGAACACACATTCATGTTATGCAATGTTACAGCCATCAATCAGACAATTACTCTGTCCTCTGGGAATGGGAAGAGAATGCTTGACAGTAAAGTTAAAACATATACCTTCATGTAGCAAAAAACAACATTTACACACAAGCTAAATACAAAACACCTGCTGCAGCTGCATAGCTTTTAGTTCTTTAACGGGCAGACAATTACACTTTACAAAAATGAAATAAACTTAGGTCAACTTTAAAATACTGGTTTTGATAAATGAACACATTAGTCACAACAGGTAACACCTGAGAATTTTGCATACCCTTAACTTTCAAAACTTTCCCCAACAGGTTTGATGAGCAGAACAGCCTGACACCAAGTGATTGTAATATCTCTTTAGTAATCAATTAATTCCCTGGGACAGGCTGAGGAAGACAATGTCTCAGTGGCCATGTCTCAGCCTTACTAGAGGATGACAAGGGTGCTGATTTGTTTGTAAGGTAGCTAGAATATCCTTACTTCTGCTTCAAGTAGTAAGGATTTCTTTTTTGCATCTTTCTGTGGAAATATACATAAACTATTTTTGCCTCTTACTTCTAATTTCTTAGCTTTCCACCAGAACCATAACTCCAAGCTCACTGTATCTGTCCTGGACTCTATACAATACCTCTTACAAAGACTTTTTGAGGACTTACAAAGGCCTGGAGTATATCCTTCTACTTCAGTATTTCTTTGAATTAAAGAAAAGTCTCTCAAGAAAGAAAAAGATCTCCAAGGTTCCATTACAGAAACCAAAGGCATTTCACTTAAAAAGGGCTCTCCCCATTTCCTATCTTATGTCCTATCATTCATGATCATAAAATCGTCTAGTTTGGAATAGACCTTTAAGAGCACTGAGTCCAAACATCAACCTAACACTGCCAAAACCATCATTAAACCATGTCCCTAAACACCATGTCTACCCATCTTGTAAATACCTCCGGGGATGGCGATTCAACCACTTCCCTGGACAGCCTGTTCCAATGCTTGAAAATTCTTTCAATGAAGAAATTTTTCCTAATATTCAATCTAAACCTCTCCTGGTGCAACTTGAGGCCATTTCCTCTTGTCCTATACCTATTACTTGGGAGAAGAGACCGACCCCCACCTCACTACAACCTCCTTTCAGGTAGTTGTAGAGAGCGATAAGGTCTCCCCTCAGCCTCCTTTTCTCCAAACTAAACAATCCCAGCTCCCTCAGCTGCTCCTCATAAGACTTGTTCTCCAGATGCCTCACCAGCTTCCTTGCCCTTCTCTGGACATGCTCCAGCACCTCAATGTCTTTTTTGTGGTAAGGGGCCCAAAACTGAGTACAGTATTTGAGGTGGGGCGTCACCAGTGCTGAGTACAGCGTCTACAGTGTTGTTATAAAGCACTGCACAGATAAAAGTATTCCTTTCTTTTCTAATACCAGTTTGATAACATGTTTAAACCAAAATTAAACACTATAAGTCCCAGCCTTATAATGAGGTGGATAGTCTTTTTTAATATAGACTTCCACCACCTGACCCACCATACTTTACCTTTGGTGTCCTCCCTCCCTGCTTGACAATTCAGTATTAATACTGTCAGTATTACAAAACTTCTATATGATCTTGGAAGATGGAAATTAGGATGTAGCAAACTGCAGTTCAAATAACCCTTAATTAATATTTTTACAGGCATATCAGCCATGGCATGGGTATATGCACACTATTTGTCAATACAGGTGGTGTATTCAGTAAGTATTTTAATGCATCTGCTACAAGCAAGTAACAACAAATTCTGAAATGTAGTGTGGATATAAGCACACAAACCATAGGCTTCGTCCGGTGTATGTGGAGACAGGACAGTGTTAGCATGTGGGTTTGTGATTATCTATGCTTCACACCTATGTTTCTACTCTCAGCAGATTCCAGACAGTGACAGCAACTACTCTGGACATTGCAGCACTATGTTAAGTCTTTGTATTGTTCATGAGATGTTTGTAAAGAATGTCCCCTCTCAGCTGTTGGCTATTAAAGGGTTATTTAATGTGAGATTCATCTCATTTAACTTTTGCTATTGAAAAGACACTTACTCTAAAAGAGTTATACAGGCTCCTGTGGTAATCGATGAAGAGAGAGGTACCTCCAAACAGTGATCTTACCCCATTTATATTAGGTCTTTTTCTACAGAGAAAATTAGTTCCCTCTGTGGAGGCTTACAACATGGGTGACAGGAATCCCACTTACACTTTCCAAAACCAGGATGCTTTTGAGCATCACTTTTTTCCCCCCTTTGTTTTGTTTTTATATAAAGGCGGGGGGGGGCAGGGGAGGAACTGTGAAGAAATTAAGACTAGATGGTTTTTTACAGTTTCTCTAAATTTCTGGTATTACATACTTGCTACAGACTGTAAGATATATTCTGAAAATGGATTCAACCAGGCTAGTCTAACAACAGTGACATTTCAAAGGGATCTGATGAACAGCACCTTAATAATAGGCATCGCAAATTCAAGGTCTCTTAATAACTTATAATTCGAATCTACAGACTTACCTACAAGATTTCTCATATATCCAGCTGTTCACTGGTCATTCCTTTTCTAATTGTATTATTGTCCTGTCTATGCTAGAAAAGCATCATGATACGGCTACACGCAACTAAAATAATACACTGCTAAGGTCATAGATATTCAAATAAACACTAATTCTACTTATTTTCTATATAGTATTTGGTGGTGCTGTCATTTCTCATGGTCTGGGCATTCCTTTAACAGCTCTCAAGTTTTTTGGCATCCAATAGCAATCCCTTAGAGACTAGAATCCTGCCTTGCCACACTTTACAAGTGTTTCAGCTTTCTCAAGGCTGCAAGTAGGGTATATAGTTGGACAATAGGAACTGTAATAAAGGTACAGAACTGACTAAGGGAAGTCAGAGAGAAAGAGCAGGCAAACTTTAGAGGAAACCAGTCTTTTTCCTATCAGATGAGGGGAATGAAGAATCATCCTTTCTTGAAACTGTCCCCTACCACCAATAGCACATCTTGCAGCTTTCTAGAGGATACTGATGCTCAGGACAGCTGCCAAGAAGTCTAAATCTTTAGCCCTCCAGAATAAAGATGTCATTTTAGCCCTTAGACTTATTCTGAACCTAAATAGGGGGAGAACTTCGCTCCTGTCCCATGTATGGCTGAATTTGGCCATTAGGTTAAAATTGACTAAGAAGGAACATACAGGAAAATAAATGTATTTGTAACTTCATTATGAAACAAGACCAAGAAAAGCTTTCCAGAGTTAGAAAGTTATAATGTTTTTTCCTCTCCCTCAGTTAAAACGTTTTGAGATTCTCACTTGTCTGAGTTTTCATATTCTTCTTCCTGATGTGACAGCAGATGATACTTACAACACAAAATGTCTCTGTTGTGCTTTTCAAGTTTCCTGACATGTCAGGATCTGATCATACAAGATGCTGAATGTAGCTGGTCCAACCCTGTGTTACACTAGAAACTATTTGAAAAGCGTGAGAAAGGAAATTTTGTGAAGCTTATAGTTTCAATGTTATAAACAGTGACAGTGTACACACAACATATAAAAGAGTCCAATGTACTCTTTTTTAATTTTTCTTTCATTCCTTTCCTCAAGAAAGTGCTAAGTGTCCTGATGAAGGAAAATATCAGTCTAAATTCTCATAAGCCCAAGTATTAAAGCTACAGCTTTTGCTGTTTGTGTTTACGCTGTCTCTAGGATTATTTGGAGTAGCAACAGCTGGTTCAGCTGTGTGGGGAGTGAAAGTCTTGTCTCATATGGCCGTTACATCCACACCTGAGTCTGCTTTAAAATTGACAGTCTTCCCACAAACATTCAGTTCCAGTTTTCAGGCTGGCTCTGTATCATTTCTTGTGACTGAACCCAGGAAAAAGTAAAGGAAAAAAAAATGAAAAAGCACACTTGACCCAGGTGCCTGCTTTCCATGCTGCCTTTATGTGACATAAATCAACATTTTTGTATGTTGGTGGCATTTGGCTGCTGTAGCTGAGCAATTACCTTCAGACATTGGTGTCTCCACCTCAACCATACTCTGGGGAAAAGGCATGAATCTGGCCTGAAATACTCCATGTAACCCATTCAGGTCCTCTGTAAAAGCAGTCAGTAAGGGAAGACCCTGTGCAGTTATAATTCTCTAACACAGGATGCTTCCATGGAGTCGGAGCTCCAATTTTGTAAAAGTCAGGTGCATCTATCTACCATTTTTATGGCCATCTCAAAATCCTGCAAACATCTTCTTGTCTCTGACAGACTGTGAGGCAGAAGTTAATTGTAACTTGTAAGTTATTTACATTAATATCACTCTTAAAGAAGAAATTGTTAACATCTTGAAACTTTGTATTGGAACCTAACAATAGACTGGTTTTTTTCCTTAAAATCAATAGGTTATTTTAAGAATTCTGTAATTAAGGGTAAATTCATTAACTTAATTAAGAAACTGTATTTTACCAGTTTCAAATTGTTTATTGTGCCATAATCCACTACCCCTCCATTTCATCATTGATTTTATGATATCAAAGGAGTGCAATCACAGCCTTACAATGCAAAAAGTAAAGAAAGAAGGAAACTTGGAAATAAACATAAACTGCACCTCAGAATTTTTTTTTATACTATTTGGGTGAGTTCCAACTTGCACAGTTTACATTTGAACTACTTGTTTCCGTATAAATTGCTTTTAGCTACAATAATAAAGGAGGGGAAATAGGAGTTATCTAGGTAGCTTACGTGTTGCATTTTTGGTAACCATATACATACAGAAAAATTGAATGGAGGAGAAAGAATACTTAAAGGCTTTTGTCTGCTTGGCAAGTTAGGGAAATCATTTATTCACTTGTTCATTTTATTTGGTGGTTTTTTGTTTGCTGTTTGGCTGAAAGGAAGTATCTTCATTAATCCTACCATATACTATTTGTAGCCTATGATAGAGAGCATCCGATAAAATACACTTGAAAGACCTGACCATTTGCAATGACCTGGCTACACTTAGCAGCTTTTTCCTACAGAACTGATAATATTGGACACAAAAAGTGGATCTATGCACAATACTGTGATTTGCCTCCTCTTAGGGAGCCTTAACTTTCTGTTTTGCTGTCCCAAATTTGTTGAATAGCAATGATGGTGACAATGAACACTGCAAAATGACAACTCCTAGAAGTTTAGAGTTCCTATGAAGAGTGGCCACACTTCAAGAAAAGATTTTTTATTTTTTTTTAACCTGTCTCTTTTAGACACCTGGGGAATCCAGTGGACAACATGGCAGACAGAACGGATTTCTGAACACTCACACAGGAAGTACTCCAGGAAAGGGCTACTCTCCCTCTCTAGTGGTGAAAGAAGAGATAAGAGACTGTGCTGCTGTACTGCCAAGGGACATAGGCATCACAAGTAAGGAGGAAGCCCCTCACATCTCATTTACAAACTGAGACTCAGAAGTTTTCAGTGTCATTTCTTACACATTCTCTTTCTATATTGAGTGAATTAAAAGATGTTACTTACTGTAGAAAGGGTTAGATCGTAGAGCTTAAATGAGTTATTTATCCTTTACAGGATTCATGTGCGATAAAAGGAACATCCAAAATTCACTAGGGGGTGGGAGGGTTGTAACTCAAAGTTCTCCACTAGAGCAAGTGAGAGTGTAGTTTACAAAATCTGGGGTATTTTTAAGTTAACAGGAAGGCAGAGAGGGTAAGAATTTTTTGTTTGTGCCTACAGAATGTAGATAGATAAAAATCAATCTATCTCTTCCTATTTATCTAGATGCTCACAGGGTCCTCACGAACAGTCTGAGAGCTACAAAATCATTAATTAATTTTATCCTTGCACTCTTCAAACCAGCACAGGAAGTATTCACCTTTCACTGAGTCATAAACGGAATGATTCTTCAAATCACAGAGTAACCTATATTTGAGAGCTGTTATCTGATAATTCACTTTTCCCATCCTTGTCTATTTCACAGAATATTAGTCTGTACTGGTGTAGTAATGTAACACAAAGTCATTCCAATGCATCATCCACCTATGGTCAATTTTACAAAACCACTGGCTTCCTTTTAAGATAGTATCATATTATGCACAGATGTATTAAGTTTATTAAATGCTCTCTGACTCATGGTATAAACTGGGCAGAGTACAGAAAGAGGATTAAATATGGAAGCAATAGTCTCACAGGTTTTTGGCTACTCCTTAAAGGGCAGGTATTTAGGAGTATGAGGGACTGTCCACTGGGAAGGACAGAAACACAAATACCACTTTCAGACTAAAAAGAAAGACATATATTTCCTAGCCATGTTATTTTCGCCAAGAGGCAAAGATTTGATCATTTGAATGTGAAAGACAACAGGTTTTCATGTTTAAAGAAGCAATAATTTTGATGCCTGTTAGCATCTTTTGTTATTTCTCCATTGTTATCATGAGATAGGTTTATTAGTGTCCAGTCTTGTAACTTGAGATTGCTTCTCTTGCAGTTTTCATATTGATTTTCATTATCAAAATAAAATGGTATTTTTTTATGGTTTCTAACTCCTTGCACGAGCTGGCAAAAATCATGACGCATTAATTAAATCTTTATGTTAATGGGCTTCAGAGCAGTTCCCACCTCAATAAATCAGGACCTTCCAAATCTGCACAGTTTATTCAACTTGCAATCAATGTTAATTTCCTTTTGGTTCAGCAACTTCATTTACTTCTGTATTGAAAGTCCAATTATTTCTGATTACAATTTTAATGTATTAAAATTAATGTGATATACTATCTATATTGTAATTCATGGTAACTTAAGTTTTATTAAACTGTAATGTTTGAACTTATTTTGAAGCTAATCTCACAGAATAAATACTAGTGTTATTATCCCAAATGTTACTTTCTGATTTTCACACAATTCAGCTGCAATTTAGCTATGGTCTCTATCTGGGCTGTTAACACCATGAAGTTTATTTTTGGTCATACGACATGTGACAAAAGAAAATTAGACATGCAAAGTTATGGTTGCTTCTGCAATTATAAAAGTTTGTCTGTCAGAGTTTGTGGGCTTTTGTAAAATTAACATAGTCATAACTTCTCCATTTTATGAGTTGTTTCTCTGATTTTTCAGATCCCTTACAAAACTGTGACACTTTTAAGATGTTTCATCACTTGCCTCTCTTTCTTTACATTCTTGCTTTATTAACAGTTTCTCTGGTAGTCTTTCATGATATCTCATCCTTCAGTTTAACATCACTCTGAAGTAACGGGTAAGGAATTCCTAGTATTTCCTCTTGAGGCAGATTATATAATGAGGACAATTTTTTGAAGAAGATTGTTTAACATGGGAACCTATTAAAACTGCTGTGAAAAGGGGTTTCTGTGAAGTTTTTTGAAACCTATTAGGATTTTCCTCTGAATTTGCATGCATTTGCCATGATTCTGCATTCATTTTAATCTTTTACAGTAAATGATAACTAGTTGTGAATTCCCAGTCTTGCAACTGATTGCCTTATTTATGTCTTATTCCCTCCTTTGTGAATTGTCTTTGTTACCTTTGTTACTGCTTTTATGGACAGAAACCATTTTTGGCCTTGCCTGTCAAAGCACTGCAATCTTCTTCCTCTAATTAGCAAATTAGACATTAGTATATGCATTAGGATAAATAGCTGAAAAAATGATGAGAAATTTGAAGCACTCCTATGGTTAAATGATTAAGAGTTTTATGCAATTGTGTAAATCATTGGAGGCTTCTTTGACTAAATCTGACAATTTCTTTAAATCATTTGAGACATATTGACACTTAATTAAGCAAACGGACTAGAGTTCCTGAATATATTGTATAACACTTCATTAGATCAATCAGTTTAGCTCATTCACCTACATTATGTTAGTATGGACATGAAAGAATAAGGCAGAGGTAGTATTTGTTACCTTCTAACTGCAAAAACAGAAAAAAACCTGTGTTCAGATTATTCTTGCCCTTCCTCTGATACAGTGTTGAAGGAACATTCCTTCTGATCCTCTGATCTCTACACATTTATGAATAAGACATAATCCTCTAAGGAATCCTGGCTCTAATGAGGTGAATTTTTCCCCACTAATTTCAGTAGCTCCAAAATTTCTGACTTTTGTATTTCTGGATATAATCCACCAATCGCTTAAGCAGAAGAACTGGCTAACTTCAAGAACAAGCTGATTTTTGCACAATATGTCAGTTCACCATCCAGAAACGAATGATGGCAGTATCAAATTAGGCTACTGAAAAACACTTGTAAGAGGTGGTCTACAGCATAGACTGGCTAAGGATTAACATGTAAAGTGTCACAGAGCTGCAAAACCTATTCTTTTTTTGTTTTTTTTTTCTCCAGTGGATGTTGTGGCTACTAAAGTTTGTATGGGTTCAAGGGCTGAAGAAACTCTTGGAAGAAAAAAACACTGAGATTTGTTAAATACACAGAAGCTTATCTGGCTTAGAAACACTTTTCTGACATTAAATATAAAGACAATTGGAAAAAATACAGGAAGAAGTCCCATATCTGACTATCTAGTTCTTACTCTTGCTTGGTGTTTGCTTAGGAACATTCTTGGATGCAGGATACTGGGCCAGCTGGACTTTTAGGCTGATCCAGTATAAGATTTCTTGGGTGGTCAGCTCATACAGTATTTTTATGGAAATAACCTGTCTGAATATCTCTGGGATGTGATTTTGTCAGGGAATATTTTTTTCATCTGACAAAGCTTTTTCTTAGTAGCAGTACAACAGTCCATCTAAGAAGCATCAGATTAAAAAAAAAAAAAAAAGGAATATTACAGATATATGAATGTTTACTTGGTGCTCTTAGAATGGGCCACAGGAATAACCAAGTCATTCAGACAATTTTTATATAGGTTGCGCTTTTCAGCAAGGCACTTGAGGGCTAAACTTTAGAATACTGACTTTCTAAATGATAGCTTTCCATTCATAATCATCTTCAATCATTCCTCTTTCCTTCTCCCTTGCTCTAAGTATAGCATACAGAGGTATTTGTCTTTATGACAAATGCAGAACAAAGCTGGTGCACAAACTATGTAAGTTATACTTGAGCTCTTACAGACATTAAAACCTGTATCCCTCAGCTCTCAAGGAAGAAAAAACATCAGGCAGGTAGCTATCTTCCTTCTTTCTTATATATCTCTATTACATTTTAAATAAAACAAACTTGTTTATGACTTGATTAGAATTCAGAGATTTTTATTATTTTTATTTAACAATAACAATTTAATGTATGAAAAATATTTTTTTCTGGTTTTGTTTTTGTTTTTTTTCCTCACACAGTTCAGTCTCACAACGGAAATGCAAGTATTGAGAATGAGTTACAATGAATCATTCTTCCTGGAACTTAAAGTACAATGCAAAACAAAACATTAAAAACAAAAAAATCAACCTGAATTGTGAGACTATGATCCTAATTCTAGACAGAGACCGCTCAGCACAGCCTCAGGACACTCAGTATTCTGGGTTCCAGCATTAGGTATTCAGTTGCTAAAAAAAAAAAAAAAAAAAAAAA
>VYZM01011583.1:200660-223557 GCA_013398915.1 Dromas ardeola | reverse complement strand
AAAAAAAAAAAAGCAAACAAAATTATTCAAGCAAACTTGCTCGTTATTTGAGTAGAGGCTTAGTGAAGGCTGGCATTGTTAGTTTAATGGTTAAAATTATGCAGCTCAGGCAAATACATTGAAGTCTGGCCTAGTGAAATCAACCGCTTCAGACAAAACCTCCATTATAGTCATTGCAGTTAATGGCCACATAAAAACGGGATTTCTAAAAAGTAAATCCTACATAGCTACCTACAGAAGTTAAGTTAACTTAGCACAACTGTTACTTAGCACAATTGTTCCTTAGCACAACAACTGATACTTTCTAAGTAGGGAAATAAAACACGTCCCTTCCTTTCTTCTAAATACACTTATGCTATGAACTTTCAACAGCTAGTTTTAACTCTTGCCTGCAAGTAAAACATTTAGTGACAGAATATACTCCAAAACACATGCAAATGAAGAGTTTGAGAGAACATACCCAGCCTCTGTCTTGCACAGTCGTAGAAAAAACTACCAGGAGCACACAGTAGAGATAACAATTCCATCCATGTTTTCAGGTCAGCTTTTTGGATAAATACTAATTTGCAAAACCTGTTATGCTCCAAATCCAAATAAAAGAAGAAACCAGCTGATTTCTTTGTGGCCAAATGCAGAGGACACCGCTATTTAACCTGAGTAAATTCTACCAATATAACCACCAGGTGCAGAATCAAGGTCAGCTTTTTAAAAGCTACAGTCATACACGTTTTTTAGTGTGGCACATGCTTAAAATTTTGAGTCTGTGCTTTCAGAACTGCCCTACCGCATGCAGACAGACGAAGCATTTCCAGTTCAGCCTCCCCTTCCCAAAGCTGTTAGCAGAGGGGTGGAAAAGGTACGGATAGACCTGTCTCTCTCTTCCTTTTCCGAGATCATTTACAGAGCAACATTGTGGAGAAATCCCCTCACGTGGACTACAAAAGACTACAACTGTGCCTTTTCCCTGTAAGATCAGGTATAGTCTGGGCTGATGGAGGAGGAAAAGAAACGAGGCTCAGAGATTTTGATTCATCCACAATCTGGTGTGACCACACGTCCAGGGCAGCAGGGTGACATTAGGAGCAGACACTCTCACACCTGATTTTAACACCCTCCCTGAGCTGTAAACCCTTCGTTAGAATAGTTAAATACTATCTTATGAACACATCACTGTTACAGGAAGTAACAACAGCTACATAATTTTCTTCTTTTTACATAGCATTCCCAACACCTCACAGGCAGCATTAAATCCATTAAAGATTAACCACACTGCAGATTAAGCCTGACAAGATAAAAATCACATAAATAATAAATGTTGAAGCAGCATGCTATGCCAAAACCTATTTCATCAAATACGACGATGAAAACCTCTTACTACTTTTGTCTCGATATTACTGATCGTGTAAGGGGACAATAAGTTGCATCTTCCACGCTTCTAAACCTCAGGGACAAAGCATCACAGACAAAATACCTTTGTCAGCCATGAGTACCCTGCTTCTCAGGAACAGAGACCCACTTCCACATTGGCTTGTAAGAGCCACTCTGGATTCCAACAGAAATCAGGGATGGGGAGCCCTGGCTGTGAGCACTGACAGCACGGGATGATGGTCCCGGCCAGGGGGCCGTGGCTGGGAGCAGCGAGGAGGGAGCAGGATGGGGTGAGAAAGCCAAGAGAAAGAGCCTCCGGCGCACCAAGCCAGAGGGGCAACACTCCGACCTAACAGCACAAAAGGCGCAGGCATTAGAAAGTTTTCTTGTAAGTAGTTTTAAGGGTATTTTTAATTAGGTTTTTCAGTATTGATTTAGAGTATATTTTAGCTTTCATTTTTTTCTTTTTCATTACTGCTAACATACTATATTAC
Source organism: Dromas ardeola (assembly GCA_013398915.1). NCBI lineage: Eukaryota > Metazoa > Chordata > Aves > Charadriiformes > Dromadidae > Dromas > Dromas ardeola. Next base: position 221,695 of record VYZM01011583.1, on the reverse strand, counting down.
TAAGATTTTTTTTTATCCTATCTTTAGTCATTGCAGGATTTTTGTCTCTCCATTTCCACAGAGTTTAAATATGGGAAACCGTAAATGAGAATTTCTTTAATTTGTCAGCATGGCTCTCTTGAGGACGGGAAGTCTTCTGACAGTCTGAAATATTAATTTCTCTTTCTTTTAACAATTAGTTCCTATTATTTAATAAAGTAAATTAGCTGTATCACTGCTTATATCACTGCCTATATCACTTGTGCACAAAATCATAGATCTATATATCGCATGTAAAATTATTTTTCAGGCTGTTGGTTTATTGCATTTTGTCAACACAGATACTCTCGAGTTCATTATTTATACTTTCCTCAAAACTTTTTTTCACCTCTCTAGTTAGATGATCAAGTTTAAAAGAGATTTAGTAATTCAGCAATATTTTTAAAAATAGCTGATCTCATCTCCTCATCTGTTATTAATGGGCTAGCTTCTCCCTAGAAATTCTTTTTCTTCTGAATACTGATAAACTCAACATGAGTTAAAACAGGAATTTCAGCAGCTATGACACTGGGGACTAGGAGTTGGAAGACCTGACTTTAACTCTGGCTTTATATTTTAAATGCTAATTTTCTGTTGGGTGACCTTACCTCTATCTACGTCTGTTTTCTCTCCCACTCTCTTTCTGTCCTCTCTATTTATACTTTAACATATTTTCTGCTATTGGTATTTATAGAACACATATCCCAGAGAAAAGGCCCCTGTACCGGTAACAAATACTACCACTACTAACAATCACTAATTGGATTCCACAAAAAAGACTACCTAACCTAGACATTTTGAGCCAATTTCTACTCCTCCCCTTTCCTTCATCTCTCATGCATCTCTTCTGGGTAAACATCTTAAAACATTTTCTCCTTGGTGTTCAAGAAAGGCATTTTAATTGAAAACTATCCCCTTTGCCTGTGTATGAATTATCACAGAGCTACAGGACTATAAAATGGGGTGAATCAGGAGAGGGCGGCAGACAAGGGGATCAATAAAACTGCACTGATTACACATCCCGGTAACACTTCCCGAAAATCAGTAACTCAATCCATAGATAATTTGTTTTCTCTTTCAATCTGTAGAAGTCTAATTTAGGTCTTTGCAGGTCATTATAAGTGTTGTCTGGTCTTGTGCAAGAGAACAAAGCTGCAGCCCAGCTCTGTATGGGTCAGTAAATATCTAGTAATGGTGTGTCCATGTTAGTAACAATTTAAAGTTGGCGCTTAATAGAGATAGAGATATTCCACAGTGCTACTGTTTACTTTTCTGAGCAGTTTGTGGGCAGTGATATTTTAATTGCTTTTCCTCAAACAGTTCCCTTGCCAGATGACAGGAACAAATTGTAAGCTGTATGGTCACTGTTACATTATTAACAAATATTTGCCAGGATGAGTTACAGAGGTTTTTTTCCAAAAGTAAAGACTCTAGAACGCAACTGAAGGTTTACATTGAACTCACTGCACTTTGGTCCAAGATACTTGAAAGTAAGCCAGAGAAACATGAAGTATAAAGGCGAAACTAATAAGAAATTACAATACGGAAGATTCAGGATTAACAAAAATATTACTTATTCCATAGAAGTGCAATTAATAATATACTTTCTCCATGATTGACAAAATTTAAGCAAACACAGAAGTATAATTTACATTTAAAGATACTAAAGAACGTTTAAGACCATACTGAATATGGTCGTGACAGGGCTGTAGTACGGTTACTAAGATTTCATTTTTCCTGAATGTTAGTCCACATATGCCATGGAAGTACCTTTCTTGCATCTATGCTTCTACAGATCTCCAGTAAAATGAGTATTTAGTTGTACATTTAGTTGGATCACAAGATGTTCACACTGTCACCATCTTCTTTTCTTTTTTGAAAAGAAAGAGAGAAATCCTGCCATATACAGATTTGAGGTTTTCTTTTTTTAATAAAAATGAAATATGTTTAAGGCATTTTGACACACTAAGGATTCTAAATGCAGTACCTGTAATTTACAGGTCCTGTGTCCAGAATTCAGCCTGTAGAGGCTTAGTGCACTTAATCATTATAAGACTAAAAGAAATCTAAATATTATGTTCAAAATATAAGTTTATGAGGATTTTCGAGTACTGTGATAAACATTCTGCAGGATGTGTTTAAAAAAATGCCACATCCAGTTGAGAGAGAGAAAAAAAAATGTGAGTTGAAAAAATTTGTCATAAACAAAGCAGTCACTCAGTTCTAAAACATGGTGTGGTCTTTGTAGGAACAAGACATAACATTTTTCTTCAAACTATTTAGTTCTTTTTTTTTTTTTTTTGTCAATTAATGATTCCACTATAAAAATCTCAGCCAGAAGTACTATAAAAGACTATCTAAAAGATATAGTTAGATTACACCTAACAATGTAGTATTTGTAAGAAACACAAGTGGTAGCATCAGCCACAGGAAATAGTGCATCAGACTCTCATCATCACTAAAGTATCCACAACAGAGACAAATGGTCACAGGATCTCAGAATTGTTTCAGGATAGAAGTTCCAGAGAAAGTGCACATGTATGGAGGAAGTAAAGGGAAAAATACAGGGGGGTGAACAATAGGTTCATAAAAAAGACACAAATATGCTAGAAAGGGCAGGATTCACTGGAAAAGAGCTTAAAAAAGTTCATTTAGCTTTGAGGTTTGCTGTTTAACTTAGCCTTCTTAATTTTGATCATCTACCAAAATCTACTATGCCATGCTGCTACCAACAATAACTTCCAGTTTAATTCTGCTGGAGATTCATTTATATGTAGATGTTCAGCATCAGATGCATAAATCCAATGAAAGAGAGTCACTAAACATCTGCCATGGAAATTTTACAGAGAGTCAGGTCTGTTTAAGGTATAGCATCATCCAACTCTCTGTTCTTTCCATCAAATATCTTTTTTTTTTTTTTTCCCAATAAAAGTAAAAACAGAAAAGGGGAAATACACCTCCTTCCCCTTCTTTTTACGATGATTATACAACAGTTTGTAAAGATGATAATAAAACATAAAAGATTCCCCAGCTGAAAAGAGAGCTGAGGGCACTACGTTGTAAATAAACTCCTGTGTTATTGATTTGGAACTAGAAGCACAACACTGAATCCGATACCAAGGGAGTGATTCATGTACTTATTGCGTCTGCACTGACAAGCATCAGGTGCCATTTTAAATGCCCAAGTGTATTTAGGACAGTTGCAACACACAGCCTGCATTCCTGCTCTTCTGCAGCAACAGGTGGAGGTGCGGGATATCCTTGGGCACCTAAACAGCCACCAGATTTGTAATTTTAAGCACCTTTATCATTTCTGAAGTTGCCTACAAAAAGTTGCTGCCTTGTATTAGTGATAGCAGGATCATTCTCAATAACATATTGTCTGCATTTAGAGCTACACTGAAAAGATAGCTTTGGTCAAGTTTTTGTCTTATTTTAACTATGTCACTTCAAGAAAATATAGTTTTATTTGCATTTTCACATCCTACATCCACCAATACAGTATGGTTGTACAAATGCCAATTTTAGATGAAGAAGAGGAGCTAGGTCACCCATACAAATAAATATAATAGCTTTAACTAGCTCCACTAACAATGCTGAAAATTCAAAAAAATAATAAACTGATTAAGTGGGTGCCAGAATAATTACTTGGCATCAGCTTTCTTCCCTCTGCCCCCCTCTCCCAAACTCTTCAGCATATGTCGCAGTAGGGATGGCTACGATAAAAAGCAACAGTGTTGTCCAATTGCTGAGCCACTCACTGTTATGGAATCATTCCCTCCAGCAAGCCATATGATGGGCAACCCACCTGCAACAGGTCAGGTAACACAGGTGACACAACAGCGCAAGGCCCTGATGGGAGAGGGGCACACATTCCTTGGCACCTGTTGAACACAGCTCTTCTACTCTGGGTGTCAGCTGTGCCTGGCACGTGGAACTGAAGAACAAGAGAGAAGCTGTTGCACATAAAGTCGTCATCTCTCCTCCCAGGCTACCCACATAGTGGTTTTCACAGCATTTCTATCGCTTCACAACAACGGCATACATATTATCTATTCCACTGCATGTATGCAACCAGATCAGTATCTTTTGTATATGCTGTAACATTTAAAATTTCAGGAATATCCCCCTGGAGCCAGTGCTGATCTGTGCAGTTCCTTACTGATTACATAGGTGAGCAAGTGGATGTGCCTTCCCACAGAAGACTTCTTGCTCCTTCATTGTTATCCCCTTATTTTTATCAGGTGGGAAAAAAAATGTTACTCTATAATTGCAGTGCTTTCCTCCACCTTTCCTGTATATTAGCACAGGTTTTTATTATTCTTAAACCACACAACTCAATAACAAAATTATAGGATGTTGAAAAGTAAGATGCAGCTAACAAAGCCTAGAAAAAGCAAAACCGATCATCATGAGAACAGTCAAAATTAATTAACTTAGTAGAGCTCAGTAAGGAAAGGCGCAATTCAGTTGTGAAACAAATCAGAGACGCTAAGATTTTGTCCAGGAAAGCAAGAACACACCTTGAATGATAAAGAAGAAAGCTACCACAAACCAGGGACAGTGTTACATGCCAAAACAGACTTATCCAGCTTCCGTGTGCTTTGCTTTTTCTTTTTTTTGGATTTGTTTTGTTTTGTTTTTTCATGTTTGGCTATAATACATACTCAGTAGTACATGAGCCAACACGAAATAACCTATTTTATTATGCTGTTTTTGAAATAAGTTCTTTGGACAGCAACATTTGACAATCAAACTTGAGCTGACAACCAAACTAGGACTGCAAGATTATTCGGTTTTACCTAACAGTTCATTTTGTCCTTAAAATACATATCCACCATAACTGTGGCTGAAGTTTAGCTTACTCTGAAAAAAAATTGAGAAAAAGCTAAAACAAAACACATACCTATGTCTTTTGGCAAATGCCTTACAAATTATTTGCTTCCTTTTTATTTATAAGTACATTCTTTCTTTTCTACCAAATAATAATAAAAAAATCTTCTTATTTTAAGAGGACTGCTTATGAGAACACAGAAGAATAAAATAGCATCTGTGAAATACAAAACACGATAAAATATGGTGCCAGAGTTTCTGTCATATGCTTACAGCCTCAGAGTCTCAAGCATCTTGAAATTCAGAGTTCAAAGCATTTCAAATGACAGTCAGCTTTTTAGAGACTCATGACTGTGCCCCACTTATAGCTCAGCTTTGAACATGGAAGTAGAGAACAACCTGTGGGTCATCTGTGCAACAGTGAATTTTACTTGTTGTTGACCTCAGAAAGTCCTATCCACCTACATTCATAAAATACACCATCTCACTTGTGATCACTCCTGTGAATCAGCTACTCTGTCTATCCCCTTTGTTGCGTGAAAGGGGCAAAGCGGTTTTGGCAGAAAATAAACCCCCTTGCGTTCTAATGCTCCTCACCGAGGTGGGAGGCTCGGTGCGGCTAGGTTTAAATTCTGAGTGATGCCCAATTCGCCACTATCAGTCCAGTCGCGTTTAACACGTATTAAACTGTTACGATTTGGACGCACTAATAGTGGACTGCACCTTCAGTCTAGTCGTGCTCACGAACTAGCACGGCCACTCTCGAGTCCTTGGTCGCGTTCAGTGAGAAACCAAAATGACTGGCTACTTAAACAGTGCAGTTTATTTAAACAACAGATACGTAGGTTCTTTGGATTGCCGGTGATAAATACACTGTCTGCAAAGCACGTGCAAATAAAAGTATTGTTACATATACAAATTGCGCGACAAAGTTATAATCAATACAGCCTGGTTATAAACGTAGAAAAGAGATTCCCTAGAGAAATTTCTAAGTTTCCCGNGAAGTCAAAGGCAGTCCGCGATGGAGTTCTCCCTGACTTGTTCACGATGGTGTCTTCCCTGATATCCCCCCTCTCTTGGGCTATTTTTATACTATTTTTTACCTTCAAGGTGGAGTTTGAGTGACTTTAGTCATAAATACCTTTATTATGATTGGTGTAAAATTCTCTCGCTTCACATTTAAAGGTATAGTTTACGAAAAATTCAGGGCGCAGACTCAAGAAGGAGTGGTCGCACCTTGGAGGCGGGTAGCCTTCGGGGTGGAGGTGTGTTTTAGTATTATAATGACATTATAATGGCCAAAGTTCGCACAAAGGATGGCATTTCATCAAAATTTGACAAAATGTTGGCTCAGGGTAGCAAATAGGCAGCTTATCGGTTCCATAGTACCATCTCGTTCCCATATCTGCTATACGTCACAGGGCAAGGCCACGGAAGATCACATTCCGTTCCATCCCCCATGTAGCTTCGCAAGCAATATTGTACAGGGAATTGCAGATGTTGAATTCTTCGCATGCCAGCTGCGACTGTATTCTACCTTAGAAGCCTTTTGATTTTATACCTTTCCTTACTGTGTGAACAATGCTGTATTTTTGACCATTTTAGTAATTATTCCACACCCCTTATCCTAAGTATCTGGCCATACCTGTCTTCCCTACAGCCTCTGAGAAAGTATCTCAGACACCAGTGATGCATGCATAACAAGGTTAAATGAGATAGAGAAAGTTTAGTCATACTTTCCCCCTTTAAAGAACCATCATTCTTTTCAAAATTAAGTCATAGTTAATCTTTGGACTTGGGTAGAGTGATAGACTGAGATCAGGATTAAAAAACAGAGACAAGATATTAGATGGAGAGTTCAGACACAGACAGTCTTGGAGGCAGGTGCCACTCCAAGAGAAAAAAGGCAAAGAGATGCATAATCGCTGTGTGGTTATTAACAAATCCCTGCACTCGGATGAAAGCCCATTATTAATTAATACACAGAGACTTCTGCAGTGTGACTTACGAGAAGTGGGCACCAAGTCTCAATGCTACTGATAACATCTTTCACTACTCTTCTTTCAGACAATCAGAATTCAGGGAGTTATAACACAGGCAAACATATATATATATATGTATACATGTATATTAAAAAAATATATGTACTTTATAGGTGAGCAGGTGTACAGCAGCCCTGCCTCCTGGTAGCTAAAGAGACTGGGGGACATTCAACTGGTTTTCTTTTCTTCAAAGAAATATAGTTATCATTCTTGTTCACCTAGATTTGCTTTATTTTCCCCCCAGAAAATACACAACTTTCTTGAAGTCTTTAGTGCCTTGTGCAGGTTGTTACAGCAGAAATGACGTATATTCCTAGGCAGGTTGAACAGATCCTAGTGAGAGACACGAGGCTGCGGTACTCATTCAAAACCTTTCAGCATTGAAGTGGCTCGGACTCTGCTGCTTTTTCTTTTCTTGAAGTTAGAAGTTCATGTTTATTTCCATGTCTATTTATTCTGAACACGCTTCATGTTTGCAAAGTAGACAATTCATTCCCTGACTCTTGTAGGGGAAATAATGGTTTATGCTCTTATGTCTACAGAGTCCAGGTAACCTTTTTAAAGCAATTCATATATTGCTGTTACTCCATAAAATAAAGCATATTTAAGAAAGATAATAGTCTTACTGAAATCCTTTTCTTGAAGCCACAAAGTTTGTGTTACTATCTGAACCTCATCCACACCTTCGTTTCTGCTTTGGCCCACAAACACAACTCTCTTTAAAGCCTTTTATCCGGATGTGCGGGGTGCGGGTGCCCACGCGGGGCTGTCCCGGGGCGCTGCCGGGCGCCCCCGGGGGGGGGCGGCGGGGGCTGCCCCGAGCCGGACGCAGCCGGTTCCAGCCGGCTCCGACCCACCCCCCGCAGGGCACGGCTGAGCCCCGCAGCCACCATGGCGGCGCCGCGGGGAAAGCCTCTGTCAGACGGGGCAGAACGGCAGCCAGGGGAAGAAGTGTGAGGGACGGCACCAAGGTGAGGGGAGGAGGAGGAGGAGGAGGTTCTCCAGGTGCCCGAGCAGGGGCTCCCCTGCAGCCCTTGGGGAGACCACGGCGATGCGGGTTGTGCCCCGGCAGCCCCTGGAGGAGCCCGTGCTGGCGCAGGTGGAGCTGCCCTGCAGGAAACTGCAGCCCGTGGAGAGCCAGCGCAGGAGCAGGTTTATCCTGAAGGACTGCGGCCCGCGGGAAGTGCCCGCGCTGGAGCAGACGAAAGGAGCAGCAGAGAGGAGCTGCGGTGGACTGATCCCAACCCCCTGCTCCCCACTGCCCTGTGCTGCTCGAGGAGGAGGAAGGTAGAGGAGCTGCGAATGAAGGAATGAAGTTGAGTCTGGGAAGATGGTGGGAAGTGCTGTAGTTTTTGTCTTTTGTTTCTCACCACGCAGCTATATTTTAACTGGCAATAAATTAAATTAAATTTCCCGGAGTCGAGTCTGTTTTGCCGATGATGCCAATTGGTAAGTGATCTCCCCATCTCTCACCTTGACCCTTGAGTTTTTTCATCTTATCTTCTCCCCCATCCCATGGAGGAAGGGGAGCAATAGCAGATAGGTGGGTGTCTGGCAGTTGGCCATGACCAACTCACCTCAATTGCTTTTTAAAATGGACACATAATAGAGAAAACTGTTTTGAGCTAAATACAGGTTGACAGTTATCTCCTAGAGTGAACCCATCCTGAGCATGTGTCCCACCAAATGACTGCCAGCTATTTTGCAAGCAGATGGCAAGGAGGAAGAGAGCAGGGAGAAGTCAATTCCTTCTGAGTACACGGGGTAAGAGGAATATTTCTAGTTGTACAGAGAAGTCAGAGAGGAAGAAAGAGTTAGAAAAAAACTATTACATTTAACATGGAATTCTCCCAGTGAAGCATGCTCCCTCTGACCATCAGAGTTACCAACAGGATTGGTTTTGTGGGGTTGTTCAGATTTTTTGGTTTGTGGTGGTTGGTTTTTTTTCGTTGCTGTTGTGTTTTGTTTCTCTTTTTCTTCTTTTTTTTTTTTCCCCTTTTAAGATACCAATGCTCCTCAAACATGAAGAAAGGGAATGGATCTAGCTGTGAGAGAACACTTTAAAGTCTTTTTCAACCTTAAAGAAACCTCTGAAGAAATTTTAATTAAATTCTTCCTAAGCTTGGGGGTGTGTTTCTATATTTATTTATTTAAGCTTGCTTACCAGAGAGGTGTCTGCAAATGCTTAATACCATAATTCTAAAGACAGACCACTTCTCAGAGCTAAGCAATATAGGTAAAGTGCTACAAGTGGATACTGTATTATTTTAATTACATTAATTGTAATATTTACAGTTACCGGGATCTTGGGATCTAACATATTCTACACCAGCTTCAAAGAGAAGTATCAAGCTCCAGACAAAACAAGTGGTTTCCATACAGCAACACTCGTCGTTTCTGCCTTCCGCTTTCTCATTGTCCACTCCACTCTTCAGGACCATACTCATTTGTTGCCCTCATTCTGTCTCCCTTGCTTAGTGATCTGCTTTGCACATCCATTTCTCAAGATGTTAATCTAATCCATCCATCAGTCACATGAACATACTACTCTCTCCTTTCTGGTTTTGTTTTTCTGCAAAACCCCTTCATTGTCCATTCTGGAAGTCCAAAGATTTCACACCTTAAGCTTAGGTCAAATGCATGCTGGACAGACTGGTTTTCAGATGAAATATTATGGAATATAACTCAGTATTTATGATTTACAGGTGTATATTGTTAATTTGACTCCACTGATCACAAAAAAAAAAAAAGACAGAGACGGAATAGGTTGCGGATATTTTAGAGAAATTGTATAAAAGACAGGAATAGCATGAAGAACTCTTCACTAAAAATGGTTTAAGAGAGAACTCCTGGCAAATATTTTTTGCTGAAAATTAATTCTTAACTGTGAAAATTTTTACGTGCTGTATTTCTGACTACATATAGTCTGATGCTTTATTGACCAAATCAATGTTTATAAACCGAAGCAAGAGTATTCTCAATTTCATGACTGTAATTTGTCTATCTTCAAGAAATTAGAAGTCTTCACATAGGAGTTCAAAAAATGCCTGAATTTTTAAATAAGTCAGTACAGTAAGTCCTTTCATGTTTTAATTGCTTACCCACATAGAATTACTAGAGGGAAAAATAAGGCAAGTGGTTTTTTTCTTCTGTGATCTCCAGTTCTCTCAAATCTTTCTGCTGATGGTAGATTTTGACATACAACATCAAATTACCTGAGTCATGTCACACTGTTGCTATGTGGTAATTTTCTCATTTCAAAAATATCGCTTTTTAAGGATCGCTGGTAACCACAAAATCTAATTGAGGTTATTTGCTAAGGAAAAGCTGACTTCCTAACAATGTTATTCCTTCCATCCCGTACAAATTCCATAGGGGTGAAACAGATATCCATTTCCCTTGCAGTATGTAGCTTGAGGTATAAATAGTGTTTGTAAATATATGCAGAAAGAGGCCTCAAAATTTCCAAAGAACAGTGTGAAGTATAGACTAAAATAAGAGCTTCTTTTTTTACATAGCCTACATGAAGAGGGAATAAAATGACAGATATATAGCTTGATGAAGGGCTTTGTTAGGTTTAAAGCTTCAACATCAAGTCCTTTGTTTACAAAACCATACAACTGAGACTGTCTAAAACCCAGAAATGTACAGTTTATATTTCTACTGAAAAATTGAAGTGCAAAAAGAAATGAGAGTAAGGCAATGGCAGTTCGGTGTGCCTGTTTCAGGCAGTATGTACAGTCTAGAGGCATAAGAATGTTCTTCATAAATATGTGATGGTGGCACCTTTCATCCCAAAGTGTTTCAATAGCTATGAGATAGCAGTGTAAAGCAAGTAATTCTGGACCGGATGTTAGAAATAAAACAGAATAAAAGAGAAGTAGTGCACAACAGTGAGTGGAGGAGAAAATTGAGTCAGGAAGTAGGACATGTACTTTATCATCCTAAACATACTGATAAGCAGCTAGGAGAATGGGGCTAACACAGCGTAAGAAGTAAAGGGAGTGGGAAAGTTAGAAGGAGAAATGAAATATATCTTTGTGCTCATCTGTTTGTAGAACTTCTATGTCTGGGAAGAATTCCTAGTTCCAAAGGTCCCAAGACATAAGTTAGTTCAAAAGAGTGATACCATCTCAGTGGTACAAAATACATAGGTATCTACTTTAAAAAAAAGGAATCAGTTGTGCTATATGAGGAATTTTCAACATATAGCTCTTGCAAATCTTGTGTATATCTTGTGAGCATTTCAAGAGTGCTGCTTTCCCTGGGCTAGGTTATATAACTGCTAACTACACTCTCCTTGGGTAGATGTTCAACAACAATCCAAATTCCTAGGTTTAGGAGAAAGAAACAAGAAAACAGAGGTGGCTGAAGCGGGCATCACTGGCAGTGCTGGGATCCTTCTGCGTATTCAGATCCACGCCATACAATGGTCAAGAATAGTCATAACAACAGTCAGTGTTGGAAGGCGTATCTGGAGACTGCCTAGACCGACACCCTGCTCACAGCAGGGTCAGCCACAGGAGTTTGCTTTGGATTGTGCCCAGTCAGATTTTGAATGACCCCAAGGATGGAGACTCCACAAGGTACCTGGGCAACCTGTTCCAGCATTCTATCATCTTCACACTATTTTTTTTTCTTATATTTAAATAGCATTTCCTGTATTTCAGGTTGTGCCCATTGCCTCTTGTCCATTCACTGCATACCACCTGACTCTTCAGGCTGTCTTCTTTGTTCTCTCCTATCAGGTATTTATACACAATGATAAAATTCCCTTGAGCCTTCTCTGCTCTGGGCAAGGCAGTCCCAAGCTCTCTCAGCCTCTCCTCATACGAGAGGGTGCATTTTGCCCTCGTCATCCAGGTCATTAATGAAGAAGTTAAACAGTACTGAATCCACCGTCTCATGGAAGCAACAAAGGGTATTCCCCAACCTTCACATCCCCAACCAGTTCTTTTCTGTTTGTAAATACAAGTTCCAGGAGGAGTACGAGGTCTAGCAGACCTGCTTCTCAGTGCTCCAGTTTAGGTGGCACATGCTCTCAGCTCTTGGCAAGTTAGTTTCTTGGTTTATAGCTCACAGAATCAACGCCTACACTTCACAACAAAGTCTGTCCTATAAAACTGTGAGATCCTGGATACCCCTCCATCAGAAGTAAACTTTCTATATCCAAGTATATCGGTTTTATTACAGAAAATTAGAAATAGAGACAGCATTATCTCCTAGGATTTGGCCCATGGGACTTACACTCCAAAACACAACTCACATGAAGCTAACTATATTTGCAGAGACACCCTCGCCAAGCCTCTATTAAGTTAGAGTTTCCCTGTTAAAAAATAGTCTGATTACTTGTTTTCAGCTTCTGCTTTGACTTTGTCATCATGCCCTCATTATCATATTCAATTAATTAGCGTGTAAAGGTAATATTCCAACATGCACACCTCCCTAAGAAACATTATTGACTTCAACTAAATAAGGTAGATTTGCAACAAAAGAGAGGGATTTAAAAAGATTTAGGGGCTCGTATGCATGCAAAATTACATCTCTCTTAAGAAAAGCATATTATGGTAAAATTATGTTAGGTTCCTATAAGAGCACCTGAAAGAAAAGAGCGTAAGAGGAGAAAAATTCAAGAACAGGTAAAACTAGGGAAAATTGCATACCTACTGAAAAGTACTTTGCTTCACCTTGGCCTCATTATCTTTATGAATATCAAGATGAGGGGAATAGAAAATGACCATATATTAAAACCATATATTCTATTTCCCTGTTTCAAAGAAACAAACAAGTGTTTAGACACAATTTTGGGGGAGAGGAGGGGTTAATTTCTGTATTAATTTTCATCAACGCATCTATTCATAAGGGGAGAAAAAGACAGTAAAAACAAAACCACTGGGTTTGTTCTAAAAGGAGGTCAAATCATACAGGCTGTACCTATAGTTTTTCTACCTTGGTTCAAGGGTGCTTTTGAAGAAAAAAAAAATAAAATGGTCATCTTCATTTTCCGTACTTTGTTTTTCTCTGTGGAATGGTTTCAAAGCACATGATTTAGAAACGTACCAGATGACTAAGAGCTGGAAGATGCACTCTGGAAGCATCCCTAGTATACTTCATTCAGGCCATGAAACCTTATTGGTGCTTATACAAGCCTTCATAAAAGCAAGCAAACAAGCAACGAAATAAATTAAATCAGAAGTGTTTGGTGTGGATGTTGGGTCCCCAGCATAACCAACCGTTTCTAAAGATCCTGTCCTATTAATGTATACTACTTGGAAATTTAGATAGGATAGGTTAGCACAGCATATTTGAAGTTGGAAGGGACCTACAATATCCATCTAGTCCAACTGCCTGACCGCTTCAGGACTGACCAAAAGTTAAAGCATGTTATTATTAAGGGCATTGTCCAAATGCCTCTTAAACACTGACAGGCCTGGAGCATTGACTACTGCTCTAGGAAGCCTGTTCCAGTGTTTGATGGCCCTCTTGGTAAAGAAATGCTTCCTCATGTCCAATCTAAACCTCCCTTGGCGCACCTTTGAACCATTCCCACATATCCTATCACTGGATACCAGGGAGAAGAGACCAGCACCTCCCTCTCCACTTCCCCTCCTCAGGAAGCTGGAGAGGGCAACAAGGTTGCCCCTCAGCCTCCTTTTCTCCAGACGAGACAAGCCCAAATATGTCTGCTATGTAGTCATAGTAATAACCGAAGATGACTGAAGAAACAAGATGCCGCATGACTTGAAGGGAAGAACACATGCATACATCTTCTCTTGGACACTCACGTAAGCCAAATAGTTTTTGCAGGGTGATCTATAGTACTTGCTCTTGTGAAAATCTGTGTTTCAAGAAGTCTCAAGAATTCTGTGGCTTAGGTTTCCTTATGTTCATGATGGCTTACAGTGGTGTTTTGCATGGTAGGTAACTGAATGATTGCTTTTCTCTCTGGCTTGGTGTCCTCCTTCTGGAGGTAAAGGGTGTTCTGGATGGTTTGGTTTTAATGAGTAAACAGTCTCGCCCTTTTCTCTTACATATTTTTCAAATTAAGTAAAATATATATGATGCCACATTTTTATATTAAGCACTTCCAAATCTCATTAACTGCAGCTTAATAAATGTAATCCTGCTATTGGTACTACTTGATTTCAGGGAGGAAAAAAAAACATGTGGTTCTAATGCACGCAAATTGCATTTTGGATACAACATATGACCCTGCATACTCAGGATACAGAGTAATCACTAAAAAGCTCTTTGCTTTTTCCTACAATCTTTTACCAGAATAGCAATGTTGTACTGGAAGTAATACAAATACAGCACAACACATTGATCTCATTCAGGTCGCTGCAGTAAAGAGGTTATATTCTCTAAGGCCTCTTCTCCCCAAATCCTTTTTCTCACTCTTCCCCTGTCAGAAGATCTTGTTTTAACATTGCTACCAGAATTATCACTACATTAAGCTTTGGCTGCCGTTAAAAATGCATTTCCAATTCCTCAGTTCAGAAAGCATTCAAAACTTCAGTGGCTTGTATAAGAAGGAGTTCAAGTGTTCAGAAGCAGTAGAATATTGTACACGATAGTATAAGGCATTAGGAAAACTACAGATATTTCTCTTAACAGCACATTCCCTGAATTAAAGCAGTAAATTCAACTTATACCGAAAGCCATTTATTATATGCTTTACTTGGTTGCAGGTGCATTTATTGCTTTAATAGTAATGGTAATATTGATTTTACCGGGAAGTCCCTCTCTTGGACAGATCCATCACTAAGGAAACTTCTTGTTGCTCATGTCCAGTAACTTTGACAAGCTCTGGTCCTGTCTGAGCTATTGTATGCCAAATTAACGCACACATCCCAAATGCATCAGAGTTGCCATGCACATCTATAATAGCCGCAAGGTATGTTTGTGACAGATCAGCAGAGTCCTGTATTAGACCAGCTGGGTATCCACAGCTTGGATGTACATGCACATTCACACCTACTACACCCATGCATGATAGTTTGCATGAGCAGTAACTTCAGCCACAGGTGTGACAAACCTACAAAAAGCCCAGTGAGTACAGAATTCCTGCCTAGTTGGACAAAATTGACCAGTTGGCAACTGTGGGTTTAGAAACAGCAATTGTCAATAGAAAATGACTAAAAGGCATCCTTTTGTCAGTTAAAGGTTGTGAATTTATCTGATTTGTTGCTGAACTTTGCAGTTCTTGGTATCACAAATATTCACCTGTTCCATTTTCACAAGAAGTTCTGTGTGGAATCAAAGTTTCTGGATTCAATATCTATATGTATTTTAAATTTGACACAGATCACCTTCACTGGGATGAATAAATAAATCAGTCATGACCCCGCATTGTACACTTACTTCCTCTTCTAGCTAGGCCACCCGTGGCATGCAGTAGTTGGCTGGTACAAGACATAGAGAACATCAGCCAAGTGAACTGATCATTTTTGAGGTCTGTCAGCCACTTTATTATTTGCCTTGACAACTGAACACATCCTGTGAGTCAGGCCTCCAAATGTATAGGTTGAGGAAAAAAAAAAAGTCTACAACAATTATGAACGCCTTTTTGAGCACTTAATCTATACATTAGCAAGGACACCATCCCCTCCAATCTGGAAGCATAGATTATACGTTTGCAGCGACCATGAAAGGAAGTTTATCTTAGAGGTGACTTCCTTTGCAACCTCTCTTTTCTTACGATCCCTATCCTTTTACTTATGAATATCATACTTCCTCCACCTTTTTCTCACTACCTTTGCCTTTTATTTTCATCTGAAGATGTACATTTTCTTAGGATTTATTTTTCAGTACTGATACTTCTAAAAGAGTAAGGATTATTTGATGTCACAGAAAAATCCATGTTAGGCATTTGTTTATCCATCACTTGTTGTTTGAGTAGACAATGTTAAATTTCCAATCTTTTCTCCACCACAGTGAGGCTCTTTTTTTTTTTTTTTTCCCCTAGGAATAAAAATAAAATTATGGGCTTTCTAAATAAACTCTAATTCAAGTTCTTGAGGAGAATTCAGTTATCATTCTTTAAGTTCACAAAGCAAAGTTCTCCTTTATATACTTAAATTGGTTTATCAACGTTAATACAGGATGTACATTCCTAAATGCCTATTGCCAGTTGGTAGTAAATCAAGTTTTCATTTCACAAATAACATAAATGTTCAGCTGTTCTGAAATAAAATTTAAAGCTATACTTTCATTGACAAGCATGCAAGGTTTTCGCATTATCTTCACCATGCGAAATTTGAAGTTATTTTAGATAACTTCATATATCAAGGTAGCACAAGTTGAAGGCCAAAGCGAATTGTTCCACAGGCACTAATTGCCCTATGAAGATAACCCAAACATCACAGTATAGTGCAGTGTAGTGTAGCCTTGCAACACATTTCTATGCACTATGGTCAAGGTTTCTCTTAACTGTAGAGACTGTAAGATAAAAGAAGATTCCGTGCTACTGTTAACTTTTAAAACAAGTCAAAGAACTGACAATCTTTAATATGTTGCGATGATAAGAATCAATGCAGTATAATTGAACTTTCAGTAGCAGAAAGTATACTGCAGTATATGACAGGATCTAGAATACAGTCTGTTAAAACTATGAAGTAGACAAAAATCCCCTCCCTAGATTTGTATTCCAATCTGCCAGCAAGTCTCCATACATCAAAAGCAAGTAAATAAAAAAAAAAATCTCTTCCAGGTAACTTCAGACACACCACTAGCTTAACAAAACTAATAAAGGGCACCACATACATAGAAATGAGTGGAATGCAACAAAATTATTTCAAAATAGTTTTTAGACTAATTCGCATACCTCAGAGAACTTTAACATTGTTTCCACCCAAAATGCAATGAAAAACTCAAAGAAAATATATACAGGCACTACTTAAAACAAAATGGAAATATATATTTCAACTTTTTTTTTTTTTTCCCCAGGGATGAAAATTAAAGCATCAAACTAATATGGCCTTTACTCCAATAAAAAGACTTCAAGAAAACTTAATTAATACGGATGATACTGTTCTATTACCTGTCAAGGGACAAGTGTTAATGATAAATTTGAAACCAAAATGTAAAACAACCGAAAGACAGAATTAACATCTATCAGATTTTCACATCTATATGGTTCAGTTCAAAGTAATGCCAAACTGGCATTAGGCATAAAAATAAAAGTTGCTCTAAAACACCTTACAAAGAACCGATCAGTATCAGTACCAGATACATTGAATAAGTAAGTACATAAGAACCTATCAAATGCTAGTGCTTGAAAATGGCAAATAAAATAGATTCCTTTGTTATTATAAAATTAATAGCATAAATTCTGGCTATGTGCTACTTTCTGTTACTAGGAATATTCAGCTTTGGATGGGAATCCTGCTCCAGTAAAGTTGGGGAAAAAAAAAAAAAAGAAAAAAAGAAAAGGACAGTGATTTCACTGTAGCCACAGTTCTCATTTTGAACTCACATTAGTTTCACCTATATAAGAACTGAACTTATCTCCCTACCTCAAATGCATTGGGAATCAACCACTCTCTTTACCAGCAAAGTGTTGGCATGTGCTGAAATTGGATTCAAAAGTGCAACACCTTGCATGTACAAGAAAGTTTTCCTTTAACTAATTCTTGACTTAAGTTGTTTTTTTCTGTACAGGGCTTGTTGTTCCTCTCAATAATCAAAAGATCACAAAGTTGTCATCAGGTGTAAGAGGCCACTGTGTACTAACTCCCTGATTTTGGAAAAAACATCAACATCAGTTGCTGAAATGGCCATGGAAGATCTAGCCTCATGTCTGTATCTGTTAGCTATCACAAGCTTTGTTATTTAGGAAGATAAGTCTTAATAACTTCTGATAAAACTCAGCACTTCTGCCAGGAAAACAACTTAAAAAAAAATATTCTTTTTAATATTCAATTTAGTTACAGAAGTAGAAATACCAGTGGTGGGAAATGATAAACCCTAAGGGAGAACTTGGTGCAAATCCCAGGTGAGAAATTGCAGTTTGGTCAAAAAACAATGCTGACTTTATTTAAAAAAATGAAATAATAATATTTAAGAAAAAGTATTGAGTTGTCCCTCACAGCTGCCTCAGATCTGAATGCAGCTTTGTAAGTAAAAGAATTCTTACCTAAAGAAAAATGAGAATTACGTTTGGACTTGGTATTAATTGCACGTGTTAAAGCATAGAAATACAGCAAGTTTGCACTGTTATGTTTGTGCGAGCTTAAAGCTTAGATGGCTCGTAGAGCTCTTACCTGCTCAAGGAAATGCATTTTCTACTTACTAGTGTCATAACTATCAATTAAAGTTTTGTCTGCAACAAAAAATAAACCAAATTCTGTCTCTAGGCTGTCTAACTAGGTAGAAAACATAACTATATGCACACTGCTGACAACTTTCATGATTTTATCAAAAGCTGCAGTGTATTTGGTGTTTTCCTCTGAGGCTAGGGTCAGAGGCTCGCATGAGCTCCCGCATTTGCCTGATGTGCAACAGAAAACCGTCAGAGCAAATCTCTCGCAAAACATGAGAGTTTGAAAAGTCACATGATTTTGCAGTGCTTGAGGTTAGTAATACTCATGTGAAGCTTTATGGGAAGGGTAATACTGGAAGGAGAAATCATTCACTTTAAGAAAATACAGTCTCAGGTATCAACTAAACTCCCTGTACAGATGAACCATTTACCAGTTTGCTACTCATCATGTATTACAAACCACTACTAAAGCTGAATGGTTTAATACATGGTTTTTATTAAACTATCTAAAAATATCACTTTGCCTTCCTAGCTGTCAAGCATTGTCTCAGTCATCTTTCTGGTTTTTCTTTGCAAATACATTGTTCAACCTGCATCTCTAACGCAAAATCAACCCAAGTAATTGGAGCCAAGTTAATTCCGCCTAACAAGCGCCTCCTTCCTCAGTCTCAGTGTATCTGATATTATGGCTCAGTTAAGCCCCACGATTCTGCATGCCATTTAATGGCACTTCCTCAGCCCAGATTCCTGGTGTGCAAACACAACCAGTGGTTACTTTACTGACTTATCAGACATTCTTTAACCAATAAAAAGATCATTCAGACCCATTTTGCGCTTGAGCTGCTTTTTGTTAATAATAATGGAAGAGATTTCAAATGCCCAAGAGAAAGTTAGAGAGAAAAATCAATGGAATCTGCATTCTCAGCACACCTCAATTTCTTGGAAATATCTCCCTTAGTGTTATCTCTACTCAAATAATGATTTATATCTATATTTACGAAGTAATCCGGAGTACAAGAATTCACTACTCCTTATTTCTTTCTCAAAGATACTGCATACAGTCCTGCAGTTAAGAGTCCATATTAGATTTTTCTCATTAATACGTCCTTAGTGGTTTCATAATCACCTATGCCAGCATGTGTTTTAGAAATTTGTGCTCATTTTAAGCAGAGAGAAAGAGAGAGAAAGCAGAGAAAGAAAGAGAATAGCAACAGTTCGTTGCTATTTCAAATGAATGATTTTCAGTTCGGTTCTTTGGCAGTGAACTAAGTGTATTGAGCTGGGGTTTTGAGTGGTTTGGAGGTTTGCTAAGTTCAGTTCTAACTGAAACCAAGATGCAGAAAGCTTTGGGGTGTTCTTTTGTCCAGTCCTCACAAGGCATTTATTCAAAGCAATTGTCTATCTTGCTTTACACTGACACTGTGTGTACAGTACAAAATATATAATACAGATGTCTATAAAGCTTTGATTATCCTTCCTCGGAATGCCTCTGTTTGTTTGATGGGCAATATGTTCAGAGGTATGCTTAAGTTCGATTTCATTCTTTTAAATATTTGTTTTCTTTATCAAGATTCTTAAAATTTTAGCTTTATAATTCTCTTTCAGTCATGAGCAGTGTTCATTGTTTCCTAAACTTGATGGATGTTTTCCTGACTTCAGAGTTTTAAAGATGTCAGCTTTATTTCTACTGTCAGCGCTGCTGGGTACCTCCAGCACAACAAAAATTGTTTGCACTTTAAAAGTGTTGATGGAAATGCTTGTAACGTGATAATTTGCATTAGGTGTCAGAAATGACCATGTACTTACATCTAATACCTTTTCAAGTAAGTGCAAGAAGTATAAAATCACCATGGTGTGGGTCTACTGGAATCAAGCCTTTCCCACCTATCAGAGCCATCAGTAGAACGTACTCAAATGATCAGTCATCACTTTGTAGTGTACTTAAAAAAAAAAAATTAAGAAATCAACCATCTTAAAAATCAGTATTCAGTTGCTTATTCGCTTTTAGTGGAAGTCAACAGCATTGAAAGTATCAATGCTACCTTACTTTAACCAATCTCATCAAAAAATGACTATATCGATAATCGCATGGCAGTTATCGCTGTTGAGACATTTGTGAAAGGGCCAATTCAAAATTTCTTGAAAGTTTTACTAAAATAAGAATAACCTAAACATGAAAAGAAATAATATTGATACCACAGACCCTGCCTCAAAATGCTAATACTCAAGTGACAAAACTGCATTAGAAATCTACAGTTTGCTGAAGCAAAAAATAATCACACTTCAGTGGTCTCTTAGCTAACTCTAGAGTATTCATATTTTAGACAAGAATTACTATTTCTTAACTGATATACTGCTTATAAACAAAGTACAAAGTATGCATGAGGAACAATGAAAAATAAAGGAAAATAATATCCTGTATCACCAGATTTTTTCCTCTCCTTT
Source organism: Dromas ardeola (assembly GCA_013398915.1). NCBI lineage: Eukaryota > Metazoa > Chordata > Aves > Charadriiformes > Dromadidae > Dromas > Dromas ardeola. Next base: position 201,094 of record VYZM01011583.1, on the reverse strand, counting down.
GCACATCATATAGAAATGATGTATTTATTAGAGAGCTTTAGGAAGAACCATAGTTTCTAACTTGATTTTCAAGTCCTTTAAAGACTTTTAAAATGCCTAGTTCTAAATCACATGGATATTATTCTGTTAGCTGATACGAATGCAAGTGGAAAATGTAATATTTTTTGGTGGCTGGTTTCATCATGTTCTGCTGTATAGAAACTGTGGGAGTGTGTCATTTCCAGACATGTTTACAGTGTCTTCAAAACATGAAGATAATCTTAAACAGCACTGATAGATATGTTTATCGAGCAAACCAGCCATATTTTAACTCTTCAGTAGCAATAGTGGTAAGTTATTAATAATTGTTCCTTAGATTAAAAGTCTCTGATTGGATCTTCTTGAATTTAAAGTATGACTGGGTTCAATCTATTTCTTTGAAATACCTATTTTTC